>JABYQU010000050.1:0-321323 GCA_022264855.1 Lenzites betulinus | reverse complement strand
TCGCAGCATATGGTTCGCATCGCCGCAGTAGTGGCAGAAGCCGTTTGGTAGCGCGTTCGCCGCGAAACCGTTCCCTCCCTGCTGGAAACCTTGCGCTCCCTGCATCATGCCCTGGTAGTTAGGCGCGGGGCGCGCTCCGGCGTTCGGGGGTCCTAGAAAGCGATTCGCGGTCGCGGAAGCATTCGCATTGTTGCCACCTTGCGCGAGGAGCCGGAAGAGCGGCGCGAGATCCTCCACTTTGATGGTCGAAGAGTCCGCGGGCGTCGTAGTCGTAGAGGCCGCCGGGGCCACTTGGTACGACGCCGTCGTCGTTCCGTGCAGGATGAATTTCGCGGCCTCGTAGACTTTGGCCAGCTCGTAGGCCTCGTCTGGATGATGGTCTGGGTCTTTGAGCTGAAGGCGCTGCGCGACCTGGTCGTGAAGGGGGTTGCAGAGTCCGCTGAAGAATAGTCTCGACTGCTCGAAGGTGGACATCTTGTTGTGCTGAATCAGGTAGGACGTCATGGCATAGAACGGCCGATAGAAGTCGCCGAGTTCGCTACTGGTGGTGATTGGAGCCTTACGACGCGACTCGACCAGCTTGTCCACTTCGGCATTGGAGAACTTCCGCGTCTCGCTAGCGCCGGGGTGCGAAGCGTAGATCGCCGCGCGGAACTCCTCGAAGGTCTTCGTTTGGTCCTTGTACTCCTCCATCTCCTCGTAGAACTCCGACTCGCTGATCGGCACGTAGCGCGTGACCCACTTCTTCTGTACGTTGGGGTCCGTGATTCCCGCGATCTCGAAGAGGGTCTCGAGGTCCTGGAAGAACCTGCGAAGGTTCCGCGGCTCGCTAGAGTCAAAGGTGGGCGCGGTCGCATGACCGCGTGCCGGCATAGCACGGCGCATCGCGAAGTTGTTCTGTTCTGCCATCGAAGAGACTGTAGATGGCTCGCGCGAGTGAGAGGATACGCTGGGGGTTTTACGCGTCGCGTTGCTGTCTGAAGACGATGGCTCTAAAGGAGTGAGGTTCGAGACTGCGGATTGCGGGCTACCGTATGGCGTCGCGTAGTTGACGAAGGACTCTTCGGCGCCTTCTGGGAGCGATTCGGGAAAGAGAGGCGGCGACGAGAGAATCGCGCGGTGTACGATAGCGTCTGCCGTGTCCTGTAGCCACTGGGTCGCGGACGGATCGGTTTCAAGCGCCTGGATGCTTTTCGCGAGTAGCGAAAAGAGTGGGTCTACTAGCGCCGGTACCAAGTCCAGTACCAGTTGATTCCGAAGTCGCGAGACACCTCGTAGGAGCTGATCCACGAAGTCTTGTTGTTGAGGAGCAGTGAGGTTTGACTCGTCGTCGTTCGCGAGCGTCGCGTTTGAGGCCCACTCAGGTAGGGGGGCGGTTGCGATGACTGCGAGGGCGTCCGAGCGGATTCTAGCTGCAGTGGAGGCGCGGAGCGGAGCAGGTTTGTTCAGAAGTATCGCGGTGCCCGTATCGAGAACAGCCAGTGCCGCACGGAGGAGCGCGTCGATCTGATCTTCACTGAGGGAGCGCGGAAGCCTTTTTGCGAAGGCGCGGATCTGGTCGGGTAGGAGGGCGCTTGAGAGTGTATCGTTTTGCCGAGACGCGGAACGCGATACGCGGTGAATTGCGGGTGAGACGGCGCTATCGCCGTCGAAGGAGGAAGCCGACAAGTGAAACTTGTACACACACCCCCCTGCGGTGGTCACCAGAATGATGCACTCAACCGACCGGTAAGGACGGATGAAAGAGACGGTCGAGAGCCCAGAAGGTCGAGACCGGGCTGCGAAGACGTCTCGCGGAGCGCGAGGAGATGCAAGGTTCGCGTCGGGTGCCCTTACGGCGGCGCAGTACGCAGAGAAGGGCGGAGGGAGGGGAGGGGTAGCGGTAAGGCGGAAGGTGCGCAACGACTCAGCTAAGCTGGCGTTTCCGCAGTACGCAGGAGGGTCGCTTCGTAGCCGGTGTCGGCGTCGCAGAAAACTCGTAACGCAATCGCAACGCTAAACGCTAAATCGCAGGGGTTCGCAGTTCGCAGAGTTCGCAGGGTTCGCAGTTCGCAGTTCGCTGTTCGCAGGGTCGTCGCTGGGTTCTTCGAGGGAAAGTGAGATTCTGAGCCAAGGGGGGTCTGATTGTCACGGCCCGAGGGCGTAGGTATTTACAGGGAGAGTCCGCACGTCCGATGTCATCAGAAAGTCTCTACGGAAGGCCCATCGCGAAGGGGATCGAGGCCACGACGCGCCGGACGCTAACGCGTAACGCGGAACGCGGAACGTACCATCGCGCTCCGTACGGACCGGCGCCACGGAACGCAAGCCCTCGCGCGTGGATCGGCCCATGCCCTCGCGATACCGCGCGATAAGCCGTCCGCATACGGGCAAGGCCCCCTGCGCTGCGATGAGTCCTCCGCACCACGAAGCCCTCGGACTCGCGGAAACCGCGAAAAGAGTAGGTCGCGGGCGTTGGCTCGGCACGGGGCGTATCAACGCAAGTAAGTGTTGCAATCATTGGACATGCTGTCGGCTCCGTTGATCCCTCAACACTAACATATCATTGTACTACCGCAGATCCGTCCATAAGGACTTTATTAAACCTCGCGCCATCACCTTCGAATACACCCACCGCCTTACGTGCGTCGCTGCAGCATGATGTGGCGACCAACGCCGCGGTAGACGTACCCGCGGCCGGAAATGACATGGACGTTGACAGTATTGATCCGGGAGGTGTGCAGGGGCACCCCGACCACGGTGAGTTCAGCGATCGCGTGTGCGCGCATCTACATATTCGAAGTTGACTTGTCTATCTAGAGCTGCCAGAGCGCGATCAAAACCCTTTGGTTGCTGTATTCAACGACTCGCTGCCCGAGGCGCCGTCGTCTCCACCGTCTGCTGAACCGACGGCCGATACGTTCCCTATGCCAACGATGCGGCCTCCGACGTTGCATAACCCCCCTGCAGAGCTCCTCGAAGATGACTTCTTGACAGTCAATCACCCGCACGCCAAGCTTCCTCCAACGATTCACCATTTCGAAGACTTCATCCGCGACTCTCAGCCCAAGGTCGACCCGTCTAGCATCCCCAAGCGACCTTGGGAGCCGTTCAACTCTCGAATCGACTTCGAGTTTGCGCAGTTCGTGCTCGAGGCCGCCCTCAACAACGGCCAAGTCGACCGGCTGCTCAAACTCATCGCCTGCATCTCGGAGGGACGGTCTGACTTCAGCTTCAAGAACTCCGGCGATGTTAAGAGCGCTTGGGATGTCGCCTCTCACCTGTCGCCTCCCGTCTGTATTAATTCAATCCTCATGTAACCAGGCTCACTCAATATTACTTAGTTTGAGACCCACACGTTTCCTATATCAGACGAAGATGGACCAGTGGATCTCACGCTACACTACCGCCCTGTCTTCGAGTGGAGTCTCGCCGTCCTTGCCGACCCAGTGCTAGCACCGAAGTTTCGCTGGCACGCCCAACGACTATTCAAGAGAAGTGACGATAACTGGGAGCGTTTCATTGACGAACCACATACAGCTGACCTTTGGTGGAACGTCGAGGTTAGTAACGTTCGACTGACTCAAGCTGTCCGGTTGTTCTGACTGCTGTGTATGTTACGATCCTAGAATACAATTCCTCCTGACGGCAGTCCTCTAGGATATGAGATCTACGCAGATAAAACGCGTCTATCCTCCTTCGGAACTCAGAAGGGCTATCCAATCATGGCTCGGATCAGCAACCTTCCTTCGGACATCCGAAAGAGTGATCGCTTTGGCGGCGCAGAGGTAGTCGGCTTCCTGCCACTTGTGCGTTACTTTCTGTTGGCTGTCTTCCTTAGCTGATCAATGTTTTATATCATTATAGGTTGAGCAGGAGACTAAGGAGGGGACCAAACGCTTTGTGGTGCTCAAGCGGGCGATCTGGCATGACTCGTTTTGGATACTTTTGCGCACGGTCGCAAAGTATGCGACGACCGGATACAAGTACAAATGCGGGGACGGCGTCGAGCGGGTTCTCTACCCCTTTATTATCATGATTGTGGCAGACTATGAGGAACAGTGGGTGCTATGACAGACTATATAAGTGATGTTGGCTAACACAGCGCTCCTCATACTACCAGAGCTGTTATGGCCCTTATCCGAGGAGTCAACGGGCTGTCTCCCTGCCCTGTCTGTCTAGTCCCCCAGGACCAGCAGAGTATACTGGGCATTCAGCCATTATATCCTTTGCGGCAACATTCTGATGTGGAACCTCATCTGGACAACAAGAACCTCAATAAGGGACAGCTCGAGGCTATCATAAAACCACTAGGCATACGGCCAATCAAGGTATGTTATAGTAACACAGCTCAAAAGGGAATCTGCTGATTTGGAGTTTTCAGAACGTCTTTTGGAAAATCCCCCGAATGAATGCTTATCAAGCCGTTTCATGGGACCGTCTGCATGCCTATCACGGCGGTCTCTTCAGCGACCACCTTTTCGTCCAGTTTCAGGAAATTGTGAAAGAGATGGGAAGGAAGACTATGAAAACAATCAATGAGCGGTTTGTTCATTAAATCACTTTATCTCACTCCTATATATGTCTGACCATGAAAACCATTAGGTTTGATTTGATTCCTAGATGGAAGGATATGAATCACTTCTCAGAGGTGTGTTCAGTGAACTTCACAGATGGCACAAAGTATGAAGATATATCCAAGGTTTTCATGTTCATTGGCAAGTCATGTCATGATGACTTACTCCATTGTATACTAGGTCCTAGTCTATGCAAGCTATAAAGTGCTCAGACCTGGAGTTACTCTTCGTGGCCATTTGCTCCTCAAATGCATCCATCAATATGTTATCCTGGATATGCTAGCAGGGCTGGAATTACAGACTGAATCCAGTCTAAGGAGGTATGCAAGAGAGCTGGTGAAGTTCTGTGAAGATGTTCAGGTCAATAAGTTCATTTTCTGGACACCAAACAACATCAGAACTGAATGTCACATATCTATTAGACCTATCATGCTGAACATCCAAATAAGAGTTGGAATTTTCCCAAGATGCACACCCATCAGCACCTCATTCAAGATGTCCTGTCTAAAGGAGTCACAAAGAACTATAACACCAAGCCCTTTGAGAAGATGCATGGTGCAATCAAGTCAATCTATGCTGATCAAACCAACTTCAAAAACGTTGAGACCCAAGTAAGTTCAAATTTTAGTCAAATGTAAATTGTGAACTGCTTAATGAAAGGTATAGATCACCAGGATACAACATAACATGACGGTCGCAGGAATTATACAAGCTCGTCTCGACGTATACGATGAAGCATTCACACCACAGAAGCCGGAGAAGAAGCCCTCCGAAGACTCCGTAAAATTCCATTTCGGCCATGTCTATCTCGGAGCTAGGCAGTCTGCGTCCACATTTGCAAGGGTCGAGGAGACGCACTCAGACAATCCGACGTTCACGCGGTTCCGCCTTAAGTTCGAGGAGTTTTTCAACCAAACTATCCGATTTGGCGTTCGATCACAGGAACCTGGGGTAATCCAACATAACCGTCCCCAGTGGGTTAGGCTCAGCGCTGCGGAGGAGGCAAGCATAGTCGTTCTCTCTTGCACTTATTTAAATTCAACTCTGACCGCTGCGGTGTACATGATCAGATTGTGGAGTCGCGATATCTCAAGGTCGATTACGAGTCGAGGGTGGACTGGAAGCTCCTCACAGATTATCTCCGGTGCAGCCCGTCCTTCCAGGGCGCCCCCCGATACGACCACATCATCTACAAGGTCGACGATAGCACCATCGGATTCGCTCAGCTCCTTTTCGTCTTCACCTTCAAGTTTGAGAACGTTCTTCACCCTGTAGCAATGGTTAAGTTTCTTGATGAGGTGCGCGGTCGACGGTCCAATGCGGACAATGGAATGGATCTCCGACGGGTTCGAAAGTCCCCTATGCCAGTTGACTTCATACGAGCTACTTCGATCATTCGCGGCCTTCTTGCTATGGAAGATCTCAACGAACATGGGGACAGTACCGGTGATTACCTCTTGGTAGATACCGTAGATAGTGACATGTTTTTACGTCTGGGATCTATGTAGTAGGCTTCTACGTTGGGTTAGGATACGTTCGAATAGCACACTTGTCCGTTAAGACTCACTTTAATTCACCCTGGCCCGGCCGTGCTGTGCTGCGCTACTGGACTCTACTTTAATATAATCCAATAGTAGCGCGTGTGCGCGGCGTAACATCGCGCAATCAGTTTGTTACGGCCTGCCGCCGGCCGCAGTGAAAGTGATCGATGAATCTGTAAGCAAAAAATGTAGATGAGGATTCAGACAGAGACTTTGACCGGGATACACACCGGCACATGTATCCATCGAGTCGGATATGTTTGCTTAAGTCGTAGGGATAGAACCCACCACCGACTCGGAGTCGAACAAGGTTATTAGTCCGGCCTCGGATGCACTGCGTGCGCGATATCTGAATTGAGTGAGTATGATCTTTCCAGTGCAGTGTATCGGAAGCGCTGCAGGGCGCAGAACCACGCGGCGGCGGATTCAGAGGCGCTGAGCTCGGAGGTTGAAGCTTGAAATTCGTAACCAGCAGCACGGCTCTTGAATGGAAGAATGTACTGGACTGGCAACCTTCCTCGCAAGTCTTTGGCCCGTTCCTAGCATTCGTAAACTCAGAGAGCACTCTGAATCGCCTCCGGAAGTCCATTTGGCGCGCAACGCACTGAAGATCAAAATTACGTACAACTTCGTTGGCATTCGGCTATGCGATGTACCGCGTTCAACGTTCAACCTCAACAATACAATATTGTTTCACAGCATCGTCATGCACGCGCAGGTTCGTGAGCGCTGCTATGGAGTGATTAATCGCTAAGAAGTACGTTTGCAGACCCTAATTCAAACTCGTCGCACCCTATCCCGCCCCGAGCACCGAGCCCTGTACCCTCTTCAAAACTATGACCAAAGTCCCCCCTGCACCATTCTATCCAGGGTCGGCGGGCTACTAAAGAACAACGACCTCGTTATGGTCTTAATAGACGCCATGGCTAAGCCCAGGTGTTCTGGGATCTCGACGCACGATTCGGCAGAGTCCAAGGAAGCTCGGTTGGACCTCTACAACCTCGCGCGTACCAGCACGGATTTTTTTTACCCTGCGATGCGCGAGGCGTGGAAGGTCGTACCCAATGTCAAGAGGCTTACCAAGATCCTCCATATTGGCGCATCCGAGCCGGAGTTGAATGCATGGACGACACGAAGGCACATCGAACTACGACTCTTACGGTATTTTCTCTCTCTTTAACCTGCGATGAGCTGTAGCTAATTTTATTTCGATAGTTTCGTCAAGGACACAATCCCCGCTACAAAGCCACAGGAGAGCCCCCAGTTTCAACGCTTCAAGTATTACGCCGCCTGCATTAGCCAGCTCACCGTGTGCTCCGCAAATTACCTCGAGCTCCTCCTTGATTACGCTCAACAGCTCATGCCCTCAGACTCACACGACATATTTCAGTCTTTGGAGCAACTCGTCTGGCTGGAAACTGCGGGCTGCTTCGAGCCCCGTCGTGGCAGTATATCTCATTTTCTCTATGCGCCGCAGCTCTCGTCGGTCTATCTGCAATTTGCAGACCCACACCGCTTGTCCCTTGCACATATGGCCGACACCGTACATCATCAAATCTACCAGGGAATTGTCATTGAAGTCGCCGGTGAAGTGTCTCGAGTCCAACGTCAACTATCACACTTGACCATATCCGTCCCGGTATTCATTTCGGTATCACCGCTGGTTCTTCGCGGATTCGACGTGCAGGACCTGAATCTACAAATGAGCATCGGCGGTGGTAAGCTTTATCATATACATGCTTGACGATGTTCGTTATCGCTGATGCGTCTGTCTTAAACAGCTGACGGACTTGTTGGAGTAGCTGGATTGAACGACATCAACGCGCCCGGCATCCGCTGCCAGCCACGCCGTCTCGAGCTATTGTGGACCCAAGGGAGTGATTATCACGACATTCCCGAGTACGTGTCGTTCCAGACGCTGGAAACGCTCCTTGTTCGTTCGCTGGACCAAGCAACGAGCTCCTTCATCCCTGCGATCACCCAGCTTGCTTTCGCCACCACTGAAAACTTAACCACCGTCGAGCTATTCTCCATCGATCATGGAACTGCTCCCATTTATTGCGGCGAGTTCATACGCTTTATATTCCCCCTGGTCTCTCGTCGGCATCTGCACAGCTTGACTGTGATCCTACATGGATACACGTTCGATTTATCTGCCATGGACATAGACGTTATCGCAGGAGCCTGGCCAGGACTTGAGATGCTGAACATAAGCGTCAGCTTACTATCTGAGGAGAAGCTGCCCGACTTACATCACGTCCTCCGTGTGCTCTGCAAGCGTTGCCCTCGCCTGTTGTATCTTCATCTCCCTGGCCTTGCCACCCCGCCTGGTGAAGGAGCCATCCCCATCCCTCGCTTCCCAAGCAGTCGACTCTACCACATCTCCTCGGACGTCTTCGCCATACAACATAACCCGATGGATTTGGTGTACGCACTCCAATGGTCATTCCCCCGATTGATGGAGTTAGGACCGCCCGCCTCTTCAACTACCCCGTGGGCAGAGCTCCAGCAGCTCTTGCATTTCCAGCGCTGTAGGGACTTTGCGTCGATTCTGGAGCATACTAGTTGGTGCTTAAGAAACCAAACATATGCTCAATTGCCGTAAGCTCACCACGTTCTCTCACCCACCGCCAAAGGTCGCCGCTGAATCTTTTACTATTTCTCTTAGCGTGTCGCTCTGCCGGATGATGGTCTCAGAGCTAATCAACAGACTGGAAGGTAAGCCTATCTCTTGTGCATGCCCCGCAGTTGATTCTAGACTGACCGGCGTGCATGTACAGCCGTTCGTGTATCGCTTCCTCAGTCCATGCCGCAGGGCTATCTCAATGCCTTAAACATGGAGATGGGGTATCTTTCGGACATTCTGCAGCGCGATGGGATGGTTCAAATCAGCGCCGCTCCCGCTAACGTGCACGTCTCTTGAGTACCCCTACGCTTCTCGTCTACCTACTTCCGCAATATAATCTCATCGTTTTCTTGCACATTATCAAGCATCCGCACGGCGACGATGCTTTTTGTACACTCCAGGCTCGTCTGGCGCCGTTCCGGAGGTTAAGAGTCTGAGGATGTCGATGAGGTCCTCGACATGTCACGTGCACGTGACATGTCGACGACCTCTCAGCCTCTTCCGCCATTCCCGCCGCCGTCTGACTCTTAATAAAATTCACTTCCCGCTCTCCTCCGAGTTTTCTTCCCTCCTCCCTTCTTCTGCTCCCTCCCTCCCTCGCTGTGCTAGTACCAGCATCGAACAAGTTACATAGGCACGCCGGAAGGTACGTTAGCCTCGACGGTCACCCACAGCACGAACGACGACACTCAGCGTCGCTACAGCCCCCTCGACCGTTCAATTCACTGTGAGTTTTTTTTACGTTGCGTCTATCTGAGTCAACGAGGCGGCGGACTAGAGCATACTACGCGTTGTGTGGACCCGACTTTGGGACCCCTATGTGTAGGTGCACCGAGCCGAACGCTTTCGCGGTGAGAGTTCTGTGGACTCGACCTTGGGACCCAGACTCCGAACCCGATCGACGCATTTACAGCGTGCTACGAGTGTCGTGGACCCGACCTTGGGACCCGGGCTCCCGCTTTGACCCGCTATTATGAGCTACAAGCGACGTGGACCCGACCTTGGGACCCGGACTTGTGTCTTTGGCGCACCATCGTGAGCTACGAGCGATGCGGACCCGACCTTGGGACCCAGGCACGTATGCGAAGGTGTCGGCTACTTACGAGACTTTGAAGTTCTAGGTGTACATATGGACGCATCTGAGCTGCAAGCTCGCCGAGTATGTGCAGCTCCTCCACTTTGAACCGCCGTTCAACTACTCACACTACTTTCAGACTCGTTCAGGCGCAACATTCTCCCCATGGTCTGATCGTCTAGGAACCCCCATCGTAGTCGATTTCGACATCGGGCCCTTTGCACAGGAGGCGGCGGAGAGGGCAGCGACTATGCTCCTCGACGATAGCGAGGACGAGGACGACCTCCCAGTCAGAACGTGCGTACTTGCTTTATGGAAACCTGGAGGATAGCTAATACAGTGTAACTACTACTAGTACGTCCACGCCCCTGCGACAATCACCGAGGACGTCTACACATGTCGCCCAGAAAAACAGAAGCACCGGGATCAAACCCGACCGTAGCAAACTCCGGTCGAAGGTGCGTCGACAGTCGGCACGACTTTCGCAATATGGAAAGGCTGCAGATGCGGTCGGGCGGCACACCAAGGAGGTAGCGCTGAAACATCGTAGCGCGGCGAAGGGTATACCGGCGAGAGTTGATGTGAAGGGTGAGTCGAAGCTCACAACTCCTACCAAGCCGACTGCTGACAGACGGCAAAACAGAAACTACGCTATCCAAGCCACCGCCTTCAGCCCGCACCGGGTTGTTCACTCAGCCTGTGGCATCGAGCGGATTCATAGGCCGCAGGCTGGACCAACTCCCCGAAGACCGGAAGGACGTCACAAAAGCCGACGCAGAGGCGCTAGGATTCACATCGATTGAGTGGAACGGCCGGTACGTCTCACTGATCGATAGTTCGACGTCTGGAACATAGTGCTCAATCGAAACTCAGCGATCCCCATGCGCTCGTGGACAAGTCTGGCCGGGTCATCGCTGTGCTTGTCGGCCAGCCGAGGGATGAGAGCGGCTGGGCCAAGCTCAACGACGATGTACAACTGCTGTTTGAGGATGCCCGGGCCTCATGTGAAGTCGGGTCCACCTTAGCTCACCGCAGAGGCGAGTTCACATCGCTAACCGCTGGTATATCGTATGGTGGGGGACAGAAGGTACGTTCTTATATCTCCGGACCGCCGCATAGGCAGTGACATCCTCCCCAACAGCGAGTTAGCAACCTCAATCAAACCGGTAAGAACGAGGACGTTGTCCAGGGTCTGTTGGACAACCCCCTCATCAAGCGGCTCGCCGGCTTTGGCAACGGTCAGTCGAATGCCCGTTAGAGTTTTAGTCAACACATGCTGATCTACAACAGCGGCCTTCAAGCTCTTCGCTCCCCGCCTGTACGAGTACTACGCCAGTACGATGTGCGATCTCGTCGCTCACGACGAGGAGCTTCAACCAAATTTCAAGAAGGGCGTCTTTGGAGCGGCGACGTTCAACTTGGGGCCGCGAGTGGCTACGTACTTGCACACTGATCACCTCAACCTTCCGGCTGGCTGGTGCGCAATCACCGCGCTCGGTCACTTCAACTCCAAGGAGGGCGGGCATCTTCTCCTCTGGGATCTGAAGCTCATGGCCGAGTTCCCGCCAGGCGCACTCATCCTCATTCCATCGGCGATTCTCCGGCACTCCAACACCGTCGTAGGCCCCGCTGAACAGCGTTATTCCTTTACTCAGTACTCTGCTGGGGGACTCTTTCGATGGGTTGAGTGCGGATACAAGTCGCAGAAGGAGTTCTTCAAGGAAGGCGGATCGTACGCCATCACCGGCGCAGCGCGGTGGCTTCGCGGTGTTGGAATGTGGAGCACTTGGGAGGAACTGCAAGGGCCGACGAGCTCAACTTGAGGTCAGCTCATCTGAATACTCAGAGACTCCGACAGCGACGCTGACGCCTCGTATTCATTATAGCTGCATTAGAATTTCACAGCCACCTATCAAATGATCGAGCTATCTGTGCTCCAACAACTACCAATCTGTACTGCATGTACATCAAAAAGGCTCCTTACATAGCACACGTCCTTATCCTAGGCTATCAATATGCAATGTCCCACTGGCCTTGTTGCCCCGGTGCCCAGCGCCTGAGCCAAGCATCGCATCTGCATGCTTTTCTCCAGCTTATACTCACTGCTTTATTTGCTACAACTGTAGAGTTGCGATCGCCCACCACCGCACATCGACATGGGGGAGCTCCTTGTGTATAAGGTATGGTACTTACAAATTCGCAGCTTCCCCTGCCACTAACCTTTTCGTAACAAGCTACACCGCCGGCCACTCAGAGCGCTATCGCCTTTCTTCGCTGCCAGAACGAGAACGAGAACGACAAAGCAGGTTCGTTCGCGGCACGCCGCTCACTCCCGTCATGCACTCATTTTTTCGCCGCGTCCTAGTAGTACCTGAAACGTTCGGATTCAGAGTCGACGTGCCACTTGTGAGCACAGGAGTTGCCGCTCCGCACTGTGCTAAGAATGGCGTAATGTCACACATCCCGTCGTGCTCCGAAGCCGCTCGTCCCGCCAGGTTCGGAATGGGTGGAATCGGCGGCGGCAGACCGACACCATTTCCGCAGTGTGGCCGCGGCGCTAACTGTCCGGCGCCTTGTACTGGATGCATCAACATATGTGAGTATTACATTCAGTGTACCTCGCGCACCTACGTACATAATGCTGACATCCGTCGATGGAGTAAAGACGGCCATGCGCCATTTGTCCATGCGCCGGCGACGGCTCGAAAGCGGGACCTATCGACACGCCCTCCCTGGCGGCCTGTAACGGGGCGATTACTACTCGTCCACTGGACGAGTATAGGCGCCCGCGTAAGCGCCCGCGAGTCCGCCAAGCCTCTAGACTTGGCGGTGGCTTTGGTACTATACAGTAGGTAGTATATATATTGATGAACGGCTTGTGTTGTAGTATCGCTTTACTCTACGAACAATACACCGCTTGATCCAGTCAACCCGCTCGAGAGCTAAGGCGACCGTATCAATTACACTTTTTTTGACTTTCAAGGGTACTGCTCAAACCGACCGAAGCGACGAGCAGCACACTAGCCAAAATGGAAGAAGATTCGAATCGGGAGACACTCTCGCATGCGCATCTGGGGACTGAGGGGCGACCAAGCTCCACGGCCCGTGATGCATCACGACACCCTTCCCGAGACGAGGACCCTCCCACGTTGGGCCTGAGGAGGCCGATCAGCCGGCCCCTCACCACCCACGAACCCACCGGTCCCAGGACAGGTTGGGCCGAGAGGGGTACCCGAGAATTACAGCAGGAATTACCGGTATCCCCATCGCCGGGGGTACCTGACCACCCAGTGAGTCAGGTGCTACCCCACCCACGTTCTCGGAACGCGGGGGCAATGCAGCAAGATCCCGTCCTAGGACGGGGGGATGCACTAGGCACCAACATTCCTTATGAGGGATGGCGTGCGCGGTCCCCTTTGATTGCACCTACCGTACATCCGGAACGTCCGGTCCTACTGGACCGATACACCGAAGTGGTGGACTACGAGCCACTGCCACGCCCTTCAGGAGAAGCGCGTGGTAGTACTGAGCCCCCATTTGGCGGGATTGAAGGGATCCGTCAACGTACTGCCGACCAATGCGATGCACTGGCCGACAGTGCTAGGTTACTAGACGGATTGGCCAACCGGGGACGATCGCTCGTACTAGAGTACGTGAATGACGTCCATGCCATGCAATCTCGCGTGAACAGAGTGCTCGGGGACAGTACGCGTACTCTCCAGGACATAGAAGCCGAAATTCAACGGGGCCGAGAGCTACAGGCTATCGTCGAAGGACGAGAGCATGCCTCTATTAACCCCGGACCAATCAGATCGCTGGCCGGCGAGGAACGGCTGAGTGATCCCAGGGATACTCCACCCCACATGGCGAGACACTCGGATGGGTCCCTACTCCGCGGGTCGGACAGTCGCCAAGGGAGTTACGCGCGGCGATTTGGCACCCCTAGAGATTCTGCAGAATCGAAGGGTAGCACTGGCTCAACGGGCACGTTGGACCGTGCGGCCTCCCATGCACGTAATGAGAGGGTCCGGTTCAAAGAACCATCCCGTGAAGGAGCCCAGTCCGGCCCCGCCGCCGCCGCCGCGCTAGGCCCCAATGCTTGGGCCGAGGGACTTGAGGGATTCGGCGAATCTGCATCGAGTCGGCGCGGGTTGGGAAGGCGCGAGCTGGACCCTCGCCTAGCACTACCATCCGAGATGTTTGGATTGCCGTCTGTCGCTCGACAGTCGGTTAATCCCGTGGATGTGGTGACGAGCGTGGCGGCTGGAGCAGCCCATCACCAGGATGCACTGTTGGTACAGCTGTGTCGTAACATCCAATTCAAAGTTGGTCACTTACGACCAAAGCTGCCGGACGGTGTGAAACAACCCAAGATTGATAGTCCCCGGAAGTACAAAGGGGACAACGATCACAAGGTGTTCTATCTATGGTTGGACGACTATCTGAGCTGGCTGCGCGCCTATAACTTAGGTGGCCCAGACACGGATGAAGACCGAGTGAGACTGACAAGGTCATACCTTGAGGGCGAGGCGGAAGAATGGTTTGCTCAAACCATCGACCACCCGGAAGTAAGGTACCGTCCCACATTCGAGGAGACCATCTGTGCCATGCACAGACGGTTCGTCCACGCTACCTCTGCGGCGAAGGCCACGCAGGAATATGAGGCCGTCAAGTACGTGCCCGCTACTGGCGTAGATGGGTTCGTAGCGGCGCTGCGCGATTGTGCCCGTATGATGGTTGTACCGCCGTCGGAGTATGATATCACTCATCGACTCGTGAAAGGCCTCCCCACCGACATCTACCGTATGCTGGTGGTACACCGCGGCATTCAACCTGAATACGTAGGGCTGGACACCGTGGTACAGCATGCCAGGCAGGTAGAAGAATCGTTGAGAATGTTGAAAGCCCGGGAGCCCGAGGACCGGCAGCGGTCCGGTACAGCTGCCCCTCGGAGATCTGAACCGGAACGACGCACTCGTGATTATGATAATCGACGAGTGCGCGACCGTGCGCCAGTACTAGACGACCGGAAAGCCACTGACAAGACGGCCCCGGCTGGGGCTCGGCCATCTTATCGGTCGGACAAACCGACGGGAGATCGACCCCGTCCCCCTAAGACATGCTGGGCATGTGGGAAACAGGGCCATTTCGCCACCGACCCCGAATGCTCGGAGTACGGTAAACCGGCAGTGACTAAACCACGAGGACGATTCCAGGCTCAACGTGTGGAAGGGAGTGAAGCGGACGTGTCATCGAGCGACAGGGATGATCATGACAACCAGTGGGGAGGATCGCAGTACGACTCCGAAGGATCTCCTGATCCATCGGAGGGGGAGGGGTCGGAAATAGAACGAAGCAATGCCATGAGAGTGGCAGCTGACGTGGACCAGGACGTACGACTGTACGCGGGTCGCGTGACAAAAGCTCCTGGCCCTATGGCCCACTCCGCGAATATCCTACGCAAAGCCAAAGACGATGATCAGCCTGACCGGAATAGGGAAGCCCACCCCACGCTGTCGGCACTAGTGACGATCAACGGCGTGGAAGCGTATACACTGTTCGATTCAGGCAGTACGACGGATTCGCTTTCCCCAGAATTTGCGTTCGTATCCCGGGCCAAGCGTATCACGCTACAGGAGCAAGTTACGTTACAACTGGGATGCGCGGGTAGTCGGTCTAAGATCAGCTACGGTACTAGAGTACCCATAGCCATCTGCGGGGTTACGGGAAATCACTATTTCGATATCGTGAACCTAGACCGATACGACTGTATCGTGGGAACACCTTTCTTGAGCAAACACGGGATCACATTGGACTTCAAGAATAGATGTATCACTGTGGATGGCCGGGTGTACCCTGCATTCTCATACACGGCGGATCGTGATTACCGGGCCTCCAGGCCTCCTAGACAAGGTCGCGCAAGTAAATTACCTGGCGCAGGAGTAGCGTCCCGAGGGTGACTTGAGCAGGAGTGGTCCACTATGGCCAATCCTCCTACTTCAGTAGAAGAACAGGAGGACGTGGACGGGTCAGTCGCCCATACTGCCCCGTCACGTGTATTGGCGGACCATCTCCCTTACGTGGTGGACGCAATATATACGGCAAATCAAGAACGCAACGAGATTGACACGGAGATGCCGGACGATGACTGTCCTGCAGGACAGACTTGGGACGAGAAATCAGCGAAGGGGCCACTACCCCGTTCTGAGGAACGGGAGCCGACCATCGTACCAAAGAGGAGTAATGTGACGGGTTTACCGCCTGGAGATACCCTGTATCCACAGCGAACGGTCGAGCTCGTATATCCTGAGGATAGTGAGACTCCGCGACGTTACCACTTCAAGTGGAAACCTGACCCGCGCAACCCGTCGGATATGCCCGAGATTGGGGGCAGAGGCCGAGTCGGCCTACACTCTTCCCAAGGGATACCCCGCGATAAGTTCGGCCGGGAAGACAAGTACGGGGTGAACGAGATTATGTATACAGAGGTACTCCAGTACCTCCGTGACGAGACGCCGGAGGAGGTGATGAGGGCCCCGGAGACACTCGAACCATTGCGTAAGAAATGGTTCGAAGCATGTGAGGATCTATTGGGGCCTATACCCTTAACGTTGCCGCCAATGCGCGAGATCAATCATCGCATCCCGCTCATAGACGAGAGCAAGCAGTACAATTACCATCACCCCCGATGTCCCGACGCGGCGAGACCGGAACTTCTGGCGAAGTGGAATCGGTACGTCGAGGCGGGATGGTGGGAAATGCGCCCAGTGAACCAGGCTGCACCCATGCTGTGTGTACTCAAGAAGAGTGGGAAGCTCCGTACTGTCATTGACGCCCGACAACGAAACGACAACACGTTGAAAGACGTGACGCCGTTCCCCGACCAGGAGAATATTAGAGTGGACGTGGCCCGGGCGAGATATCGATCCAAGATTGATATGTCGGATGCTTATGAGCAGATCAGGATTGAAGTGGCGGATGTCTGGAAGACGGCCTTCTCCACCATATTTGGGACCGGGGTGTCCCACGTCATGCAACAAGGCGACTGCAATGCTCCTGGCACATTCCAACGTCTCATGACGTGGATGTTCCGAGAATACATAGGCATCTTTGTACACGTATATCTGGATGATATATTCGTGTACTCGCGGACGATTGCGGAACACGAGGAGCACCTGCGACTGGTGTTCGACCGATTGCGGGAGCAGAAACTGTACATCAGTCGGTCCAAACTGGACCTGTACTCGCCCCGCATGGATTGCCTAGGTCACATCATTGACGACCGGGGATTGCACGCGGATATGGATAAGATGGCAACGATACGGGACTGGCGGCCACCTCGTTCCCAAGTGGAGGTGCAACGGTTCCTTGGCCTAGTACAGTACTTGGCACACTTCATGCCTGATGTATCGGCGTATACTTCACCATTGGAGAGCATATGCCGGAATGGTACTCCATTCCATTGGCGCCCGCTCCATCAATCGTGCCTGGACAATATCAAGGCTCTGGCGTGCAAGGTGCCAGTGCTTAAACCAATAGACCCTGAATGCCCTGATCCGATATGGATCATTACGGACGGGTCGGTGGTAGGGGTGGGGGCACTCTATGGCCAAGGACCCGACTGGAGGACGTGTCGACCGGCGGGATTCATGTCTAAGAAGTTCACCTCGGCACAGAGGTCTTATAAGACCTACAAGCACGAGGCGCTGGGCATACTGGAAGCCCTCATGAAATGGGAAGACCGATTGCTGGGCCGTAAGATTCGGATTGCGACAGACCACGAAGCATTGGTCACAATGCGACGGGTCATTCGTGAAACCAAAAACAGTCGGCTCATCCGGTGGGACGAGTACCTCTCCCGGTTCGACATGGAGATCGTCCACGTAGAAGGAAAATTGAACAAGGTAGCGGACTGCCTGTCGAGATACTACGAGAACGATGCGCCAGACGAGATTCACTCATCTGAGATGTACGTCAATGCCGATGTACGGTTGGACCCGGACCTAGAGGAGCTGCCCAACGTCCGGCGAGACGAAATCCAAGGACTGCGTGAGGGATTGCGCGCTATACGGGAACTTGTCGAGGATAGAGAGGTGGAGGCGGCTAACATGAAGGACACGAGTACAGTAGTACCCGTTCCCCCGCACTCCACTCCGCATGTTACTGTACGCGACGCGTTACAGGACGGCGATGCTCTTGACGTAGTGATGGGGCAATCCGATGGGTATTGGGATAGGGTGAAGTCGAGTTACGGATCGGACCGGACGTTCAGCAAAGTTCTGGAGAACTTGCCAGCCCACCCCAACTTCTCGGTGAAGAACGGATTATTGTACGTTCGTACACGATTAGGTGCCGACGCAGTGTGCATTCCACACGGATTGCTGCGAAAGCGTTCGCTGACTGAGTTGGTCATCGATCACGCTCACGCGACTATTGGGCATTTGGGCGCGCTGAAAACATCGGAGTACTTGAGGCGATGGGTCTGGTGGCCAAGGATGCATGGCGATATCGAGAGATTCTGTGTGTCCTGCGGGACATGCCAGACATCCAAGGCTTCCAATGCCCGCCCGGCGGGATTATTGCACGTCATGCCCATCCCTCTATTCCCATGGCAGTCCATTGGCATGGACTTTGTGGGGCCGTTCCCCGACGTAGTTGGGTACAACTACATGTGGGTGGTGATATGCAGGCTGACGAGCATGGTGCACCTCATCCCATGCAAGGTGACCGACGGCGCCGCCACTATTGCTGACTTGTACATTCGGGAGGTCGTGCGCTTGCATGGCCTCCCAGAGACGATCGTCTCGGACCGCGACTCCAAGTTTACGTCGGCCTTCTGGAAGGAGGTCCATCGGATATTGGGCACATCATTATTGATGTCCACAGCGTTCCATCCGCAGACGGACGGCGCGTCGGAGCGGGCGATACGGAATGTATCCCAGATTCTGCGCGCAGTAGTACAGCCCGATCAGAAGGACTGGGTAGCCAAGGTGCCGTTGGTGGAATTCGCGATCAACTCGTCGGTGAGCGCCACTACGGGACATGCCCCGTTCGAGTTGAACTACGGATACATGCCGCGCATGTCCGCGTTCCGCCCGAAGGAGGCGGTGTTCCCGGGCGTGCAGGCGTTCGCAGAACGTGCACGGTGGACGTTGTATGAAGCTCATGACGCGATCATTGCTGCTCGGGTGACGCAGACTCATTTCGCTAATCGGAGGCGGGGAGAAGAGACGAAGCCTTTCGAAGTGGGCGACAGGGTGTACTTGTCAACCAAGAACCTCTCCCTACCCCGGAATCGGGCTCGGAAGCTGGCACCTAAATTCATTGGCCCATATCGAGTGACGGCTGCGCACCCGACGTCATCAACGTATACCCTGGACTTACCAGTGGAACTCGTCCAGCGACGAATCCATCCGACATTCCACGCGTCATTGCTGCGCCCTCACTATGACAATGACACCGCGTTGTTCCCGGGTCGTGAGACGCGTAAAGTTTACGATTTCGGCGAGCCGGACGACGGTGAGTGGGTGGTTGATTCCATTGCAGGACACCGGTGGAAGGGGAAGACGGTGGAATTCCTCGTCCACTGGACGTTGGGCGATCACACCTGGGAGCCTCTGACGAATTGCCGCGAGTTGCAGGCGTTGGACGAGTATTTGGCACTGATGGGGGTCGAGGACTGGCACCTCCTTCCCAGGAAGAGGGTGCCAGCTGTGGCGTCCTAGGTGCCGTTGCGGTGGACGTGGTGCCTGGGTTGCGCAGCCCTGCCACCGATTCTGCTGAATCGACGGTGGGCGCGACGAAGACGGCAGGCAGCCGTGGCGTAGTAGGGTGCGAGTGGCCTGGCGGAGAACAGCGGAAGTGAGGATGAGGGGCGCGTGAACAGAGTCCGCGAAGGACTTGGCGATCGGGCGACTTGTGGGTTACACGTGGCCGCGGCAAAAGCCGCCGGCGTTTAGTTTGAGTAACCGGCGGCATTGGCCGGAGAAGCTTGCCATACAGTTCCTGGCGGGGGTTGAAATTTGAACCCCGTCGCGAAACTCTAAAGCTCGGTATGGCGCTGGCACTTGCTTTCAGCGCTCGGCCATCACCCGCCCCAACATGCATCCCCACTCGCACGACCACCACGCCACCGCGCCGCAATCCGGCTCCCGACCGCCGCCAGGAAGTTCCAGAGGGGGAGGGAGCGCTCGCCAGAGCATTGGGAGAGGACCAGGTCCGGCAGGACCTGGCCCCCTCCACGACTACGGGCGGACGGCGGGTCCTACAGGACACGCCGCGACCGCGCAATACGACTACGCCGGGCGCGCTGTCGGTCCTGCCGGACCGACAGTGGCGCCCTATTCTGAATACTCCGGGCGAGGCTTTGGTCCTACTGGACTAAACCTGGCCCCCCAAGGGTCCTCCACAGGCCACGCGGGGACGCACATCCAAGGAGGATGGCACGCGCCCTCGACTTCGCAGGCTCCTGAGCCCAATCCCTGGCAAACGGCGCTGGGCCTCTCTACCGAGAACGCCCAGCTGAGTCGCACTATCGGGGAACTGCGCCTCGAGCTCAACGACTTGGGGCATCGATACGACAAGCTCGGTGAGAAGCACCGGGAACTACAGCTCGACTACGACGACCTACGAGAGGATCGCAACCAGCTGCGTGAGACTGTGCGGCGGCTGGAGCGTCGTCTCGACGACCGTCAGTCGCGGTCACGAAGTCCGACGTCCCGCTCGCAGTCCCGTTCCCCTCGTCCTCGGTCTCTTCCCCCGCGAGCTACCTCGCCACCGCCCACCGCACCTCCAGTGGCCGTGAGCCCGCCCGAGATCGCAGCCCCACCCGCGGCAGTGTCGTTGGCGGACCGTATCCAATCCCGGCCGCCTTTGCCACTGGCGCGCAGGCTGACTGAGCAACCTCCGCCCACGGCTATGGTCACCAAGCGGCCGCGCGACCCTACTCCCCCACCAACGATGGGGCCACGCGGGGGCAGGACGTCCAGCGGACGCCCGCCCCCTCAACCCGTCCACCTGGACCCGGGACCAAGCCGCCCCGTATGCCCGCCGTCGACTCCCAGACCGCTGGGGGCTCCTCTGCAATCGCGCCGCGCCTGATCGCGTTACCGACCACCAAGGGTCTGTCCCCTGGACAGATCACTGCGTTGATGCACCGGCCCGACGAAGTGTTGGAGGCCACGACTCAGCCTCTGTCGCCGTGGTATCTTCGATGGAAGTCGGCGATGTCGATGGCGGAGGAGTACGCGGCCATGGATGTGGAAGATGGGTCGGACGAGGACGACGTGATGGAAGGGGAAGCGCTGGTCCGTGAATCGGACTGCCCCTTCCCCGACCCCATCCATGCGCGCCGGACGGACATGAGTCCGTCCGCCGAAGGCAATGAAGGGATTCGGGTGTCCAAAGTGCGCGGCAAGAACTCGCGACCGGTGGATGTCCAGCAGATGCTCGAACAGTTCGCTGGACAGACGGCGAGTGCTGGCAAGTGGGCCGCGACCACCATTTCTACGGTCGTGCAAGCGCACAACCTCCGATGGTGGGTCGTGGTGGAGCGGGAACCGATGGCCACCACGTACTGGCGGGCACTCCGATGGTTGTACAACCACGGCGAGCTGCGTCGATCGGCGGGAGTGCGCTACCTGCTGGCAGTCGCCTCCTGGGATGACCGTGCCCTGGACAATCGTCGCCAGTTGGACTTGGCCGAGTATTACCCGTCCATGGCGCCCAATCGGTTGCGCTACCCGGCGTTGGACGCAGGGGACAGTCAGGTACTCCGGTACTACCGCAATATTCCTACGGAATATTGGGGAACTGGGGTGCGCACTGCGTCTGGACAGATTCCGGCCCGGGGGTATACGACTTTCTCCGTCCCGAACATTGTCGACGCCCGCGCTGCTGGCGTTATGAAGGCCACTCTGTCGGTCCCTGCCCATGGTCGAGTGGGTGAATACAAGGCGCGTCACGTGGCGCTGCGGATGGTCTCCATCGCGCTGTTCTCGGTGCCCGGGCTATACGCCCATATCTGCACGTTGGGCGGGTACGTGGTGTCCGAGCGCCGTCCCGCCGCGCCCTACCCGTTCATGGAGGTCGACTGTATTCGGCTCGCTGCCTGGTTGTCCGAATTCGGCGTCGGCAACGAGGAGGACGTCGTCCAGTTCTGCGAACGGTGGGGTCGCTTGACCCGGGAACGACTACCGCGCCTGCTAGACTGCCCAGGCATCGACGTCCTGAAGGACGTCTCATCGACGACAGACTTTGACGCCTCGGTCTTGCGTACGTCGGTGGTTCCCCGCGAGGCGCTCAACTGGGGACCGGTGGCATTTGACTCCAACGTCATGCCGGTGGAGGTCAAACCAACGGCGAACCCCGTGGTCCTTCCGACGTATGCAGCGGGGGGATTACCTGAGGAAGAGCTCGTGGACTTCGGGACGGACGATGAGCAGGGGGACGAGCCCATGGGCCTGGCATAGCCGCCAGTGGATAGATTCATGGACTGTAGATACATTCCAGAGGGGGAGGGTGTAACGGGGCGATTACTACTCGTCCACTGGACGAGTATAGGCGCCCGCGTAAGCGCCCGCGAGTCCGCCAAGCCTCTAGACTTGGCGGTGGCTTTGGTACTATACAGTAGGTAGTATATATATTGATGAACGGCTTGTGTTGTAGTATCGCTTTACTCTACGAACAATACACCGCTTGATCCAGTCAACCCGCTCGAGAGCTAAGGCGACCGTATCAATTACACTTCCTCCCCCTCCCTTCACCACCTTCTTGACATTCCGGTCCCAAAACTCCTCCCCAACCCTTCGTCGGCAATATTGCCTCCCATCTGAGCCAAAAAGATTGAACTTCGACTCATCTGAGAAGACAACCAGCCTCCACTGTTCATCACCCCAATCTGCAACATCCCTCGCCCACGTCTTCCGCTGTCTCCAGTTGAGAGGACTGAGGTATGGCTTCTGACGTCGCACCCGTCCCTTGAGCCCGATCTCAGCAAGGTTTCTACGCACTGTACGGGCGCTGGCCTGGGGAGCAACTTGACGCTGAGCTTCAGTTGCATTGGCAACCTCGGATCGTGCAAGCGACAACTTGATCAAGTTGAGATCCCTGGGAGAGAGAATGCGAGGTCGGCCTGAGCGGGGGCGCTCATAGTGTAGGTCACCATCTTCTTTGTAGTCACGAATGGTTCGGCGGACGGTCTTGCGATCACATTGACAGGCACGGGCGATTGAAGTGATGGAGGGGGGGTTGGAAGAGGAGGTGTGATAAAGATGAAGAATTTTCGCGCGTTTTGCGCAAGAAAGCGAAACCATTTGTACAGAGGGAGAGATTAGGAGGTTGAGAAGTGAGGTGTGTAAAAGATTTGGCAATAGTGTGAATGGTAGATGTGCAAATGAGCAGAATGCTCTGAGGATCCTATTCGCTGGCAAGCGCCAAAATAAGCGCCCGTGTCCCATGCGCTCCTATTCCACCCAGGAATTAAGCAAGTATATGCATATGAATACACTCAGTATACCATGAATATATATTATATTTGATAATATGTAGGAGGGCCAGTTTCCTGGGAATCACAAAAAAAGGGGGGTGGGGAGATACTTTTGGCCGCCACTGTATGTTGTGACGAGCCACCAGATCATCCCGCGGCGCCATATACGAGAACCCACGCGCATCTGCTCGATGTAGGATCAACGGGAGGGTTCAAATTAGCTCGTAGATCCATCCAGACCAGCGAGAAGGAACACGAACGCTGCAGACAAATCTCGATCCCCGGCGCGGACGGAAGCAGGCTACCAAAGCGGCTCATGAACTGTACAAACATCGCGCGTCCGCGTCTCGTGCAGTCTTCCGCGGGCGAACGTGGCCGCTACGTGGAGCTCAGCTACGTGTGGGGCGGCGACCAGCCGCACAAGACGACGCGGTCGAATGTGTGCACGTATGAGCGCAGACTCGACCTCCATCAGCATTTTGACACCTCCCCTCCAGGCTCCTCCCAAGTAGCTGAAGTCTCTCAAGTCCTCTCAAGTCCAGGACTTTTGAAGACCAGTCCATTTGCCTAACAAGTCAGATATACTTTGCCAAGTTGCATCTTGCCTTGAACAGTCCATGAAGACGGTCATAAAGTCGCTGTAGAAGACCATTCTAAGACAACTATATCAGTATTGCTGTACTTTATTTTAGGCTTGTAATCACACTTGGATTTCGAACAGGCACACATGGATGCCGACTTCACAGACATCAACTGATCCATTATCAGCAGTACAGAGCACTGTACTACACAAGCTAACAGTAGTAGGAGATATCTATGAGGGCTGGTTGAGCAGCCTGTACCATACATAAGACACTGGGTTGAGCCAGTGACCAGGAGGGGACAACGGCGGCGCCGAGGTTCAAGACAAGTCCGGGACAAATATAACGGGGAATCGAAGACAAGGATGGGGGGCTAGAACTCATAGACGGTGGGGGTACACACAAAAAAAGGCATGAAGACAAGGCGCCGGGGGACGACGACGGGGCAGGACCCCAATTAAAAGGTGGTAGACAAATAACGACACGGGGACAACGACGAGGACGCAGAGACGATCAGGATGAGGAGTCAATCAGGACGTGGAGTCGAGGAGGACGCGGAGTCCGAGGCGGTGTCAATGTCGACGTGTGTTTGACAAGGACACGCAGCCGAGAATGCGGGGTCGACGATGCGGGCGTAGGGTTGACAACGTGGACGCGGGGTCGACGAGGGCACGGGATCGACGCGGATGCGGGATCGACGCGGATGCGGGACGACGAGAACGGCGCGGGGACGACGAGGGCGCAGGACGACGAGAACGGCGTGGGGACGACGAGGGCGCGGGATCAACGAGAACGGTGCGCGGTCGACGCGGACGCGCGGACGACGCGGACGGCGCGGGACGACGAGAACGATGCGGGGTCGACGAGGACGCGGGATCGACGCGGATGCGGGATGACAAGAACGGCGCGGGGACGACAAGAACGGTGCGGGGACGACGAGGGCGCGGGATCAACGAGAACGGTGCGCAGTCGATGCGGACGCGCGGGGGACGCAGACGCGCGGGCGACGAGAACGGCGCAGGTCGAGGAGAACGGCGTGGCGGCGACGATGACGCGGGGACGAGGGCGCGGGGACGACGAGGGCGCGGGGACGACAACGAAGACATCGCGGGACAGAGACGAGGCGGTGGACGGAGACGAGGCAGCGGGGACGACGGGACAATAGCGATGCAAGGTTTGGGGTATCATGGCAGCAGACACATGGTTGAACATGGCTGGACGGCGTGAAACCAACCGGTTGAGCGGTTAGGTTTGCCTATACAGATGTCATCTGTATCTACCCTGGGGACCAACGGATTAGAGTCTGCCATTCATGCACCGGTGGAAAGGAAATAGTGATAACTTACATTCAGCGTCGGATTCGGTCATCGCCGCATCGCTTGCCGATTCAATAACGATGGCCTGTTTGTCCTGCACGACCTTGTGACGATGGTGGTGGGCACGCGCGGCGTCCAAAATGGCGATCCAACTCTCACACGAGAGCTTCTGGGCACGCGCGAACATGTTTGCGACCTTTTTTGAACCCCTAGCCACGCCGTGAGACACGACGATCTTGTCGCCCCAGTTATCCGCGGAGAAGTAGCCGGGTTGGCCGCTCAGGATAATGCGTGAGCCAGACACCCAGATATTGAGAGCGCGTTCGACCTGGCCACACGTTAGCGGCAAAACATTGCAAGGGATGATTGCTTACTGCGAGTGTTGCTAAGATCAAAGCGCCGCTGGGCCGCAAGTCCGCGTTGCCTTCGTCGTCGCGCAAAGCAAAAGGTACTGCTTGGAGGACAGGGATATGTACAACTCCGAAGGTCTTCAGGATGAGCTCGCCTTGAAGGCATCCCTAAACAGCGCGAGAGATGTGGGAGGGTAGTTAGATGTGCCAAAAGACGGCGTACCTTTTTCTTGCCCTCGTTCCATGTATGCCATAAGAAGGGGGCCTTCAAGGCCGCGACGTTTGTCCCAAGCTGGAGGCGGCACCAAGCGCCACGGACTTCAGGTTCAGCCATGCCGGCTTTGAGAAAATGGGCTTCAAGAACGTTGAGAGCAGCCGTGGCGAACTTGCTTTGCCACTCCGTAATCCGGCTGTTCATCTAAGGACTTGCAGCGTCAGTGTAGTGGCGATGGCATAGCAGAGACACTGACTAAGGTGAACACAATATCATTGACCTCGATGATGTGGTCGTGGCCGGGGAAGACTCGTTTGAATAGAGCCTGGCGCTCGTCAAGCGACAAGGTGTGCCAGGGCTGCAGCCTGCTCATAGTGGTGCGAGTGAGCGGGATGAACTCATGGGTGAATCGCTGGCGGATGCTGGGCTCGAGGTCGGTAGTGTTCCATCGGTGACGGGTCGCTCCCACAGTATGACTGGCAGGACGATGGTTGACGTGGACTATGCTTTTGGGGATATGCGTGACATCGGTGAGTTTGTCGGTGGGCTGGCGTGAAAGCTGAGGTGAGCGTACACATAGGGCGAGGTAGTGGATATGTGAACATACGAATGCATCGTCTAATCCCGATGAGCTGGCCGAGTCCAGTTCTGGGACTCCCCAGGCCGTTGCGGGCGTTCGAGGCATGGCGGCGCCCTCGGCGGCGTCATCTTCGTCCTGCAACCCTCCATACTCGTTGACGCCACTGCCACCGTCGGTGAGCGGAGGTTCCACGCTGTTGAATGCTGGAACGTGAGTGGGCCTGAAGCCCGGTTTGAGAGTACTGTGGATAAGTTAAATTAGGTAGTTGCCGATGTGCAGGACGTGGGTGATGTAGTGCTTACCTGGGGGTTATTGGGCCTTGAGAGCCCGTAGCGGTATGCACAGGGGGCAGAGGCTTTACAGGCAGCTTGCGGGGGGTGGCCGAAGTCGTCGGGGTGGCCGTCGTCTTGGAATGTGAGGCCTGAGCAACAGCTGCAAGCTTACCTGGTTGCGTCGATTTCTTGGGCGTGACCCATCCAGCGCGCAAACCTGTTGGCGTGGCAGTTACCTTCGACTTCTTGCTTGGTTGAGCCGGCTCCAATTCGGGGTTGCTGGGAGAGGAGGTAGCGGTACGAGGAGGGTGAGTGAAAGAGGAAGAGTGAGCGAGCGCTGGTAGCCACGTCGACAGTCACTCACGCGTGCTTGAGAGAGATGCTGGAAGTCACGGATTGCCTGTTCTGTGGTATTCTGTTGTCACTTCGCACGGCGGTGATGTCCGCGCGCCGAAACTTGGGCTGACGCTTGTTGCTCTTCTTCGCTGGCTTGTCCACAACTACCTCCTCCTCGTCCTCGTCACTTTGAGCCTCCTCGTCCCCAAGCTCGAACTCCGAGACACTGCCATCGCTCTCAGCATCAACAGCGTCCAACTCAGGCTCGCTCATGAGTGCAACGGTAAATGCATCGGCTTCGTCAGTTGCTGTCAGTTGGTCAGTCATGCTCTGAGTGCTGCTACACCGTATGTGAGCTCACCCATTAGATCATCATAGTCCACGCCGGCCACGGGAGCGACAGAGGATTCAACACCTGGCATGTTGCTGCCGCTGGTCGTGGGTGTGCCCTCAATGGAACAAGATGGCTCCAAGTCCACGTCGTCGCCGACAGTCTTGGTGATGTGACACGTCGTCGAGGCACTGGCTGCCCCAAAGCCATCTACAGCACCCGTTGGTAAGTCAACTATCAAATGGCAAGCACAACAGGCACTTACCTGTATTGTCAGGTTCAATAGAGTGCTTGACACCGCGCCGTCGTGGTTTGGGCGTTGGGCGCTTTGGCTGACGACGGGCGTCATCTGCTGCGCGGGCGGCCTGCTGCTGCTGATCCTCAATGGATGCTGCTCTGAGGATCGCAGCATCCCGCACAGCGGCTTTCTGAGCAGCGGCAGCGACCTCAACCTTCTTCGTAGCTGCAGCCTGTGCGCGGCGCTGTGCGGGTGGCAGCGGGATGCGGTCAGGCTCGTCAGCGTTCCAGCCAGCAACGTCAGGTAAGCCTGGCCGTGTTGTCTGATTTTTCGCGCGCGTTGCCATGCGATGGGGTGCTGACGGTGCGTTGTCCATAGGTGCCGAGGTCGACTTTGCCATGTCCTTGGAGGATGAAGATTCAACGGTGGTTTTTGCGACGGACTTGGGTGAGTGGAGGGAAGGTGCCGGTGGTGGACGAAGTCAACGCTGACCTGCCCTCCAGAAATTGCGACGCGTAATACGCCACCATCCACGGCATCCGGAGATCCCGAGGCAGGGAGCATGGCCTGGGCGGGGCGCATGCAACCATCTATCCGGTACAGCGGGCTGGTGCCTCGATCTCAAGTCTACTCCCCCCGGCTCCCCGCCAGCAGTGCAGGCTGCTCATCGCTCGCCATCGGTGTCCTATCGCAGTAATGGTCATTCTACATGGTATGTTGTGTCTAAGGTCAAGTATAATCGTGGACTGACCGCTATTCATTCCACCGTACTTGCCTGAGCAGGGATTGGCGAATGCGCCGCGCGTCGCACGCCACGCACCAAAGGTTTACCCCGCCGACCACCCATGTTACAATCTGGTCCGAACCGTTGCTAGCGAACAGGGACGTGAGGCGTTCGGCTCTCGGAAATACGGCCGACCGGACAAGCCCAATTTCTTGAAGTCCAAGTCCATCTTTCTCCAGTCTCCATCCGTGTCAAAGGCCCCTGCTCGTGCTGTGTGTCTAGGACTTCGTAACTGCAAGAATGCTCAGGACGTTTGTAGGAGCGACTATCCCATGCCTTCACGACGGCTGTACCAAACTGTTCAAAAGCCTTGGCGGACGTAAGCGACATCTACAAGCGGCTCACACACGCCCAGCTGCCCTCGGACCTCTCAACGCTGCCCGGGATGACTCCCGTAGCCCACCTCCGGAGATTCCTCCTTTCCCGCCTGTCGATGACGAGGGCAACGTGGCAGACAATGTCCCTCCTGTCCTTCCCTTCCCTGATCTCGAGGATGCTGAGGTTCACGCCGGCGTCCCTGATCCATCCTCTATTACAGTCACACATCCGATCCTTACTGGTGAGTAGCGTTTATCAACAACGTACATTTGATCTGACAGTTGTGTGGCACAACTTGAAGGACGGCCATGCGACGCCAATGGTGCTCCAGTCCCTCCCGATGCTCCAGCCCCTCCGCGACCACCTCGACAGGCCAATGATTACTCGCCATATCACTCACGCGCTCAGTTCGAGCTCGCCGATTTCTTGTTCAAGAAAGAACAGATGTCTGCAGGCAACATCAACGAGTTAATGCAGTTATGGGCGGCGACACTTCCACCCGGGCAAGACCCACCTTTTGCCAACGCCAAAGACTTGTACGAAAGTATCGACAGTATCCCTCTCGGCGATATCCCGTGGCAGGAATTTAGGGTAACATACATGGGTGATCGGCCCGATGACAACGTGCCGCCGTGGATGCTCCGCGAGTATAGTGTATGGTTCCGATGTCCGCGCCACGTTCTCCATGCGCAAGTAGGTAATCCTGACTTCGCCCACGACATAGACTTCGCGCTGAAGCAAGTCTTCCGGGGGGATGAGCGCGAATATAAGGACTTCATGTCAGGGGAATGGGCATGGAATGAAGCGGTATGTTGCAGTATGACTTATGTATGTTGCATCGCACGGCTGACACATGTAATCGGGTCGGACAGGATGTGCTTGCCAAGCAACCAGAGAACCAGGATGCGACATTGTGCCCAATCATTCTCGGAAGCGACAAGACCACTGTGTCGGTCGCCACCGGCCAAAACGAATATTATCCGCTCTATCTCTCCAATGGACTAGTTCGCAATTCTGCTCGCCGTGCTCAAAGGAACGCGGTCTCGCTCGTGGCGTTCCTTGCTGTGCCAAAAAGTACGTTCTGTCATCGTCGCTATCATCAGTGTTACCTTTCGATGCTCACCTGAGTGATACACAACTAGCTGACCGGGAGTTCGCCAGCAACCCTGACTTCCGCAAGTTCCGACGTCAGCTCTTCCATGCGTCGCTCCGGACCATCCTCGAACCCCTGCGCGCAGGTATGACCGTCGCTGAGATCGTGCGCTGCGCGGACGGCCACTTCCGCCGTCTAATCTATGGGTTAGGGCCATACATCGCTGACTACCCGGAGCAAGTACTCCTTGCCTGTGTCGTTCAAGGGTGGTGCGCCAAGTGAGTACAGCTTCTTTTCACGCTGTTCGGCAGTCAAAGAGATTCTGATATCGTACATAGGTGCACTTCACATCGCAACGCCCTCGACAACGGTGATCTACCATGGCGATGTCATGCGCACACACAAGCCCTCCTTCAAGCTCTCGACCTCAAGGTCCTGTGGGATGAGTACGGCATTGTCGGTGACTTAGTGGTAAGGTTATGTCCATTATAATGCCTTGTCCCGTGCGTCCTCATACTAACGTCAATCTACAAGCCATTTACCACGGGGTTTCCCCGTGCCGATATCCACAACATGCTTTCCCCAGACCTACTTCATCAAATAATTAAAGGGACGTTCAAGGACCACCTCGTGACGTGGATCGGGCAGTATCTGGAGCTCAAGCACGGCGAAGTTGGGGCTGCAGCAATCCTTGCAGACATTGATCGCCGGTAAGACTCTCCACCAACTATCTTAAACTAAGAACTCATGGCTCTTCGACCACAGCATTGCGGTAGTGCCCAGCTTTCCTGGCCTGCGACGTTTCCCGGAAGGCCGAGGGTTTAAACAGTGGACCGGCGACGACTCAAAGGCACTAATGAAGGTACTCACACCCTGCTTATATGAGAAGTATACGTGACTGACGTGTCATCATTGTAGGTCTACTTGCCCGCCATCTCGGGCCACGTTCCTCCCAAGATGGTCCGCGCTTTGAGCGCATTTCTAGAGTTCTGCTACCTCGTGCGCCGGGATGTTATCACGACGTCAACGCTAGTGCAGATCGAGGACGCTCTCGCCCGCTTCCATGAGCATCGCGTCGTCTTTGAAGAACTCGGCGTACGGCCCCCGGACGGTCTCTCGCTTCCCCGTCAACACTCAATGATGCACTATCCCTATCTCATCCAGCTTTTCGGGGCACCGAACGGCCTTTGCTCCTCGATTACGGAGTCCAAACACATCAAGGCCGTTAAGGAGCCATATCGCCGTTCGAACCGTTACGAAGCACTCGGACAGATGCTTCTGACCAACCAGCGTCTCGACAAGCTCGCAGCCTCTCGTGCAGACTTCACGTCCCGCGGGATGCTCCACGGCTCATGCATACGCGCTGCTGAGGACGACGTCGATATCTGGGCCGGCCTCGGTTTGGAGGATGAGGGTGTCCATGACCCGGCTGATCTCATCGAGATACATGCCGCTGTACATGAGGATGATGATGGGGGCCCTGTGGATGGCGATGTCTTGGGGGAGGTGACACTCGCAAAACGTCAAGGTAAGTCGTCGCAGTCGCCCGTGGACCTCTAGCTAATGATTTTACAGTTCGGGGATTTCCCAAGACGACGGAGGGTGTCGCAGACATCGTCAACACCCCACATCTCCCCGAGCTCATCCGACGATTCCTTTACGTCCAGGTGAACGATGACATCGACTTTCAAGCAGGCGGTGAGGTAGATCTCAACCTCTGTCCTCCGGCCCCCACGCGGCTGGCAGTGTACCCCTCTGCGCTTGCAGTGTTTTACGCACCGAGCGATATCTCAGGGCTCAGGGGCATGAAGAAGGAAAGAATCCGGTCATGTCTGAGTTGGCGGGGTGGGCCCGCCCGTCATGACTGTGCCTTCGTCGTCGATGACGACACCCTCCCTGGTTTCCGTGGCCTCGCCGTTGTACGAGTTTTTCTTTTCTTTTCGTTTAAGCACGGCGATGGGACTGTATATCCGTGTGCCCTCGTTTCGTGGTTTGTACTGTCCAAGAACACACCGTGTGAGGACACCGGTATGTGGATTGTAGAGCCCCATCTCGACCCGCATGGTGTGCCTGTTATGTCCGTCATCCATCTAGATTGTATGCTTCGCGCAGCCCACCTAATCGGCGTGTCTGGGACTAGTCATATACCTCGTACGCTTAGCTATACAGACTCTTTAGATGCCTTCAGCGCTTTTTATGTTAATAAGTACGCCGACCACCATGCTCATGAAATTGCGTTCTAATCCAATATATTGTATTCACTACTACTTGAAACTTGAAGCTTGAAGTGTCTGAGTATGTGAGTCTGTGTGCAAGTTCCGACGGCCTGCAAGTCTGCCGAAATGGTGAAGTTCAGCAGGAAGTAACTTATTGAGGATCAAGACGGGCGCTCACGTCGAAAGTCACAGGTTTCGACGAAGTCGAGCGCCTTAACCTCAAGTCAGGCTACTTAGCTGTAATCACGGCTACTTTGTTACCAGATAGCTTTCAAGTACATGTCAAAATCCTGATGTCGCCCCGCTCCCGCAGACAATCCAGGATGCTATCCGTCTGGCACACGGGCTCGACTTCGAGTTGCTCCGAGTCTGGGTCGACAGCCTGTGCATTGTTCAGGACACAGACGATGAGAAGCTGCAGGAAACAGATCGGAGGCTGAGAGCTACGTGGTATGAGTCACCCTCGATGTGCCTGCGCAGTCCAGCGAATCTCAACTAGTACTTTGAAGGAAAACAGACTACGCTTCGTGCAACTCGCGGGGTGGGAGCGCACTGACAACTTACGCTCGAGTTATCTCGTACGGCGAGTGCTGTGCACATTCCCGTCGTCTCACACGTTATGACTTCACTACTGCGCTCGGAGGAATCATCAACTCTTTTTGCTCAGCACTTGGATAACAATTTGAATGCCGAACGGAACACGCGTACCATGTTAGCCGGTGGCCTCCTGCGCACTCCTCGTAAGGCTATGCTCCGCTCGTACGCTACATTACGCATACACACCTTTAATTAAGGTGCGTATGCGCATAGCCCGTCGTACGGCCTCAGATATCTGTATATGTCCCATGTGTCTTGGGGCGGGTGCATTAAACACAGCTGTTGTGCGATGCATACACGGAGCGCGGGACGGCGAGATGGTGGCAGGACTTACGCGTCCTCGTTTAGCAAGACTCGGCCACTGTCCCGTCCGATGCCCGACGCACGCTCCCGGCGAATATATTTGCGGACACTACTGTATACACATGCGCAGCACACAGTAGTCCGTGGGATCATTTACTGTCACTGTGCCGATTCAACTCTTGAGCTCCGAGAGCTATTCACGGATAGAATTTGGGGAAACTGGACTTATTAATTGAAAGTACACTTGGTGCGCAGTGGGCGCGACTACATGCATTGGAGGTAGGGTTCTACTACCTACTGCCGAATGCCCAGTACTATAGTCTATCCGATTCTTAGAAGATTGAAAGGGTGGAGGTGGGGATGTGGGGTTATATTACAAGTTGCGATGTGTTCCAAACAAAAAAATACGTGAGATGTGCGGCAGCGAGTGCGGAGTGCGTGGAGGTGATCGTGATGTGTGTCTCGGAATTGGAGGTGGAAATGGGGAAGTGGGTTTCCTGGTCGGAGGCGGGTGCACTAAAAATATATCGTGCCCGGTGGTCCTCCGACATCGCGCATACAGGGCGGGCAGCGGATCATGAACAAGGACTCGCGAGGGCATTACGCCGCCTGCGCACCCTTCTCGCCGTCCCGCACGGGCGGCTTCGTCGGCAGGTGGCCCGTCGGCGAGTACTTGCTGTTCCGCCGCAGGTGGTGCCCGTACGCGCGGAGAATGAACGGAATCGGCCCGAGCACGATGGCGATGCATCCCAGGAGCGTCGACGCCCAGCGGGGATTGAGCGTGTCGAACATCTGCGTCGCGAACAGCGGGAAGCCCGCGCCGAAAAGGGAGCGCACGACGGTCATGGACGAGAGCGCGGACGCGGCGACGAAGAGGTACGCGTCGATGACGTAGTTGAACAGCCCGAGGAAGAGGAAGATGATGGAGGTCCCGAGGGGGATCCCTGCGGCGAGCGGGGCCCAGTAGGAGATGGACGGGTAGGACGTCCAGCCGAACCAGAAGAAGGAGAGCGCGAACATCGGCGCTGCCCAGAGGCAGAGCTCAAGCCGGTACTCGGGGGGAACAGGGTGCGGCGCAAACGCGGCCATGGCGCGCTCGTAGCGCGGGTTGAAGAACGCGAGGTAGGCTGCGACGCCGAGCACTCCGCCGATGAATATAGGCAGGAACGTGAGCCCGGTGATGCCGATGTTGAAGTGGTGGCCCTCAGTGAACACGATCGGGTATGCCTCGAAGAGGAGGTAAATGCAGCCGTAAATGAACTAAGTATAGCATGAGTATTGTGAATTGTCGGTGAGAGAGACATGCAATGGAGATTTGAACGTACACTCATGTACAGAGTAATAGCGATCAGCATGGGTTCACGCGCCAGCACGACGAAGGGACGCCCGAGGACGTGCCTCAGACGCTGGCCGATCGTCATTGTGCTGCGCTCGAGAGGTGCCCAGTAGCGGTCGTCTCCAGTCTCCTTCCGCAGCTTCTTCGCGCGCTTGACGAGGAGTACAGGGCTACAAGGTGGTTATCAGTTCAGGCTAAAACATAGCGAGCAGGCGAGACACGTACACAAACGTCTCGGGCAAGGTAAAGAACGTGAGGATCAGGCATGCACCGGCGAACATTGTGAGCAGCCAGAATACCCAGCGCCAGGAGACTCCGGAGACGCCCATGAAGCCGCTAACCGTAGGGCCGAGGGTGGGGCCGGCGAACGGCGCAAGAGTAAACAGCGCGAGAGCCTTTCCCCTGGTGTCTGCATCCCAAATATCGGACATGACAGCCCTATATATCGCATACTTCAGTACTGAATCACAGCTCTCCAGAAAGCCGTACATACCCGCTGTTCGACAGGGGCGCCGCAGCAAAAGTGCCGCCAAGGAACCGGAAAATGAGGATGGATGCTGTATTGGGGGACAAGGCGCAGCCAACCTGGAACCCCGTGTAAACGAAAAATGAGAGCAGGAAGACGGGTTTCCGCCCAATCTGTTCTGAAAGCGGCCCCCAGAGTAATGGCCCAACACAGTAGCCGGCAACGAAGAGCGCGATCGTAAGCGTCGCGACTTCTTGCCCGAAGTGAAATTGCTCCATGAGATCCGGTATGATCCCTTCTGGCGCGGACGAGGCGAACGTGCTACGCGAGTCGGTTAGCACGCGAACATTCGAAATCGATTAGACAAGAAACGTACGCATTCAGAACAAGTAACGCCGAGAGCATAGTGATGTACCACCTATATGGACGCGACCACGATTTGGGGTTGTCTGGGTCGTCTGGGTGCATTGTCACTTCGAACGGATCCGCGGGCTTTTCGTCCGGCCCGGGCCCATACGCTTCGTGCTCAAACCCAGAATTCACATCCCCATCATCCTCTCCTCGCCGGTTCTCCATAGGGTCGACGATGGTTGAAGACCGCGAGCTGCGTTCTGTCGCGATGTTCGCCGGGTCAAGTGGACTCGCGTGTTGCCCGGACGGAGTCAGTGATGAAGAAGCTGCCGCAGACATTGCAAGGGGACAAATGAGCGAGGGGGACGCAGGGCAAATGGAGGAGGGCGTGCGGAAATGGGTGGGGCGGACAGATGTTGATATAAGGATCGGGCCCGAACGGAGCGGACTGGCGCATCGCGTCAGCCTGTATGTGCAGGATGTCCATGTCACATTCGAGAGCTAGATCTCGCGCATGTTCCGTTTATGCTGTGCTATATCCAGCCGGACAGGCGCGACCGTATTGGACGGTGTACTGCTATCCCCGGATGGTGCACGATGGTGCTTATCATCATTTCGGAGCACGGTGGGTGCTGTGACAGACGCGAGTCGTTATGGGTTGACTCGTGAGGCTGATCGCAGTGTCTTACTGTCATGCGCAGATCAAACAGTCCATACTCCTCCAGCCGCAAAAGAAAGCACTTCCAAAGTGCTAGCTCGCGTGCAAGTCGTGTGGGCCGCGGCCGCAGCTTGTGGCGTCCGTCATGTATAAGGCTGACACACGGTGGAGCGGAAAGGCGAGTGGTAAGGGCACCTGACCTGTCGCAGGATTGAAAACAAGCATGCGGGGCCGAGCCCGAGTGTGAGAGTGAGATCGGAGATGGGATGAGAGAACGAATAGTATGCGACGACCCATGAGCTTGGCAAGCTGGGAGAGAGGAAGGCTTGCAAAGAAAGCCAGACTTTGATGGGAGCATAGCACCGCCACCCAAGAAGCTGAGTAACCGTGAAACCGGGGCCCGCGCAAAGCGGCCTTCCGAGATTGTGCCTCTTGCTATGCTCTTAAGTATGCCAAACCTGCCGGCGGAGTAACGTAAAATATCCGAGGTAGACTCAGATAGAGGCGTGCGCGCGTAAAACGGCGTACGAGCGCAGCATAGTCCTAAAAGTAATGTCTCGGAGGCCACTGTCAATTAACATGGTAACGCATGTTCCGTTATATCCGTGTCCTCGGAGCGCATTCAAGACGTAAGACATCATCGCGGACGCGCTATGCACATACGAGAGCGAATCCCCCGCGTAAGGCTTGACTCTTTTGCCTCTCAGCTGTGCGAGATCGCGCTGTAGACAACGTCGGGAGATAACGCACCCCACTACAAGAGGCCTGGCCTTGGTGACGAGAGCAGCTCGAACGACGATGAGACCGTGTAGCACGTATGTGAGCTTGCTCAATGATTGAACACTAGAAAAGTAATATCACATCGCGCTGAGCGAAATTACATACATACCCATCGGTCAGGGTAGCATGGCGCACAGCCCGTCGTCCCCCCTCGGGCTTACCATAAATATGCCGCGAAGAGACGCCATGGCGCGACAAACGTAGGTAGTGCGAGCTGGCCGAGGGCTGGTTATGACCCCTCCTCCTCGACCTCACAAGCGCAGCAGAACGTGTCCTCGTCGAGCAGGATCATTGCCTTCCCATCTGGCGCCCAGCGCACGTCCCGCGCCGCAAATTTCTCTGTGAATGACTCGTCAGTTGGGTCATCGACAGGCATACGCAGAACAGAGTGCAGAAAGAACTCACGCGCTGGGACGCCGACACACTCTGCGACCTCCGCATCCTCCTCCCCCGCCGCACCGTGCGGGTTAGAGTCGGGCTCGAACACCCACTCGTCGCTCCATATGTACACACTCTGGCTGCCACACGCGAGCGCGAGCCGGCCGGCGCGCCCGGGCTCCGGGTTCCACCGCGCAGCGCTCACAGGTGCGGTGTGCAGCAGAACGGTGCGGAGCCGCGGGACGAGTGGCTCTGCGGGGGTGCTCCGCGTGGACGAGGTTGCGGGGGCAGGCGGCTGGGAGGCGGATGAGGGAAGGGGGAAGTCGTAGAGAAGGACAGCGGTGGGCATGGCAGCGGAACGGATGAGGAGGAGGGTGCCAGAGGTGTTGAATGCGAGCTGGGTCGTACCCGAGGCGCCGCGGGGGGTCGCGGGCGCGGGGCGGGCGCTGGATGCGGGCTTGGCTGGCTTGGAGCGTACTTGCGAAGAGGTGGTGGGGAGGGAGACGGGAGACTGTATGCGTTCGTCTGCGTGGGTCAAGATGTGAGAAGGGGCACGTGAGGGAAGTCGAGGTGACGCACAGGATAGGAATCCGCGGCCATGTGTCGCTTCGAGCCAGCCTGCTGGTTCTCGCCATATGTGCTGATTGGACACCGGATGAGTGTATTAGAGACCTAGGATGGGAAGGTCACGTACGACTCCAGCCGGTGTTCGCGTTGGTAGGTCCAGTGTGGCGATAGGATTCCATGTCAGGCTCTCCAGAATGTACACCTATACGCGCACTCAACACGGTCGCTCACTTGCGATTATCCAAAGCAGAGAACTTACCTTGTCGTCCGAACCAGCCACGGCGAGGAACATGCCCGACGGATGCCATGAGACCTTTCGAATACCGAATCCAGGGTCTTGCTCCGGTGAGAATGATCCGAGGACGTTCCCTGCAAGTGAGACGATGTACAGTTTGAACTAGATAGAATAATCTTCAAGTTAAAGCAGGTATCCTAGCAAGTTGCGAGAGTGACTGACCTCCAACGGACCTTCCCAGATTGCGAGGCAGTTGCCGGTAGGTGAAAGAGATACGGACGCGAGGGAGGATGTTGGTAGGGGAAAATGCTGTTGATTGCAGTGTCACGAGCATTCAATATTCAAACACAGATGCGAGAATGCGTACGCGGACTAGACGATAGGCTTCCTGGGCGTCATACACGCCCAAAGTATCTTTAGACTTGTGTCGTTCTGCTAGGACAAAGTATCGCGCGTCTTTGCGGTATGCGTAGCCTGCAAGTGTGAGTCAGTATTCTTGGGCTGCATTATCGGTGCTGCAAAGAAGCTCAAAGACTCTGCACATAATGTACACCTGTCTCGCCGACACACTTAGGTGGTATGTGTAGGGGGTGAGGCGGTCTCTCAACGCTACACCCCGGTACACATCAATCACACAAAAACTCTGTCAAAAGGTAGCGTGTCTTTTCCCGGCCGCCGCATTCTGAATGCATCTGCAAAGGAGCGAGAAAAAATCGCGTTACGCGCTGTTCACACTTTGGTTTCCGCGTGCAAGCATGGACAGATGCACGTCGTGATAGAAATAGGCTTCTTGGACTAGGACAGGTAACATACCGCGATCGGGATGGATGGGGTATTGGATATGTGTTGCAGCGCCAGTGACAAGAGACCACATGGTGACTCTCAGCTACACCGCCATGCCACCCGTTGCTGCTGCTAAGCCAGCGACGTAGACACACGGAAAGGTTTCACTCACGCCCCACTCAGAAAAGCACAGTATAGTGCGTCCATCGGGAGCCCACTCCGCCTTGACGAGCCCCTCAGCACCTGCTTCGATGCGCGCCGTCCAAGTCTCGTCTCTGAGCTTGAAGGCCGACACAACGCCGGTCTTTGTGCACGCGGCTAAGACGTATTCAGAGTCGCAGGACCATGCCGCGTGAGTGATCCAGTTCGTGGCCTCTTCGACGCGTCCTTTCTGCTTGGTGTTTGTGGAGGCAAGCGCGGCGGAAGTAGGTGATGGGGAAGTATCGACGAGCCAGGAGCGGGCGATCTCGAACGAGTCTGAGCGACGAATTATGAGACGGTCCTGAGCTGCAGTGAGAAGGAAGTGTGTTCCTGGGCTGAAGGCGACGAGGGACGCCGTTTGTTTGTAGATTTCTGTGAAGTCCATCACGAAGCGAAACAAGATCGTGCACTAGCTAGACGCTCGGACGCGTCGCATTGCATGTGCCCGATTCAGATCTTTCGACGCGTCAGTGGCTGTACCCGTCCCTCCTCATCGCCAGCGTTCAAAATCAAATAAATGACTATCAGACCACGTCGACAACCACTAAGGAGGAGAGACATTGGTACCGATGAGGCCCCAATCCAAATACTCAAGGCTGGAAAAGTACGTCTGGCATCATCTATGGCCGAGCTTATATGCTCGAACGCAGCTGCTGACCGAGGATTTCGTATCTAACGGTTCTAACCTTCCGGTTTTCAAATAGCTTTTGGCAGCTGCGCCTGCGGATGTTTCCGAGTCAACACTCTTGCTGTTCATGTGTCATGCTCAGTGCCTCCTTGACACGAACCTCATGTTCATGCGATCTGTGGATGCTAGAGGATACCATCGAAAAGACAGTGGCACAAATCTGTCCTTCGGTGCTCACCCGAGTCAAGTGCAACGTTGGAAAGGACGAATGTCGGAACCCACCGGCGACCTGCGGGTAGCATGGATCTTCTGTTGAGCTCATATCATGATCATCCATCCCACCAGAAGCGCATATAAAATCAGCCCGAACGGATTTTCGTACCACCGGCGGCACTGCTACAACACCAGAAGACGATTCATAAGCGAGCGGGGAGCACGTTACGGCGATAGATAACTCCTCTCTTCTCCCAACGTCTATCCTCACCCTCGACGTGTCGCCTGGCACATGCACAGAGAGGCCTGCCACGGTGCCTGAAAGATGTCTTCTCCAGATGGCCCGGACGTCGATGAGATCGTCCAACAATACAACTCTAAGTGTGTTTGATCCCTCCTTCGCCGCCTAATGAGTTCTTTTCGAACTGATATGATATACGCATATAGGGTTGTGGAGGGGTACATAGTAGTCGCGGTAGCAGGTGAAGCTCATCTCCGCTCGTGCATCCAAGTTGGCCTGTGGGGTACAGCTAACGCGTATCTTGCAGTTTTGCTGCTGTACGAGTATGCGATCACGCTCGACCAAGAGGTCCGGCTTTTCTGGAAGCCGCAAGCAAGAGGAGCATCTGTTCTCTTCTTCTTCATTCGATATTGGACGCTCGTCGATTACGTCGTTCTAGGCTTGCCTAGTGTTTTCGCACATCTTTCGAACTCGGTGCGTGTTTGTCCTTCGGCTTAGCTGTAGAAGCGGTGTAGCATGGTGTTATGACGCTGATATAACAAAACTCAGAGGTAGGCCCCTGATAGTAATGTCGCCCAATGAAGACTAAGACATCGATAATCGACAGCTGTGCACTTTTCGTGAAGACGCAGTTCGCTTTCACTTCTTTGCAGTACATCCCGTGGGGAGGTGAGTAGCCTCGCGCATGATTTGTTCTAAATTTAGTCATTAAACGCGTTTCAGTGCTGTCTGCGTTGCGTGTCTTCGCGTTAAGTGGGAAGAACTGGGTGCTCTCAGCACTGGTCCTACTGCTATCACTCGGCCCAGCTGCTGTCAATCTTGTAAGTTCTACGCTGCCGAGCCTAGCAGAGTTAATAAAAATGTCCGCAGTCTTTATTCGGATACGGCATAACTGGCGCAAACGACTTTCCTGTTGGTTGCAATGAGGAGATTTTTATCACGCAGAAACAGGATATTATGTGCGCCCTTCTCTGTCTATCAGACCCATTCAAGCACTGATTTCCCAGCGACAGATGTATGTTCACACAGCTCCAGACATACTGTTGACTGTTGATACTGACTAAACTGTTGTCCAAGTTTCTGTAGTAGCGCGAGCGACTCTGATCGTTGCAGATTTGATACTCGTCGTGGTGACTGTTGTGGCAACATGGCAGAGAGACGTGCCATTCGCTATACGGCGCAGTAACAGATTGTCCTTGAGCAACGTTTTGTTGTACAATGGTGCGCGTTCTCGTCCTAATGACACGTACGATCATCATTGATGAACGGCATCTACACGACAGGGCTGATGTACTTCGTGTAAGCCACAAGTGTCCAGTACACGAACCTGGTTGACATCTTTCGTCAGCGTCCTGCTTGCCCTCAACATCCTCGTGGTGGTTCTGGGCAGGGTCTCGGTGCGTTTTTCTCTGCAGTACAGTCCTCAAATTTAGCTGACTATCGTGTTTGGTCGTAGAACGAATCTGCAGCCAAACAAGCGAGCTACATCACGAATATATCTGCCCCGTATGTGACTTCTCGCCTTCTCTAGCTGTTTCATCCCTCATTTCGTTTCGACCAATGTACAGAGTAACGGCAATCTTCATCTGTCGTTTCCTGCTCGATCTACAGGCGGCCAACGTGGCGTCGGCCGAGCTTGGCACGCAGACATTGGGGTCGATGCAGCTCGACTTCAGTGTGTTCGGCGCGTCGACGAGGATCGACTCCCTTTTTGGAGATGGGGATGTGTATTGGGCGGAACCTGGGGGTGGCCCTAGCTCCGCAGATGCAACGATCGGAGGGCATGAGGGTGAACAAGAGCCCTGGGCCGGAGGAACACTGCTCGATTCAAGTTCTGTCGCGCTAGATAGACAGGGTGAGTGCGAGGACTTGATGAAGGCGTTTCGGATGTTGACGGTGGACGTTACAGACGTACCTTTGTCAGTGCCGAGGTCGTCGAGTACTCTGAGGAGGAGCACTGAGAATGAGTCAGGTATCGCGTGAAATTGTCAAGGTTGGAAGATCAGGGAGGTTTCTATGTATAACGCCCCTTTCTACCATTCAGGGTTCACTCCTTCGTACTGTAATTGCTCTTAATTTCTCACATCTTTAGATTTGAGACCAGACGGTGGTGGGAGGAAACAACCACAGTCTGGGTTAGGGTTACTGGGAAGCGAATAGCGGCCTTCGTCGTTGTGCGCCACGACGTGGTGGTACCGACTGCACCCGGCGGCCTATGCCACACTTGCCTTCTTCCGTCAACCAACCTCAGGGCGTGCAGTTTTCCTTGCTAAATTCCCATTCCTGCATCCACGTAAGTCATTTGGTCTCTTGCAAGTTCTTTTGAAGCACCAGAATAACAATGAATTCTTATCATTTCACAGTAGCGCCTCGGATGTACCACTACAATCATCAGGCGGATGTGCATACCGAGGTTTTTAAGTCGTAACGTGGATGCCATCGGTTTCCTCAGGAACTATGAGTTCTCAAGCTAGGCATCTTATGCATGGAGACTATCCAGCCAATCGTCAGCACGATTGCTGGGTTCTTCCGGCGTGAGATTTTTAGTGGGCGCGGCCGCTCTAGGAGCAGCCGCGACCTTTTCGGTATCCAGAACCCCCGGTAAGTATTCCCATCTCATTGTCCCCCGCGTAAAGCCTGACGACTTCACTCGACAGTGTCAATGTGCCAGAACACCATTGCTTCGTTCGAGGTTGAGCTTGCTCTGAGTTAAGCTATCAACTCCCGGGGAGAAAGGGAGTCCGATAACCTACCTCCATGGGACCGTCTTCCGAGGACCCTCATCGTCATTCCCTCATGGACCACGAATAGACTGCCAGGAAGTTCCGAAACTTGACATACAATCCCCGGATCCCGTTATCCGCTCTCCCTCCGCTATGACTTGCCTTCTCCATGACGAGCATCTTCCACGACTACAACATAGGTATACACCCTGCGTCACTTCACACGACGAAGGCCGTCTTCGCATACGACGTTGAGCCGCGAGGTGACCGTCTAGAGGTTCATAAGGCTTTCCATCCGATCTGTCCTCATGCAACAGGCACATTTTCTGCTCCGCGGGTCATGCGCCATCCTTGGACACCCTTGACTAACCCTCGGTAGTTACGAAGACCCGATCGCTGTTCGATAGTCCCGCTTGCTCTGCGACCTAACCTGGTGTCTATGTCTCGTTCCGTGGCCCTCCTCGGAGCTCGGCACGCCCTAGGATCACGGTACGCCTCCAATCCCACTGCCCGTCCCACCAACTGTGTCTCTGGATGAATCTCTGCCCACCCCGAGCACAGCATTCTCACACACAATGAAATACCCTCGACTATAATGACACATGCATGATCGGAGTGCGCGGCATAAGATTCTCCGAACACAGGGTGGGGACCGGGAGGCGAGCATTTGCCGTAAGTCCTCACATCGTCTGCTGTGCTTCTTCCGCTCATCCCTTAATATCGCCTGGCAGGGCTCCGTGTCTATTCAGTCGCATCTGTCCAACTGCATTCTGCCCGCTAATTCGCAGACAGGGCCCTCGCGCGCGCAGTTCGCGAGCGAAGGTCGCCCGTGTGCGTCACTGCGCTCAACCGTTCAGCCCCCGGGAGGGACACGTCCGGGCGTCCTGCATTAGAAGATCGTCGCAGCGGCGTTCTCAAGCTTCAGCGTGGGGGACGGACGGCCGTCATCGTCATCGTCGAGCTTGGCGTCTCAGGGATGGGTCGCCGCGGCATAAAAGGAGGCAAGGACCTCGTTTGTTTACCTCACGCACCCAAGTCTGCTTGTGCTCCACTCTTCTTTTCTGAGATGCACGCCCTCACTGCTCTCATTAGCCTCGCGGTCGCGCTCCAAGCGTCGGCGAAGCCTGCGCCAATGCCGCCGCCCGAGCCGGTCATTACTCCCCCGCCGACGCCCGTCGATGTGGGATCGCTGAAGGGGAGGGATGATACGCTGACTATCCCGCTCGCCAGCTGTCTCCTAAACGTGGAGTGCTGCGATATGGTGCTCACGTTGCCTGTTCTCGATGACAGCTTCACGACACTGTTGCCGATCTCAGCGCCCATTCCCATCCCTACCCTTGGCCCGTTCGCAGGCCTGTTGTGTAGCCCGGCAACGGATCTTGACATTCTTGGGAATGAATGGTATACAAAGTCTTGTTAACCAGACTGATAAACTGCCGCTTACTGTGATGTTTACAGCATCGCGGGTGGTACACCCTTGTGTTGCCAAGAAAACCGTACGTCAATCTGTGCATATGTTTCGGGTCCTCAGCCACTGACTTCATCTATAGTGCTTAACCTAGTTGCAGAAGGCTGTCAAGAGGTACTTGCGCTCCCTACCATCACACTCCCTTCATTGCCGCTCCCCCTCCCGACGATCCCACTCTCCCTGCCGCTGCCCATCTCGCTTCCGCCGATCTTGGGCGGCGACCCGTCGTCGAGCGGCGGCCTGCTCGGCCTTCCTCTCCCCTCCCTGCCCCCCATCCTAGGCGGAGACCCGACCACCTCTGGTGGTCTGCTGGGCCTGCCCATCACCCTTCCGCCCATCTTGGGTGGTCCCACCCCGACATCCTCCGGTCTTCTCGGGCTTCCCTTGCCTTCCCTCCCCCCAATTCTAGGCGGCGATCCTTCTCCCACGTCGTCGGGCTTGCTCGGGCTCCCTATCCCGATCTCCCTCCCTGGATTGGGCGGAGACCCGGCACCGACGACCTCTGGCGGATTGCTGGGGCTGCCTATCACTCTTCCTCCCATCTTGGGTGGCGACCCAGCTCCGACCCCGACGACTTCTGGTGGTCTGCTCGGGCTTCCCATCACTCTTCCGCCCATCTTGGGCGGCGACCCCGCCCCCGCGCCGACCACTTCCAGCGGAGGCCTCTTGGGACTGCCTATCAGCCTTCCGCCCATCCTGGGCGGCAACCCCTCTCCGGCCCCGGCTCCAGCCCCGACGACAAGTTCCGGAGGCCTGCTCGGGCTGCCCATCACCCTTCCACCGATTTTGGGCGGCAACCCCGCTCCGACCCCGACCCCGACCCCGGCTCCAGCTCCGGCCCCGACGACCTCTGGAGGCCTGCTTGGCTTGCCGATCTCGCTGCCGTTCGGGTTAGTCTCGGAGGAGCCGGCCGTGGAGGCGACGGCGGCGTAGGCAGAGCGCTCGACACGGGCGTTCACCGCAGATGATAGACCAAAAGTCTGTTGGATTTCTAAGCTTTCTTTTCCGATTTCTTTGATAATGCCTGGCTGTTTACTCGATCTTTCGCATTTACGTTCGTGTAGCAACGTGAGGAGTGCTGGTGTCCGACTTACGAGCACGACTTTGGGGTTCTGAAGTGTTGTATAAATAGTATAAATACATAGGAAATACATCTGTCTGCTGTGCATATATAAGATGCCTCTCACGTCGGTATCATCGCCTCAGTGTCTATATCGTACCGGAATCACGTTCACGGTCGCGCCTGAGAGACCGCACTGAAAACTACTACGTGCCCCATTGACCTCGACCCTACTCAACCAGCGTGACCTTCATGGGGTATCCCGGTTGCCACGCTTCAGCGCCGACGGTGGGGAAGATCACCTCCGCAAGCTTCCACACGATAGGCGCGTCCGTCGTCTCGAACCGGAATGTCGAGAGAAGCTCCGCGAGGATAACCTCTGGTAGATGCCCAGTAATTAGCGCGGACTCAGATCAATACAAGACCCGCGGCAGGTACGCACTCATCTCGATCTGTGCGAACTTGAAGCCCCTGGATTCGCGGTCAGCGATCGTGCATCGTGAATGGAACGTACAGGTACGCATGAGGAAATATACTCACATGCACCCTCGGCCGCCTCCGTAGAACGTCATGCTAACAGCACATAGCGTCAGCCCGCACTCCTCGAATGGACGCTACTACTGCCGGTGGTAGAGTTGTAGAACGTACATATTAGCTTGCGCCCCGGGGATCTTCGCTGCCGCGACGGTCTCGGGGAGCGGCTCGAGCCAGCGTTCGGGGCGCCATTCCCGCCCGTCCGGCCCCCAGATGTCTGGGTTGATGTTGATGGCTTGCACCGCGACAAAGACGAGGGTGCCCTTTGGAACGGCGACGGAGTCGATCTGGGATCCGTCCTTCCCGGTAATTGGGCGGGAGAGAGGGAGGACAGCGTCTGCTTGGGCTCTGTGTGGCATTAAGTTCGTGTTCAATGTGAAGGGAAGGGTAGGAGACATACTGTCGGACGCGAAGTGGCGTCGGTACATATCTTCAAGTAGTGTTAGCTTACTATTTTGGCCGATGGGTGAGACAGGACATACACTCGCATAGTCTCTGAGCACACCGCTTCGAGGTACGGCAGGGACATCAGCTCGTCGTACGGAATGACGCCGTTGTGGCGGTTCTTCAATTCGACGATCTCTTGCCGCAGCCTGTCTTGAGCCTGTGGGTGCTTAGCGAGGCACTCGAAGATGAGCGTTAGAGCATTGGAGGTTGTATCGGTTGCTGCGAACATCATGGTTCTGGGAGCAGCGTATCAATGCATCGAATGGGTTTCAGAGGAAATCGAACGCACGAAAGCTGAGCAATCAACTCGTCCTCGGGAAGCGCATCGTCGGAAGAAGCTCCTGCGTTCGCACGGACTAGGAAGGTTCATCATGAAAATCTATAACAACAAGAACCCGGAGATCTGAGAATGCAAACTCACGCAAGAGCGTCACAAGATCCTTTGCCCTGTTTCCCTCGTCGCCAGTCTTGTCGGCGAGTTCGAGAGCATCCTTCTTCTCCGTATATATCCGCACAGCGTTCTCGTGCATCGTGTCGAGTACGCGTAGGAGCTCCTTCACGCGTCGCGAGGGTACCGCGTTCATGAGGGGTCTTCGTAGAGGTACCGGCACAAGGGGTCGCGCGAAGTTGTATAGCTGTATCTCCTTCGTGAGGGCCGTGAGGGCGGGTCTATAGGTACGTTAGCTTTGCTAATCGGTCATGAGAATCCTGATACGACACGCACATGTAACATCTCAGAGCGTTCGCGTACGGGTGGTGGCCTTCCTCGGTCAACGGGTCGAAACAGTGCCCGAGCGCAGCTTGTCCGATAAGCTCCAGCGCTGCGCGACCCATATACTTAGCAATGTCCACTTCCTCCGCCCCGGAGGTGACGAGCGTCTTGATGGCCGCATTGAGCTATTCGGTGGAAGGATGTAAGCATACGCCCCTGTGCGCAGCCACCAAGATCCGTTACGCACGCGGTGAGCAACCTCGTAGAATACCGGGGTGAGGATTTTGAGGTTCTTAGTTGAGAACACCGGGCTCAAGATCTTTCGCTGTCTCCGGTGGGCCTCCCCTATCGCACGTTATGCTCCGCGTGAGACCAAACGTCGGTTTGAGCAGTGGACCGTGCGTCTTACTCACCCGTCGTGGAAAATATGCCTGGGCCGAAGCTGTCGAAAGCGACACTGTAGCGCACGAGGAAACTGTCAGAATGATCAGGGTTTCACGCCGTCGACCAACCGCACTTCATAAACCACGGGACTTCCTCGAATAGGGGCAAATGTTGCTGGCGGTCTTTCAGCACGATGGTGTTCATGGCTGCCGGGTCATATACGTATAACATTGGTTGCTATCGTGTGGGTATACATGAGCGAGGGACAATATAGACGAGCTTGAATGATCCGTGACTTACACCAAACATCGCTTGGATTCGAGATATGGGAGCGTATTTTGTTTGAAGCTCGTGGTGGAACCCCCATCCGTTTTGTTCATAGAATTGAATCATATTCCCTGACACCGCAGAAACAATATGATCAGCATGTTCGATATGTTGTAACTGGGCGAGGAACTTACCCATGAGCCATGAAGGTGAAGGCGGGCCATGAATGTTGTCGAGAGGCGACTTCGGAGCTGATACCCACTTGAAGAACTTCCACAGGCCATATAGGAAACAGGCGACCACTATGTACTGCAGCATATCGTGATATGACAACCCGCGTCTTGATAGGGCTGGCGACGGAACAAGGGAAGGGTTGGGGAGTGGGCGGCATATGGCATATGTCCGCCGCCCTTTATATGAAAGTTTGATTATGTGTCGCCGATAGAATCAGTACGAAGACCGCAGCGTGCTGAGAAACGGGCAAGGGGTACAGGTGTTCCGCAGAGATGTGTCGAGTATAACGTACCGCTTGAAAGTTCTCCGGGCTGCCAGAGTAGGCGGTGCCCACTGCCAACGATGCACGCGGCTTGATAATGCGGCGCGCAAGATCCCACAGACAGGTGTCCAGGAATAGATCAGCACTGACCGCCGCTCCGCTCATCTCTTCGTCCATCATCAAGAAACGCCCCTGCGTGTTCAAGTTGGCTGGCCTTTAATGACGGAATTCACGTTGTGGCTGCCGGCGGCGGCGGATCCTGCGGCGGAGACGCGAGAGGGCGCGATTGTCGAAATGTGGTAAACCAAAAACCGACGACTGTTCCTGAGGCATGCTCGACTTCGTATGTCTGAACAAGAAGCCGGCGGCTTTTCGAAGCAAAAAGGATGGCAGATGGTATCATGAGAACGCGAACTCAAACAACGGGATAACGGCATTTTTGGCTCATCGAAAGTGTTCTCTTCCCGCGCCGACACCTCATTGTCCAATTTGAGAGTCGAAGAGTGCCGAGGATCCGCGATTGGCACAACTTGACTTCTGGAGGCGGCCGTACCTCGACTGTTCAGTACATGATGGGGTGATCGTCAGCAAGGTACGGACGACATTGAACTTTAAGGGCAGTATTGACGGACATACGGCTACACACGGTGATGATCCTGGGATCTTCACAAGGGTCCTGGGCCATGCATGGGCAGTGCGTAACAGGTTTATGCAAAATAAATATTAGTAGCGATCATCAACACGACAACTATCAGGAACTGCCTCTCAGGCTGTCCACGACAGGTGTTCTTACATCTCAGTAAGGACTGCCCGCTTGCAAATGGTTAACCAACATATGCAAAAAGAGAACAACAATCAACTCACAATAGCCGAAGTAGGTGACTCTAAAACGTTGCACAACCAGCCATAACAAGGATATTGTGTGCGGCCTTCTTGATTTCTTACTTGATATGCGGGGTTGCGTTGGCGAAATGAGTTGCAAGAGGTACAGGGAAGAGCCATGCGTTGTAGAAAGTGGTACTTAGATGCAGGATTCGGCGGTGCCGACGAGAAATATGTGCCTACTATACAGTGAGAAGCGAGTTACGCCGAGCAAACAAGCGATGTGGATAGATGGAACAGCAATGACAGCAGAAGACGTCGACCGATTGGTTATACCTCCTTGGGGAAGTCGAGGACGTGAGCGTCGTGGGCGACGGCTGTTCGTTCGGGACGCTTGCGCACGGGGACTGTGAAAAGGATGTCTCTCTTCCCCGGACGCTTAATCAGACAGGTTTGTCCATCCCGAAGAATGAATTTCTCCTCTCCGGGAAGTATCTTGTCCTGGCTGATTCCGAAATTGCGCTCGAGGGAGCGAACGCAGCCGGCTGGGGCGCCGAGCCACGAGGAGTCAGGGTCGGGTACGATCCACAGCTCGAACTTGAAAGGCGAGTTGACGGCATGCTCGGTCACCGAGTCGACGAAGTCCATGCAGAACTCATGAGTATATGCGCTCCCAGCCCACAAGCGGATCGAGTACTGGCTGTCAGGGATGGGTCGAATGAAGACGGTATCTTTGCCGGGACGCGGTTTGCGCTGTTGTAGAATGAGCGACTGATGTACTTGAGCATGTGCGGTGTTGATGGATGACGTACCCCTGTAACAGACACTACGCAGTCTAGAGCCGCCTTGGTGACCCTCATTACTGCTTTCTTCGAGTGGTATGTCCGGATCTCCTTCTCCATAGTACTATCGACCCAAGCGAGAATTTCTTCCGTAGTTCCTTCGCGCTGACGGTTGGTTGCAAGCATCAGTATGTCGTAGTCGTCGCGAGGAGTAATGCCAGGATATTTCCTGCGCGCGGTCTCTAGATGAACGTCGCGACAGCGCTCGACGCCATCCGGTAACAGAGAGAGGTGAGTAGATGTAGATGTTGGTATGGGAGTAGGCGCCTGTGCAGAGCACTTCGTTTTGGTTCTGCCTACTCGTTTCTGTTCGGGTCGCCCATACGGTTACTGTGTGCGCTTGCTCATTGGCTTATTTTCCTGTGCATGAACATAAGCGCAAGTCTCAGCAGGTACACTGAACCACAACAGACCTGAAGAGTGGATGCGGTCTTCATCTTCGACTTTGCTCGATGTGCGGCACACATGTCGGCCAGCTATGTTCAATGTACGGATAGTGACAAATATTTGACGCGTAGAAAGCGAGGCTAGGCAAAGATCAAGTAGAGGTAATGGCAGTGGAAAGAGAGAAGCAGGTGTGAGACAAGCGCTCGCTCGTGGCGTCGAACCACAAGCGCCTGTCTGTGCCAGTACGAGTCTGTAGTCTACAATTCCAGCTGTTCTCTAATCGATAGGCCCCTGGGAAAGATAATTGCGGACAGCGGTTTCGGGCGGCGACGGCGGGGAGGATGCGGGTGTGTATGCCGAGGGCGCGTAGCTCTTCGCGATGCCCGCTACCTGCCAAACCGACTGTTACCGCATCACGCGAAGCGTCTCCGCCCCGTCTGGGCTTGAACGCCTCTGTGTGTTCTTTTTCACGGGGGCCTATCGATCTGAGAACAGCTGTCACACGCTATCCCATTCCAACACCCAAGACCAGTCGATCCACACGCTCGCGTTGAGCGAAACATATGCCCTGCAATTATTTCGCGAGGGTCACTTTCATTGGATACCCTGGTGAGTCATCGGTGCCAACTGTCGGGAATATCACCTCAGTGAGGTTCCAGACAATACGAGCGTCCGTCTTCTCGAAGTTAAATGTCGAGAGCAACTCTGCAAGAACAACCTCTGCCAATAGAGGATGGCACGGTAAATGGTAGGGTAAGCAGTGGCTTGATGCAGATGTCAGACACCACGTACTCATCTCGAGCTGGGCGAATTTGAAACCTCTAGAAACGAGCTCGAGGTCAGCGAACGCGCCGAAAGACATGGCTGCTGGAAAGACCGGGTATACTCACATGCAGGACCGCCCACCGCCCCAGAATGTCATCCTGGAACATGTTCAATTAGAACGCCATTTTTTGCAGGAAATCGTGGAAAACCCACAGATTGGTGTACACCCCGGGTATCTTTGCCTCCGTGAGCTGTGCAGGGAGCGGCTCTAACCAACGCTCAGGACGCCACTCGTGGGCGTCCGGGCCCCAGATATCTGGGTTCGTATTCGCAGCCTGTATCGCGATGAAAACGAGGGTGCCTTTGGGAACGGGGACGGCATCGATCTGGGTTCCGTCTTTTCCAGTGATTGGCCTAGATAGTGGCAGAACGGCATCCGCTTGTGCTCTAGGGAGCCGCGATGTTAGGGGGTGAGGGGACGACAGTGGAAGAAGTTAAAAACGGACTCTCGCAAGCGCAGCGGAGCAGGTACGTGTCTATGTAGAGGATGAGTGGCCGCACCAACCCGTGAACTTGAAGAGAGTATTCAGCTTACACGCGAAGGGTCTCCGAACATACAGCATCCAGATACGGTAGTGACATCAGTTCGTCGTACGGTATGTCGTCCCCTTCGTGACGACGCTTTGCATCTATGATCTCGGCCCGAAGCTTGTCTTGAGCCTGTGTATTCTTAGCGAGGCATTCAAGGATAAGGGTGAGAGCAGTGGAGGTCGTATCTGTCGCCGCAAATAGCAGGATCCTGCTCAGATCGTCAGGAGGCTTACTGAATTGTTGGAGAAGCCGTACGCACGAAAGTTGGGCTATGAGTTCGTCTTCGGGAAGCGCATCTTCCTTCAACGCTCCTGCATTCGCGCGGACTAGAAGAAATTGACATCAGCTCGGCTCAGCACGTACGGCTGCGCCAACCCTGCTTACGGAGAAGGGTTACCAAGTCCTTCGCTTGGTCGTCTTCGTCCTCGTTCTTCTGCGCAGATTCGAAAGCCGCCTTCTTTTCCATGTACGTGCGCACTGCGTTATCATGCATGGTATCGACGATGCGTAGTAGTCGCTTGACACGCCGCGAAGGCAGAATGTTCATGACCGTGCGTCTCAAGGGAGCAGGAATGAGGGGCCGCGCGAGTCGGTACAGCTGTACCTCCTTACTCAGAGAGGTGAAGGCAGGTCTATACCAGATGAGTTTTGTAGCTTACGCATGCCCCGGCCATCACTGCGGGACGTACATATAGTTTTTCATGGCCTTTGCATATGGATGATGACCCTCCTCGGTAAGTGGGTCGAAGCAGTGCCCAAGAGCAGACTGCCCGATGAGCTCCAGGGCCGCCCGCCCCATGTATTGGGCCACGTCGACTTCGGGTGCTCCATTTTCAAGTAGGTTCTTGATGGATGTTTGAAGCTGCACAAACGCGCGAAGACGTAGGTTAACTTGTGCATGTTCCGATCTGCGTGAAAGTGCCACGAACACGATGGGTCACTTCGTAAAACACTGGCGTGATGATTCGGAGGTTCTTGGGTGAAAATACTGGGCTCAGCAACTTGCGCTGTTTCCTATGTGTTTCTCCTGCGATGATTGCATGTAGCTCAGTGCATGACAAATAGCATTCAACGTACCTGTTGTAGAGAGAAGGCCAGGACCAAAGCTATCTAGGCCGATGCTGCATCACGATGCGTGAGCGGTAGTTTAGCACACCGAATATGAGTTAATATCTGGTCAGCATCGGACGTACTTCATGAACCATTGCATCTCTTCGAAGAGTGGCATGTGCTGCTGGTGATCTTTTAGAACAATGGTATTCATCGCCGCCGGATCAAAGACGCATAACATCGGTTGCTGTCTCGGGGTTATTGTCAGCTGTACTCTATTTCTTCTGCAGATGGAATGCGACGTACGCCGAAGAGGCCCTGGAGGCGCGATACGGGACCATACTTGGTTTGAAGGTCGCGATGGAACTCCCAGCCCTGCTTGTCGTATAACTGCATCATGTTGCCTGATGAATGAGTAATGAGTACTAGCGATGAAGAATCGCTCTCCACAACAGGATTCGACGCTGCAACGTACCTGTGAGCCATGACGGAGATGGGGGTCCACGAAGATTGTCGAGAGAAGACTTGGATGGAGAAATCCACCTGACAAGCTTCCAAACAACATACGTGAGGCACGCGATATAAAAGTACTCTACCATCTCAGCGAGGTGGGATAGAGAACGCGTCGAAAGTCATCTCAGCATGTCTGTCAGAATATATACCAGAGTTGCCGTAAACCCCATCAGCCGTGTTATCGGAGCCGCAGCGCTGTTTGCGGAGTCGGAGAGACTTAGCGCGGCCAACAAGAACCGCACCGTGATGATCTTGGACCGCCGGCCCCACCTCTACCGGAGAAGTTGGCGGCTGTATGCATGGAAAGCTTCCCCGGGCGTGACTTTGGCATGATCGACTACTTGATACTCTTTAGAGGGACTAGGGTCAATAGCCGGGCATGGTTCACCGCTACGCGCCCAATATTGCAATATCGGCTCCAGGCCTAGGCCGGTGGATGCGAGTTTAGTGAGCACGTTGCTCTGCTGGTACAAGGGAAAACGCGCAGTCCACGGCGTTGAATTCAATTTACCATCGACACCTTCATAGGGTACGCCGGTTGCCACCCCCCGGTGCCCACGGTTGGGTAGATTACCTCGCTGACGTTCCAGACTATCTGCGCGTCCGGCTTTAACTCAAACTTGAAGTTCGAGATAAGCCCGGCGATGATGACCTCTTCGCAGAAAGAGCAGTCAGAAGGGACCAGGCAAGTTCGCGATGAGAAGAATATAGGCCGGACGTACTCATCTCGAGTTGCGCGAATTTGAAGCCTCTGGAAGATATTCAGCGATCTCAAATGCGATCCAAACAGTTACATGAGTATACTTACACGCAAGATCGTCCGCCGCCCCAGAACGTCATCCTAGAAAGATGAATCAGTTCGCATCGTACTCGTGTAGCTGGTAAGCATAGCATACAAGTTGGTGTACACGCCCGGGATCTTCGCTTCCGCGACCTCTGCCGGGAGCGCATGTAGCCACCGCTCGGGACGCCACTCGCGCGCATCTGGGCCCCAGACATCCGGGTTGACGTTCGCCGCTTGGACCGCGACAAAGACGAGTGTACCTTTAGCAACAGGGATGGTGCTAATCGATGTCCCGTCTTTCCCAATGACGGGGCGGGAGAGTGTCAGGGTAGTGTCGCCTTGTGCTCTATAACCTGATGTTAGAATCGGCGATATATGTATAGGAAATATGCGAAGCAGGAACGTACTCTCGTATACGAAGCGGCGCCAGTGCGAATCTGCACACATAGTATGAGGACAAATTCACAGTGATCGGCGGAGCTTGACGTACACTCGAAGGGTCTCTGAGCAAACAGCGTCGAGGTATGGCAGCGACATCAATTCGTCATAAGGAATTTCACCGCCTTCATGACGAGCCTTCGCTTCTATGACTTCAGCCCGGAGCTTGTCCTGAACCTGAGCGTTCTTGGCGAGACATTCGAGTACGAGTGTCATCGCATTGGAGGTAGTGTCCGTCGCGGCAAAGATCAAGATGCTGGATCGTTTGGATGGTTGTTCATGTGCGGAGCTGCTGAAGGATCAACGGACTTACGACAATTGAGCGATGAGCTCATCTTCAGGGATTGCGTCCTCCTTTGAGGCGCCTGCATTTGCCTGAACTAGTAAGAGAGCCGATTGTCAAGCTTATGCATCTTTAAAGAAAAACAGGGTAAGGACTCACGCAGAAGTGTTGCGATATCTTTCGCTTTCTCGTCGCCTTCGTACGTCTTATCCAAAGACGAAGACTCGACGGACGCCTTCTTCTCCAAATATATGCGCACTGCGTGCTCGTGCATAGTGTCGATGACCCGCACTAGCTCTTTGACGCGTCGCGAGGGGAGTATATTCATAATCGGCCGACGGAGAACAGCAGGGATCAGGGGTCGCACGAAGCGGTACAGCTGAGTGTAGTTGCTGAGGGCTGAGAGAGCGGGTCTATGTGCGGCGTGAATAAGAAACCGTGGGATTCTATGTAGACCTGAAGCGTACACATAACATTTCAAAACCTCCGCGTACGGGTGGTGACCATCCTCCGTAAGCGGATCGAAACAGTGGCCGAGTGCGGATTGTCCGATCAGCTCGAGAGCAGCGCGACCCATGTACCGTGCGACATCGACTTCCGGTGCGCCAGATTCGACGAGTGTACCGATGGCCTTGTTGAGCTAGACGTGTGTCGAGCGCGACGTTAGCATCAGATTTCGGATGGTCTGTGAGACGAGTTTACTGACACGATGCGCCACTTCATAGAATACTGGTGTGATCAGGCGGATATTTCTCGGCGCGAATATGGGGTTCAAGAGCTTGCGTTGCTTTCTGTGTGTTTCTCCTGTGGAACTGTCTCAGGCCCATACTCTAATGGGCCATTGCGGCCCGGACGCACCAGTCGTTGAGAGGATACCAGGTCCGAAAGTATCGATGCAGATACTGCGCATGCGGGGTGATTAGCACGGTAGGTGCCACTCAATCATCAGGGATGGTATGCTCACTCCATGAACCACTGTATCTCTTCAAACAGGGGAGCGTGTTGCTCCATGTCCTTCAGGACAATGGTGTTCATCGCCGCCGGATCGTATACACACAGCATCGGTTTCTATCGGTGTTCGGGTGTGAGCCGCGCAGCATACTAACTCGGGAGGATAGCATGAGCTTACGCCAAACAAACCCTGAAGGCGAGATACGGGGCCGTACTTGGTTTGCAGATCGCGATGGAAGTCCCATCCTTGTTTATCGTATATTTGAAGCATGTTGCCTGAGAATCAAATATTAGTAGTACCGTAGGCATGAACTACTTTTAGAGGCGGACTGAGCGTACCTGTTAGCCATGACGGAGAAGGCGGCCCGTAGAGATTCTCGAAGGGCGACTTCCGCGGCGACATCCATCTATAAAGTTTCCAGAGGATATAAGTGAAGCACGCGACAACAATGTAGTGCAGCATGTCACGAGAAGCAGCAGATGAGTGAGATACGACAGCAGCGGGAAATGCTCCAACGCTACAGGCATCTTTAGCACACTCGCTAGAATTTATACCGTAGATGCCGTAACTCCTTCACACACATCAGCGGAGCGCCAGTGTCGAGAAGGGAGTGCACTTAATGGGGCGCTATGGGATCGTCCAAGCGCCACAAAAGTTGACGTTCGCCATCATCAGGAACCCGGACATGTTCGTGCCATTGTCCCAGCGTATGATACGATGTCATGCTTGGGAGAAACCGGGTGATCTGCATCGACTACAAATATAAGTGCTATGCGGGGAAGCATGCGTATCAACAGGCTTCAGTGAAAGGTAGAGGGGTATAACGTACGGAAGATATGTTGTAGCGCCGGTACCGAGCCTGAGAAGGTCAATCATAACATCCACTGAGCCATTGAAAGACCCCGAGCGCGGCATGACTAGTAATGGCTCCACCTATGCGCAGGGAAGCGGATTCGCGGAAGCATCCCAGCGTTGTTGTGACAGATCCTGTGAAGAACGCGTAGTATTCGTAAGTTAGCGGCCAGCTCCAGGATGTTATCAGGATGGCATCGCTTGTACTAGTAACTTCAAGTACCGCTGTTCTCGGGCACTTGATCCAGTACTTTACAGTCCTGCCTGATAGTTATGATGAGGAACGGCACGCTATCGAAGCGTATTTGAAGAAACATGTCGGTCTTCGTGGTGGCCGTGAAGTACGTGCTAATATTAATGTGACGCTGCATACAAATCTTTTGGAGTCAATGAGCGACATGCGGGATCACTGATACAGCTCATGTCAAAGGGGTGAACTTACTGAATTTCATAGGGTGCATGGCTGTTCCTATTGGTACTGACACCGGCCGACGCAAGAAAAGGAGTTCGCTGCACTGCTTGTACAAGGAAGGGATAGTCGCGCCGCCCACGGTGCCAACTCTACTTTACCAGCGACACCTTCATCGGATACGCTGATTTCAGCGCCTCAGTGCCCACGGTTGGGTAAATTATGTCGCCGATGTTCCAGACTACGGGCACGTCTGTCTTCAACTCGAACTTGAAGTTCGAGATAAGCTCTGCGAGAACGACTTCTATAGAGCGACAGCAGCATTAGAACGGGTCATACTTCGCGAAGAGAGGAATGCAGACTGAACGTACTCATCTCGAGCTGCGCCAATTTGAAGCCTCTGGAAGATAGTCAGCGATCTCAAATGCGACACAAACAGTTGTATGGGTATACTTACATGCAGTATCGTCCGCCGCCCCAGAACGTCATCCTACAGATATCAATCAGTTCGCATCGTATTCCTGTAGAAGGCAATTCGGGCATACAGGTTGGTGTACACGCCCGGGATCTTCGCTTCTGCGACCTGAGCAGGGAGCGGCTCCAGCCAGCGTTCAGGACGCCACTCGCGCGCATCTGGGCCCCAGACGTCTGGATTGACGTTCGCAGCTTGAGCTGCTACGAATACGACAGTGCCTTGGGGAACAGGGATGGAGGTGATCACTTTCCCGTCTTTTCCGATAAAAGGGCGGGAAAGTGGGAGGACGGCGTCCGCTTGCGCTCTGGACACATAGATATAGTCAGTGACGACGGCCATGCAAAAAACGCGGTGAGGACGCACTCTCTCAAGCGGAGCGGCGCCGGCGCATACCTGCATATGATGAGAGGGTGATGCTCAGCAATCGGTTGAGGGTGGCGTACACTCTGAGAGTCTCTGAACAAAAGGCGTCGAGGTAGGGCAGCGCCATCAGTTCGTCATAAGGGATGTCGCCGCCCTCGTTGTGAGCCTGCGCCTCGACGATTTCGGCGCGGAGCTTGTTTTGAGCCTCAGGACTCTTGGCGAGGCACTCGAACATGCGCGTCAGAGCATTGGCCGTCGTGTCCGTGGCAGCGAATATCAGGGTTCTGAGCGAATATTAGGGCGGGTCAAAACAAGGTCCATTGTGAGTGAATGAGCAGATGTTGCTCACGAGAACTGAGCTATGAGCTCGTCTTCTGGGATGGCGTCCTCCTTGGAAGCTCCGGCGTTTGCTTGCACTAGAGGGGACAATTGTGAACCCTGCGCGGTCTAGATAAGGTCTAGCAGGAGCACCCACGAAGAAGTGTCATGAGGTCCTTTGGCCTGCCGTCTCGGCCATGCATCGAGTCCTCCACGGCCAACGCCTCCGCCTCCGCCTTCTTCTCCATGTATGTGCTCACTGCGTGCTCATGCACCGTATCGATCACGCGCACCAGCTCTTTGACGCGTCGGGATGGTAGCATATTTACGATCGGTCTCCGGAGAGCGGGCGGGATGAGAGGCCGTGTGAAATGGTACAGCTGTATGTAATTGCTGAGTGCGGAAACAGCGGGTCTGCGCACGGCGTGAGCGTGACATTACCGCAGTCCAAATGAGCAACGCGAGTACATACAGGTAGCAGGCGATAATCTCCGCGTACGAGTGGTGGCCCTCCTGAATGAGTGGGTCAAAACAGTGGCCGAGAGCAACCTGTCCGATCAGCTCGAGCGACGTGCGGCCCATATACTGCGCCACGTCGACCACTGGCGCCCCGGATTCAACGAGGGTTTTGATGGCTTTGTTGAGCTAGGAACAAGACGAATAAGACGTTAGCGTGCACCATGATGATGTGGCGGCTCGACCGTTGTAAGATAACACTACTGACACGATGAGCCACTTCATAGAGCACCGGAGTGATCGTGCGTATGTTCTTAGACGAAAAAATGGGGCCGAGAAGCTTACGCTGCTTGCGGTGCGCCTCTCCTGTCAGTGTGGCGCTGTCAGAATAAGGCTCGCAGGTTGAGCCATACAAGGTCAGGCGCACCAGTCGAGGAGAGAATCGCGGGTCCAAATGTGTCGATCCAGACGCTACGTAGGCAAAAAACTCAGTGCGCCATAGACAAGTTGAGCGTGCGATGTACTTACTTGAGGAACCATCGAGTCTCTTCGAACAGGGGAACATCATGTTGGATGTCCTTGAGGACGATGGTGTTCATTGCTGCCGGATCGTATACGCACAGCATGGGTTGCTGTCGGAATGTGGCCATGAGTCATGCGCTGTAGGGATGAATAATCAAAGAGCGTACGCCAAATAATCCCTGGAGGCGGGATACTGGACCGTACTTGGTTTGGAGTGCATGGTGAAAGTCCCATCCCTGCTTATCGTATAGCTGAAGCATGTTGCCTGTAGATCGAAAGTCCACTTTAGTATCGAGGCAATCTCTGCGACATAATTTGCACGTACCTGTGAGCCATGACGGGGAGGGTGGGCCACGGATGTTGTCGAAGGGAGACTTCCGCGACGATACCCAATTGTAAAACTTCCAGAGGAACAGCGTGAAGCATCCGACAATGAAGTATTGAAGCATGTCGCCAGGGTAAGCTGGAGAAGGTCGTGCGATAGAGGGGGGCGCGACAGCGCTGCAGCCATTTTCAGCGTACTCCTGTGACTTTATACGAGTGACCCCGCGGGGTCTTCCAAAATTAGCAGCAGTATCGTAGTGAAAGGAAGCGGGTGCAATACCCCAGGTCAATGCAACGTCATGAGATCGTCCAGGCGGTGGAGGATGTTTCACTAACTATTCATCAGGAGCTCCGGTGAGTCCAGACCAACGTAATACGATGTGCGGGTACGAAGAGGCTCACCATAAAGTAGCGCATTATCATGAGTCGCATGAACAGGCTACAGTTGAAGTTAAAATGAGGGAGAATACTAGTTCGACGTTCGAAGACGCATGGTGTGCAGGGCCGTCTCAGAGGGAAGCCAACAATAGCACCCGCCGTGAACGTTTTCGTGCTCGAATTGACTGGTGACCGGCCCCTTGGGGCAACGAGGCAGAGCACTTACCATACGAGCGAGAGGCCCAGCGGCGCCGCTGTGACAGATCCTGTAAGAAAGCTGTGTTGGTAAGTTAACGTTCGGCTTCTAGACTCATATAGTCCCCGCGTTAGCTACGGTGTGGAGCACACTCACGTATAGGCGTCCGGCATGCGATCGAGCGGCCGTCGGCGATACCGTGAGTGGGGAATAGTCATAAGTTAGGCTCCTGTTAAACAGAATCCTTCGTGGCGCCCTGAACTTTGAAGCAGAGTTCAGTTTACGAAACTCCTATCATAGTACGCGCTGCCGGTGCAGGACGTAGGGCTTCTGCAGCGTCATCCACTGGCATCATTGGCACACGCCGTCCGCCTGGCGTGGAAGACAGTGCAGACGCATGACATTTTGAAACACGTGTACATGCCTAGCAAATTTCGTTATGAGCGACGCCATGGAAGCTGGCACTATCAGCAAACGTACTAAAGGTCGTGGTGTCCGTGAGGGTGCCTGTTCGCGCCTGCACGCGTCCGGCGGGGGTGAGATAGCATTCGTCTGAGATGGAACAGCCTTGCTTCAGTTCGATGGTCATCCAATTGACGTGCAACAACATAGATAGAATAGCGACGGCGCCGGCTTGTCGAGGGCGTGGCCGTAGTAACCGGCCAAGCAAGGGCGCGTATTGCTGGAGTATTGCTGGTCTCGCGGCGCTTGTCGCCAGTTTGTCGTGATTTCGGTTTTTTCGCACACTATTAGCACTACTCCGAACGCCTCTACTCAGAACATCGATCACTCGCCCAATTCTTCGTCTTGCGGCTTGATTCCTTCAGATTCGGACTGGTCTGGTCTGCGCGCAGAGCACGGTTCTGGCCTCGTCGCGAACGGATATTCTTGGCCCACCCGCTCCTCGAAGACCCCCTTCAGCACCAGAACACGATTTGACGAGACCTTAATCTCCCAACAGGTTTGTTCAAAAGCAGAGCAAACCTGTTGGGAGAATAAGGTCTCGACACGATTTGCGGATGATTAATGAACGGCACACCGCAGGCAGGCTGGAAGAGAATTCACAGGGTCTTTGAGATGCAACAGAGGGCACAGAATAACAATAAGCGCCAGTACTTGCGCGTACGTTTTGGAGGACGGCAGACGCCGAGTCGGTACGTAGGTTCGAGCCAGCTCGTCCGAAACGACAACGTTCTTCTCCTCGTCTCGTCCATCGTCTCAGTCTGCCTGAGTAATACTCTCCCAAGACGGTCTGGGAAAGACGTAACCCCTCCAGTCAATCCCGGTACGGCCTGAGATTCGCTCCTTCAACGCCTTCAAGCGCTAAGCCCCGGTATCCTGTCCCCTACACGATTAATCAGTACTTGAGAGACACTAGCTGGATCTAGGTCACAGGTGTACCCGCTGGTGACGAGACTATCTGAGGAGATAGTCCGAGTTCAGGACACAAGCCAATATACATCTCTTGCTCTAACCTGCATTCAGGCAAGTCCGATTTGCAGAGCCCGACGCGGACGTCTCCGATGTAGATGCGAAAATCATTGAACATTGTTGATAGACTGTCGATCCTACGACGCTACTGCTACAGGTGTCGTGTCTGAGTCATTTTGTACAATCGTGTATGTGTCATTGCCAGACATCGTAACCCCGAGGACAGCCGCGCAGAATCAGAGACAAAAATAGTAAGTGGTGACATCGAAGCCCAGAGAGAAAGCGAAGGAAGACAGGCGACGATGGCGGAGACTGATAAGGAGAACCAAGGCTAGCGATACGGAATGTGTGCGGGGACGAGAAAGTGGAGAGTCCCCGCTGGATGATCACAATGTATCAGTGAGTGGGCTCTCTGGACGGGATCAGACAGAAACACTCACAAAGATAGAAGCTACAGAATAAGATGCCCGCTCAGAGCTTGAGGATAATCGGAACGCAGCCAATGTTGATCAATCCCTCTGAGTTGGGGAGTTAGCGAGATGTCTATGAACAATCATGAGGCACACTCACGGTAAGTGTTGTTGTTACAGCAAACCGGGGTTTGGTCGCTATACATCGGACGCATATAGTCAGTCACCAATCTCTATCACGAGTACAGGATCTGAATGCGTACCAGCTCTCCCCACCGCCGAGCGCAAGGAGGTTGACAGGCGAGCACGAAGTGCCTGCAAGTCCGGTGGCGCTCTCCGGAGCGATGCCCAGCGACGAGATGATGCCACTCATGTGCTCAGACTTCGAGTCCTGAACTTGATCACAGCACTGGATCGACCCAGTGTTACACTCCCCAGCAGAGATCCCGCCCGAGCCAGACCCAGATCCAGTAGACGTCGCAGAAGGCGCCGAGCTCCAGCCAGAAGTAGACGTCGGCGCCCACTGAGAGCTCCACGACGAAGAGGAGTGCGGGTGTCCGCCAGACCAGGTAGCGCGAGTCGTCACCGTATCGGTTCCGGTCGTCGTCGTCGTCCAAATCTGCGTCTTCGTGGTGGTGACCGTTACGGTCGGCTGGGGCACGTAGTCGGTGGTGGTGACCGGGCGCCAGGTGGTGGTGGGCGGCGCGGGGTAGGTGTGCGTGGACGTGGTGGTGGGCGCGTGCGTGTGCGACGTGGAGTCCGAGTCGCAGCGCGCCTCGTAGGGCTTCGCGGACGCGGCGAGCGCGAGGGTGACGGCGGCGAAGAGGGAGAGGGTGAACTGCATGATGTAAAGACTGGCGGGCGGTGGGAAGAAAGAGGGTAGTGGGTGGTAGTGGTGGAAGAGAAGGAGATGTTGAAGAAAGACGACGCGGCGCGCTGCCCATTATATACGGGTGATCATGGCGAGGGTGACGGAGTACCGAAGCACACCACTTGCCTTAACGGGAGAGACAGACTCCGGTTTGGGTTTAGACGCTCGGCGTTCAGTAGAACGAATCTTTTCGCCTGCGTGTTCACTAGGTTCAACTTCAAGAGCGGGAGCCGGCCATGCCGGGTCCTCGTAGTAATCGGACCCAATCCGAGTTCGAGAGTATGGAAATTCAGACTTATGCCGGGTAAACTAAGAATACTTCACGCGACCCAGATCACTTACTAGTATATTGGTCTCACAACGCGGTGAGCGGGCCTCGTCTTGTACTTGTTCAATGTAGTTAATCTCAGAATAGGCTTATGAGCCAACAGTTAACTCATAAAGCACGCAGTAAGCGGAGCAAAGCGATGGCGCAGATGTGAAGTGTCATTAGGCGGGGGAACTGGTATGGTACGGGTACGCAATGGAGTCGCTATAGCGCCACGTGAAAGGGAAGAAAGAGCGATGAGAGCCTGTGTCAAAACTTGCGAAAGCGTCCATTCCTTCCACCATGATCAGAGCATGATGGGGACACATCCAATGTTGATGAGACCCCCTGGATGTGCGTGAGCATGACAAAACATGGACAATGAAGCGTAGAAAACGTACCGCGGGAGTTGTTCTCGCAGCAGACGGTGTGGGCCGAGCTGGTGGTAGGAACGCGGTCAACATCAAGTTCAGGGGCATAATGCAGAAATCACGACTTACCATGAATTGCCGCTCCCAACCCCGATGACGTTGATGGGGCTGCATTGCAGGCCAACCATGGTGTTGGGCTTCAAGACCATGCCAAGGAGGCCAGCGAGACTTTGCACTTTCTCCGACTCCGAGGATTGAACGTCGTTGCAGCACTGGATCGGGCCCGTGTTGCACTGAGACTGGCCCCAACCCTCGCCGTTGCTTCCGCCGGTGGCGGGGGGCGAGGGGTTGCTTGGGGCACCGGGGTTGGGCGACGACTGCGAGGGGCCCGACGGAGCGGCAGCACCGGGGACGGAGATCGTAATGGACGTAGGCAGAGCAGACATGGTGGCCGTGGGGTTGCCGGAGGGGATCCCGACGCTGGCGCCGACGCCAGTGCCGGATGGGCCAAGGGATGCGGAGACCCCGACGGAGGCACCAGAGACGACGGGCAGAGACGCGGAGGCGGTGGCTCCGACGGACACGCCGGTGGCGGTGGCGATGGGCGCGGTCACGGTGGGCCAGCCGTTGGTGTAGGTCGGGTCAGTCGTCTCGGTGGTAGCAGGTGGCCATCCAGGAGCTCCGGTAGCGGTGGGATCGCTGCCGTTGGGAACACCCGGGATCCCAGGGAGGGGAGCGCCCGGGAGGATGCCGGAGAGGCCTGGGAGGCCTGGAAGACCAGGGAGGCCCGGGAGACCAGGGAGGCCCGGGAGACCAGGGAGGCCCGGGATACCAGGAAGGCCAGGAAGACCTGGGAGACCGAGCCCGGGGGCACTGGGAACGTCAGAGGGCCCAGCGCCAACACCCACAGAGACCGACGCCGTGGGCCCACCAGGGACGGCCGGGTGGCCAGTGGGCACTATCCCGCCCACGGTGACGGTGACAGTGACAGTGGGGACGGGGCCAGTGACAGAGGCACAGGCGTCGACGCCTCCGAGGGGGGCGGCGGTCGCGCAGACGGCGAATATGACGGCGGCAAGGAGTGACTGCTTGAACATGGTGGCGAGGAGGGCTGAAAGGAGTGGCGGGGGCGCGGCGGATGCTGCGAAGTGTGGATGATGAAAGAGAGGAAGAGTCGCTGGCGAGGTACGGCGGGCGTAGGTCGACGAGCGATGGCGTTCTCCGAGGGCGAGCGCGGCTTTTATGGGCGCGGGGGCGGGGGCGGGTGGCTCGGGCGACCGACGGGGTCGGTGTGCGGTGAGGGGAGCAGGTGAATTGATGCTCGTAGCAGAAGGCGGCTCGCCATGTTCGGAGGCGGTTCTGTGGGCGAGGGAGGAGCGTGGACGGGCTAAGAGGCTGTCTGAGCGGTCTTCCGTCGGCAACTACGCGCTACGCTCACTCTCGACGCGTCCCGGCCGACAAGAGAAGGCCCGCGGCCGAGCAGGCCAAACGCGGGGCTTCGTCTGCTACGGTTAGCACAGAAACGTCCGAGGGCGCCGGTGATGGATGTGACAGACTCCAGGAATGGGCCGGTGCAAGTCGATGAACGCCAGAATCCGCTGGCGTTGCTCGCGTCGTCTATCCGGCCCCGCTCGACCTCGCTCCATCGACTTGTCAGCGTTGACTCATCCTTGGTGCAACAACTCGCCAGTGCTGCTAGATCTAAGAGCACCCATGTCGCGTTCTCTGGTCCAGCATGTCGCTTATCTGAAGGGGGAACATCCTGAAGAGACTTGTGTACGGCGGGTGAGGTTCCTCGATCCCCGGTTCAACGATCGCGCGTTCTAAGACGCCTAAAAAGAGAGCATCGAAGCACCTGTCTGCGTCAATTAGCGGTCCGAACAAGACTGCTGCGGGTGAGAGTCAACTTGAAGGATCCTCACAGCTGGGAGGTGAGCGCGCCACGTGGACCGCCACACCCACCGGCGTTCTCCTTATGGAAGGTCTTTACGTTCGTCCATAGTGAAGCGCTTCGAGCGAGCAGCGGCGCCACTGCATGATGTGCTGAAGAGCTTTTGTCCTACGTCGATTCTCATGATGACATATAAGTAGTCGATGCTCACCTGTCTTTATGACTGGGAACACACACAAGTCGCAAGTTATTTCAGTCCACAGTGAAGGCACGATACCCTTCAAGGTTATCACCCTCAAGTCCCCATCCGGCCATCTTCGATGTCGTGAAGACCGACCGTACGCTATATCACAACCTTGAACGGACCAATCGGAAAACCTTCCAAATATCAACATGAACACATGGAGGCTCCACAGTTGATTCCACTCACGGTGATATAAGGGCAACCCTCTACGTTTGAGAACAGCATCTCCTAACCTCCTCCGCACACATTCTCCCAGCGTCATCCATCCCACCCCGCCTCCTACCTTCACCGCCATGCAGTTCACCGCCACCTTCGCCACCCTCGCCCTCGCGCTCGTCGCCTCCGTCGCGGCCCTCCCCTCGTACAGCTCGTCCACGACGAACTCGCAGTGCAACACGGGCCCCGTGCAGTGCTGCAACAGCGTGCAGCCCGCCAAGTCGGAGGGCATCATGTCCATGCTCAAGGCGCTCGACATCCTCGACCAGGTTGGCGAGAACGACCAGGTCGGCCTCACGTGCTCGCCGATCAACGCCTCGAGCGTTGGCGGCAGCCAGAGCTGGTGAGTGTCACAGCCTTGTGCCCGCCTCGCACGCGTGTATTGATGTGATTGTGTTTTCAGCGACGCGGCACCCGTGTGCTGCAACGGCAACTCGTACGGTAAGTTATCCCTGCATCGATATGACGCCCGAAGACACGAAGCTTACCATGTTCGTTCTTTCAGGTGGCCTGAGCCTTGGGTGCGCGCCGATCGAGGCCAACGGCCTCTAAGGAGTATACCCCGTCGCGCTCTGGTGACCCCCACATTATTTTGGTCAGTGTTCTGCGCCTCCTTTCTCGAGGATGCTTGCTCACGCACCCGGTCCGCACAGTTTGTCTGACCCGCGTTGACCACTCCACACATCGCTATTTCTCTTCGTCGCTCGTGCGCTTTGGCTCTTTCTTTCTCCTTCGCAGCCTGATTCGAGTGTATCTCTTTATTACTACTATGAGCTGGGATGAATATGTTTCGGATGGAACTGGGCTCGGCGTGTGATTCTGTTCGGGACCGTGGATGCCTTTGGGGGAGATCGCCGGTGAACGCTACTGGGCGCCGCGCATGCAGACTCCATAGTAGTCACCGGTCCACTGCAGCGTCGGGCCGAGGCCCTTTGCCGTCCTCGCAGCGAGCGAAATCTATGACCCCGGGGAGGTGTGGGGTAAGCAAGTAGGCAGCAGATACAGCTCGCCCTGGGGCGTTTGCGCGATCGCGATCTCGCCCGCGCTCCCCTCGCAGTTTGGCTACCGACGTTCGGCGTCGACGATACGCCCGGAAACCTGGTGCGCCCGCCTTCTAAGTTTCGTCAGCTCACTCGTCGTGTATGCGTTGCTCGCCGAATGCAAGGTGGTTACTAGTGGCAGCGGTGCTCCGCGAGCGATATAGCGAGCGTGAACGGGGGCGAGGCGTTCGACGCTGCAAATTACAGCCTGCGGAGAGCGTAAGCGAGTGAGCGACTCGGAGAGGGCGTGTCAGGTGACGGCGCGATTGCGGAAGCAAACCTAGAAGCAGATCGAGCGCCCGTGGAGGAGGGGAGGGAGGGGGCGGCGGAAGGCCGCTTTGGGATATATTGGCGGATGCTGTCGCGGGAATGGTTGATGCTGTCCGAGCTGGCCAGATTGGAAGAGGCGGGGGGGAGGTGGGGAGGTGGGTGAGGCGGGGGAGGGGGGGGGCGGTGGTTGGGCGTGGTGGGTATGGGACAGATGGGGGTGGAATATGGTGAGGCTATACGAGCACCCTAGGGAATACGGGATAGTCAGAGAGGCAACACTGGCACTAGCGTTGGTGCATACAGACATCCGGCTAGGGTGCGGGAACTGCGCAGAGGGCTAGCACGGCGTCCGCAAGTACTGTCAGCGTTCGCCAACCTCCCGGGCATCCGGTCTCGTCCTCAGGCCCTCGGGAAAACTCGCGCGTCCGCAAGACCCGCGCGCGCCGGTGCGCTTGCTTCGGCGATCCCAGCACCAGTAAATATTGGTGGCGCACGTACTTACTGGCTGGCTGGGGGGCGGGCGCCTGGCGGCCCCGCGCGCGCACCGAGTCGATCGCTTCCGCCGCGCGCGAGCGAGCGGTAATCACATATGTTTTGCCCCGCGTGCGCCGTGCGCGCGTTTGTTGCAGGAGGAGGGGGCCGGGTGCGAGGCGCGGCGCGGGTGGGCGGATGGTCATAAGCACATCCGCGAGGTGGGGAGGGGTGCGAACGGATCCCCGACCGACACACCACCTTTCCTTTTGGTCCTCGCCCTCGAGCATTCGCATTCGCATTCGCACTCGCGGTCGCCTGCACCTCACCTCACACCACCACCAGCACATCCCGGCGCACCCAGCCGATCCACACCACTCGATGCGCGTACACTTCTCAGCACTCGCCGTGCTCGCCGCCGCTACTCTCGCGAGCGCGCTGCCCGCGCCCGTCCCAGCAGCAGCACCAGGAGCAGCAGCAGGGCGGATGCCGTTCCCGCTGCGGGTCGCGGCGATGTCGTCGTCGGCGCGCCCGCCGAAGGAGGGCGCGAATCCGTATGCGCTGCCGTGGGGCTCGCGGTAGCATCTCTTTCGTATGTGCGTACTCCTCGTGTCGTGGTTAGGGGATGAATCGCTGACGTGAGCTGTAGGATGATGCACCGGTTTTGTTCAAGCAAGTAGTGTTGTGTCGCTTCGCCATATCTTTATTTCGTCACGTAGACGTAGTCCAAGTCTCCCGTCTTCTCGCATGTTCGCGTTCGTATCGTTGTACCAGTAGCACACCATCCTCCCTACCCCTCTCCCACGCAATCCAAGACATTTGCCATTTGTCATCCTCACATCGCACTCAACCCCACCCGTGTGCCCTCAGTCAGCGCTCAGCGCGCACTAACCACGAACCGCAGCACCCAGGCAGAACACACCGGCTCAACCGCCCTCCTAGCCCAGCGCCGCACCCACCCACCCGGGTCCCCCCCGGCTCCCCCTGCATTCCTCGCGCCCCGGCAAGTGCCGGGACGCTCGAAGGGGCATGGGCGGGCGCGGAAGGCCCGAAATGGAGAGGCGTGGAGCGGGCCGAGGTGGGCGCAGGGCGGGCTGTCCGCGCGCCTCGCGCGCTGAGCGGGGGTAGTGCGAGGCGTGCGGTGGACACAGGGCTCGGGGATGGTTCGGGGTGAATTTGGGAAAGGGATGGGGCTGAAAGTGATTCTGAATTCGGACGAGAGGAGAGGCGCGCAGGCACAGCATGCCATGGCTGATTGGGAATGGGGGTCGCTCGGAGAGGGGGACGGACCTTGGCTGGCTGCGCGGCGGGGGTTCCGGAATGCAGGGCACGCGGGTTTGGGTATATAGGCGGACGGGTGAGTGTGCGCGGGCGAGGCTCGCGTTCTTGCTGCCTCGTCGCGTCTTGACACCTTGACCGACGCTCACGCCCACCGCTCGTCGAGCTCTTCGTCTTCGAGCTTGTATCGCTTGTATCCCCATATCACGCTGGGAGGATCGAGCATGCTTCCGACACGCCTCGTCTTGGCCGTTATCGCGGTTGTCTCTGCGTTGGCGGGACACGCTGCTGCCGCGCCGGTGGCGACACCAGAATTGCTGCCGAGGGACGCGATGCCCCTTCCTCTGCGCGTCGCGCGCGAGGACGCGGTGCGCGCGTCGAACGGCCCGTATGCACCGTTGAAGTACGGGCGGTAGGGAGTCCACAGCACATTGGTGAGCATGAACTGTGACGTTCGCGGTAGAGAAGAGCGGCGTACTGAGATGCTGCGTTGTTGCAGTTATGTTCCGCACGAGCATCGTTATCCGCGTCGGGTCGGCCGTTTGGATGAATACACCCAGTCTATCCTAGATTCTGAGTGGGAGGAGCGCGTGAGAGTTAGAGTGGGGATGGGTGAACACTGAAGGACATTGGGAGCGAGGGAAGGACGCTTTGTATGGATAGAGTCGTGTGCGGCTTAAGAGTATGGATATGGTGCCAATGTTGTATATTGGGCCACTGTATCAACTTGATTAATGGTTTGGTCGAGATGCGAGACGAGCCGTGCATCGCTTGGAAGTTCTGTTGAGTCGGGGAGCAGTCGGGTGTTTCACTTGTGTATAGTCTGAGAAGACGACCGCCGTTCGTGCGCGCGGACTAGTCTGAGGGGGTTCGCGAGATGACCAATAGACCTGGTACTTCTGGCTAAAGTACAAAGTGCACATGGGGCATTCATTTTCCATGTAGTATCTGTGACCATGAAGTCAGGATGTTTTTGCAGTGTGTTGATGACTTGCGACCTACCTGCATGCAATAATCAATCTTCGACGCTTGCACTCTGTGAGATCTTCGATCCTGAGGAGGTACTGCTATACCAGCGTGATATCAATTCTGCAGCAGACAAATCCTATGAATAACATGCAACGCGCTGCCTGCGTGCTTGGAAGACCTCGACCGGAGCAGCGAAGAGAGGGACATAGAACGGAAGCGCCCGCAGTGGCCGCGCACTGTCGCCACGGGAACCAAACAGAGCCAAATCCCAGCGCTTCACAGCGACGAGTGGAATTTGTACCGTCCCGTCGTCGCGCCCGCCCGTCCCTCTCTCCGCCCCCTCCTCCCTCACCCCGTCCAGTGTTTTCCGCCGGCACCCTTCTTCTTTCTGTCCTTTGAAATGGCCACCGCACCCTTCTCCGACGACGGCATTGGTATTGCCAACCTCCCGAACCAGGTGAGCTCTACGGTCCGCTTGAATTGGGGCGTGAGGAAGAGACTGAAGGGACGCGTGTTTTCGTTGCGTGTAGAGGCACAAGATCGTCGCTAAGCGTGGGGCGCACTTCACGGTTATGGTTGTTGGTGAGTACGCTGTTTGGCTTGGTTATTTGGGTGGTGTAGTCGGCTGCGGGACGGGATTGACGTGCCAGCACCTAATTTGGGCAATATGGATGGACGCGAATGCCATGCTGGCTCGCGCTGCTGGTGTAATGTGTTATGTATTACGCGTTCGGCGTGGTGTTTGCGTCTTCTTCATCACGGGTCGTGTCTGAATGGCCGTGCCAATGCCAAGTATGCTCGCGCACGCTGTAGACGAAGGGGTTAATGCGCTCATGAGGTTGTTTGGCTGCTCTTCTCTTGCGTACTGCTCTGCCCTACTCGTTCGCACCATATATAACGACGCGTCTCTGCCATACAATCTTCGAGCACGCATGCTGACGCGTATATTCAGGCGAGTCGGGTCTCGGAAAGACCACGCTCATCAACACCCTCTTCTCGACCGAGCTTTCGCCTACGAAGAACTACACGAAGCGGCACCAGAAGCAGCTCGACAAGCTCACCGAGGTGGAGATCATCAAGGCGGAGCTCGAGGAGAAGCAGTTCAAGACGAAGCTCACCGTGATCGACACGCCCGGGTTCGGCGACTATGTCAACAACCGCGACTCGTGGACGCCGATCGTCGACTTCATCGACGACCAGCACGAGGCGTACATGCGCCAGGAGCAGCAGCCGCAGCGCATCGACAAGATTGACCTGCGCGTGCACGCGTGCCTGTACTTCATCCGCCCGACGGGCCATACGTGAGTAGACTACCGACGGGTTATGATGGGCGCGTTGCTGATGCGGGAAGCAGCCTCAAGCCCCTGGACATTGAGATCATGAAGCGTCTGGGTACTCGGGTCAACCTCATCCCTGTCATTGCGAAGGCGGACACTTTGACCCAGAACGACTTGTTCACCTTCAAGCAGCGCGTAAGTTGTGATATGTCTGGTATGTCAATGCGTGTAACAGTTCTAACCACCGAATAGATCCGCCAAGTTATCCAGGCGCAGGGCATCCGCATCTACCAGCCGCCTATTGAGTCTGATGATGAGGTCAGCGCCGACCACGCGCGTGTCCTCTCCGAGGCCATGCCGTTCTCCATCATCGGTTCGACCGAGGACGTGACCACTCTCGACGGCCGTGTCGTGAAAGGTCGCGAGTACCTGTGGGGTGTGGCTGAGGGTGCGTCTCGTCTTCATTTACGTGTACACGCGTTGTTTCACTCTAGCTCACGGCTGCTATTCACAGTTGAGAACGAGAACCACTGCGACTTCCGGAAGCTGCGGTCGCTGTTGATCCGCACGTACATGCTGGACCTCATTTCGACGACGGAGGACCTGCACTACGAGAACTACCGGCAGGCGCAGATGGAGACGCGCAAGTTCGGGGAGCAGAAGCCGCGCAAGTTCGAGAACCCGAAGTTCAAGGAGGAGGAGGAGGCCCTCCGGAAGCGGTTTACGGAGCAGGTCAAGGCGGAGGAGGCGCGGTTCCGCCAGTGGGAGCAGCACGTACGTCTCCGTTCCGCGCCATTCATAGCAGCGTCTGTTTCGGTGGCTGACGGGGCGTCGGTAGCTTATCGCCGAGCGCGACCGTCTCAACAAGGACCTGGAGCTCGCGCACAGCGCGATCAAGGCGCTGGAGGCGGAGCTGGACAACCTGCAGGTTGGGTACCGCAGCACGAACAGGCGGTAAGCGGAGGGGCGCCGCCGCAGCCGCCAAAAGATAGTTTGCGACCGTTTTCGTATGATACCCCGACTCGCGTCCGCTCGTTACAGCCTCTGCTTGTTGTCCTCCCCTCCCGCCCGTCCGCGTCGCTGTGGGCGGGGCGGTGTTCCTCTTCTGCGCAGCTAGTACTATTGGATGGTCGTCGCTCGTTTGTGTCTGTTTCCCGCCGTATATTCGCGTACTCGATGGATGATATTAATGTTCTTGTGACGTCGGACGCTGGGGCGGTGATGGTAGACGGCATGCCGAGCGAGAAGCGCGGCGGGGTCGGCTAGCGTGTGATAGATGTTTGCCGGCGTCGGCGTCGTCATGGGCGATGTCGCAGGGCGCAGAAGCGACGGCGGAGCGAGCGCAGACTGCACGAACGAGAGATCGATGAAGGACAGCTGCCCCAAATGGCAGGGCGTGTAGGCGAGCACTGCATGATATCGGTGGAGCGGCCCAAACAGCCGCAAACAGCGCGCAGCCATAACATTATACGTCCGGCGTCTCCGCGTTCATCCCATTACGCCTCGCCGTGCCTGCCTCTTCCCCTTGCTATATGCACCCATGCCTCGTGCTAACCTGACCACCGTCGCCCGCGGCAGGGCCATCCAGAGCTCCGCCGCCCAGTCCACCAGCGCCTCCTCCGCCTCCTCTGCCAGAGCACTCAAGAAGAGGGCGCCCCGCGAACCGCCCCAGGTCAAGGGCCTCCGCAGGAAGGCAGAGCGCGATGAGGTCAAGGACATGTACACCTCCCTCACCGCCCCCAAGACGTAAGTCGTGGTCCTTTGCTCGCCGGTGCTGCTCCACCCCCTTCTAGGACTTCGCGCGTCCGTCTCGGTCCAGGAGTGTTGTCGCAATGCCCAGCTGCTGCATTCAGTCTGTCGCACATATAGCTATTCGATGCTTATAAGTTTGCATCATCCAGGTACAGGGGTGGTTTCACTCGTCCGTCTCAATACCGCTCCGCGAATTGGCAGGAAGGAGGGCCCTACCTCGAGCAAGGCAGAGGTTACGCCTCTCCTGATCCCACTGCGTACGCACCTACTACTGTGTACCTTCTCGAAGGCAGACACCCCACCGTCTACGGCCCTGGCCGCGTCGATACATATGTCAAGGCTGTTGGCCAGTGTCGCGAACCGTCCCTTCCTGACGTCCTCAAGAATGTCAATAGCCCCAAGGCAAGCCAGAATGCCCTCCAGGCCATGGAAGACGCCCGCTGGCCTTGGGACAAACCCCGCCGGCCGAAACAGGTTCGCTGGTACGAGGCCGGCGAGAACCCCCAGTCCCTCCGCGCACAAGCTGTAGAGGCTGCTGTTGCTCGACAGGAACCGCAGCAATCCTCAGTGTCGCACCATGCGAACAGCGGACGTGTTTCTTCTGAGCTGCTCTTGCCGCGCGTTCCCACTGGTTCTGCTGCGCACGCTCGGGGCTTCCACTCTTCTGCTGCCGCGCTCTCCGACGACCCGGATTCGTTCGAGAGCCGCAAGAACATCCCTGGCTCGACGTGGAGCCGCCCGCCCCGCCCCTCCCAGGATGCGCAGGACGACGTCGTGCCCACGTACTATGTCGAGCGCAAGAAGCAGCGCGACCATATCTCCCAGCGCAAGGAGGAAGAGGGCGGCCTGATGGCCGAGCTCAATGCCGGTATTCTGAGCGAAGGTCTTGCAGCGAAGACACGCGTGCGCGAGGAGAAGATACCGGTCGAAGTCCGCCTGCCGGACGGCACGATTGCCCACCCCAGCGGCTTCGAGCCGCCCACTCCCGAGACAGACTTCCACCCTGTCGCTGCAAAGGTCCCCACCGAGGACGACCCCCTCGTCGCGACCGTCAAGCAGACCTGGGACGACCGCGACTTCACCGTCGCCGCCGCGCCGCCTATCATCCCCGACCCCGAGAAGGAGCAGGAGTGGCTGAAGCGCGTAGCCGCCAGCGGGAGTGGCGTTCTCACGGCTATCAATGAGATCAACGCTGAGAACGTCGTGAATGCGAGCGCGACGCCAACCACCACGGAGAGCCGCAGCAAGATTAAGACGTCTTCCTGGGACTCTCCCCCCGCGACGACCCGGACAGCGTCGTCCCGCCTTTCTACATTGAGCGCAAGAAGCAGCGCGATGACATTGCCGAGCGCAAGGAGGAGGAAGGGGGTCTCATGGCAGAGCTGAACGCGGGCATTCTCAGCGAAGACCTCGCAGCTCAGACGCGCGAGCGTGAGGAGAAGATTCCCGTTGAGGTCTTCCTCGCGGATGGTACTATCGCGCACCCGAGCGGTTTCGTGCCCCCGACCCCAGAGACAGAGTTTCACCCCGTCGCGGCGAAGCCGCCGGATTCGCCCAAGCTCCCCTGGACTGAGATCGACTCTGTCAAGCCCGTCCCCACCCCAGCCGCGACCGGCGGCCCCGCGAAGAAGCCGGGCGACGCGCGTGGCTACCACACCAGCGCCGTCGTCCGCGCCAACGAGGTCTCCTCGCCCCTCTCCGCGCCCGTCCTGGATGCGCTTGTCCGGCGGGGCATGACCACCGCTACCCCGGAGGACGTCCTCGCGCGCCGCGCGCGCTACCTCGCGACGCTCGAGCGCGAGCCGTTCTGGCGGCCGCTGCTGACGGTGACGCTCGGGACGCGCCCGCTCGCGAGCGCGCTGAAGAAGGCGACGCGCGCGCGGGCGCGCGGCACGCCGTACTTTGCGACGATCGAGCCCGCCGAGCGCAAGGACTTCGCGTCGTACAACGCGCGGCTGCGCACCATGCAGCTGGACCGCATCCAGCAGGTCACGCGCGAGGCGGCGCTGCGCCTCGGGGGCGCGTACGGCGGGCTCATCGGCCTGCGCACGAGTGCGGGCGGGCGCGGACGTGCTGTGGGCGGCGAGGGGCTCGCGGACGCGCTGCCGGAGGACGTGCGGCGGATCAAGATTGGCGTGGGGGAGTGGTACCCGTTCGCGGAGGAGGTGAAGGAGCGCTTTTTGGACGATGCGGAGCGTGGGGGGTATGGGGAGTTTATTGAGGTGTTTGGCGTGGATGAGTGGGGGAACAGGACGGATGGGAAGGCGTGGGCGGGGGAGAAGTCGGAGAAGGAGGCGGCGGTGGAGCTTGACATCGACTGAACGTACTGGGGTGCCCGTGGTGTGTGTTTCTTGCTTGTCCGTTGTGCGTTGTTCCTTCACGCAACTGCTGCTCGTTGACCGATGGTGCGTTCGACACGTCTATGCTCACATTCTACCTTCTCTGGATCGCTACAAGTTACATCCTACCCTCATTCAGCTTGCTTCAGTGCTCGTCCCGCTTCGCGCTGCTCTATTCCCTGCGCCCTGCTTTCTGTCTGTTCGGGCGGGTGCAGGCCCGCCCGTCGCTCTGTATATGCATGCACTCCTCCTTCATCACTGTACGTAGTAGACTCCGCAATGTACTAGATCATCTATCGAATCGGCTTATGCCATACCGCGAGCGATGTCGATGAGTGCTTCATTTTCTCGAGGCCGTACTGGGTGACCCTCCGCGTGCACGGCAGAAAAAAGGGTATAGTTATAGAGCTCGGCGGCATAGACCGACATGGATGATGGTAGTGTTGATATGAGCAAACCACAATTAGACCAATCGACGTATGTACAGTACATCCCCCACCACATCCAAGAAACACAGCACGCCAACCCGCCCGAAAACCCATCGCAGCACCAGCAGAACGAGGATCACGACCAGGCGACATACGCAGGAGGCAGGTCCGTCGCCGCGTCCTCCTCGAACATCGGGTCGGGCTCCGCGTCCATCATCGCACGATGGTGATTCACAGGTGGTTGCCCGCCCGCGGCCGCATCGGGGGGCGGGGGAGCAGACGTCGCGCCCCCGCTGACGTCCGACGTCGGAGTCGACGCGCCTTTCTTCCCTCCCTTTCGGGGACGCGCAGGGGCGGGCGCGGGTGCGGTAGGAACGGGGCCAGACCCGGAGAGAGAAGGCGGAGACGAGGAGGTGGGCGGCGGGGTCACGACTGGGGCGGGCAAAGGTGCAGGCGCGGACGCCGCGAGCAGCTTAGGGTGGCGCTCGACCATGCTGGGCGAGGTGGAGGGCGTGGAGGGGCGGCTGCCGGAGCCGGAGTCGGCGCCCATGAGGGGCTGGCCGTCGTATGCGATCACGGCGGGGATGGTGTCTATGCGTAAGGGGGTTAGTTCTCGGATGATCGGGTGCGGTACGATGGGATGGGGCAGGATGCGATGGACGTACCAGGGCGCCCGCGCGGGCCATAGTCGTAGTCCTTGGGTATGTTCGCGATGAGGCGTTTCCGCCGTCGCCATGCGAGGAGCGCAAGGACCGCGCAGAGGATGAGTACGACGCCGCCGACGACCCCACCCGCGATTGCGCCCACCGGGGCGGCCTTCGTGCGCACGGCGTTCTCGGCGGGCGCCGATGTGGGTGGCGCAGAGCTGCTGCTCGTCTCAGCCGCGGACGCCGAGGAGCCAGGCAGCGCGGTGCTGCTCTGAGAGCCAGACGAGACCGAGGACGCGCCGCCGTCGCGCGCGGAGACGTTGTACTCGATCCAGTCGAGGTAGTAGTCGCTGCCCTCGTTCGCGGTCGTGACGTTGATCGTGAGGACGTGCTCGGCGAGGGGCAGCGCGGGCGAGGTGTAGAAGTTCACGCCGTTCGCGGTGTCGGAGACGTTCGGCGCGGTGTACTTGGTGAAGTCGGCGCCGTTGACGCTGTACCAGGAGACGGCGGGGGGCAGGTTGGCGGCGAAGGGGATCACGCTGCCGAATACTGCGATTTGGGTGCCTGTGCGTGGGGAGTTAACGCGTGAGCTTTGGGGGAGGAGGAAGAGGAACGGGAACTAGGGAACTGGGCGGACCTTTGAAGTGGAACTCGACGTTTCCGCCGGGGGACTGCACGGAGGAGAGGCTGTCGTTGTAGAAGAAGCCCGTCTCGCCCGGCGCGCGCCAGGGGGTGTCGTTGTACCACCCGCCGAAGACCTCGGGGTGGTCCGGGATCGGAGGGGGGTTCGTGAAGATGAGGACGTCCCGGCGCGTGTTGTCGACCAGGACGTCGCTGTCGGGCGTGCTGTTCGTCGCGCGCGGCATCGCGGTCGGAGGGTCGCGGCCGGGCAGGTGTAGCTTCTACGCGAGCCTGTGTGAAAAGTCTGTAGTGAGTATCAGTGCGCGCTGGGGTGGGATCGTGCTGCGTACTGACCTCGAACTGACCGTCTGAGTGCGCCTCCCCCCGTCGAGACTCGAGAGTGGTTCGGGGGCAAGCTGCGTCGGGCTGCAGGCTGCGACCAAGACCCGTGCATATTTCCAATCTCGCGGTCGAGCGCGGTTACCGAGGGTAAGTACGTAGTCGCTGATCGAGCCGAGCCGGACACGCTGGTAGATCATGCAGCGCCACTAGTGGGCGATTTGAAAACGGCAAACACGATTGCGTGTGGCACTGATGCCTCGCTGTTGGCATTGCCCTGGAGCGCGTTCATTGTGCTGAGGCGGTGCGGGGGCATGAAGCTTCCCCTTGGCTATATCGCACTGCGCGGTGGTGCGTAATCGCGACCTTGCGAAGTTGCGGTTGTCGTCGTTGAAACGTTGAAGTACTTTCTGGCGCTAGTAGGACTGTGAAACTCCGATAGCATCGGACTTTCAACACGCTTAGTTTGCGTCTGTCACTCTGCAGAATCCAGATGATCATCGATTTCCGATATAAACGTACGTACGTTCAACGTTCAGACGTTCAACTCTCTCTCCGACCTCTCTCTGCGTCCTGGACGTTCTGAATTGTTCAATCGAGACTCACTGACATAGTACATCAATATGAATTCAAACACTACCGATCTACAGCCTGAGAACATGATCGCAAGCTATCAGCTGGCCTCGCATTACCTACCCTCATGCGCCCGCTGTTATAAACCCGATTCTCGCGCCGGCGGCATACAGCTCAAGCGGTGCGCCCGCTGCACCGCGGTACGATACTGTAGCAAGGAATGCCAAAGAGAAGATTGGCCTGTCCACAAGTACGTTCTCTATAGGCTAATTTCTGAGCCGTGCGGCTACGTTGTATTGATCGCTACGATTCTAGGAAAGTATGCCAATCTGCCACCGTTGAACACGGCGACCTCACCGACTGCCTGCGGAGCTATGGAATATCGTCGGTCGCGGAATTGAGCAGGGCCGTCGTAACATGGGCGGAAACTCACAACGAAGCCTTCACCGACCTCCTCAGTGCCACCGTGGTGCTAAATGAAGGCATGCGGCCCAACTTGGTAACTTCTCGCGTATTGCTCGTACAGTTGAATCTTGGGTTCTGCAACGAACGCGACGGGAACCCGGCGACTACCTTCTCACTCCACCAGGTGTCGATCCGGTCGCTCGATGACCCTGAATTCGCTCAGAGCCACAAGGACTGGCCAGCCATACGTGAGATTGCAATGAAAAGGTACCTCGCTATACCCTCCCTAATATTTGCTGGCGTGATACCGGCGACATTCGTGGTCCTCAATACCGGCATCGTTTTGGAACACCATTGGCCCGTATACAAGATCCTCGGCCGCGACTGCAATAACCCAGATGCCGAAACACGTGCCATATGCAAAGACCTCTACACCTTAGTTCGGGCTACTATGAGCCACGGCATCGTCCTCAAAACACCTGAAAACACCTTCGACATCGTTCCCGGCATATTGGTGCGGAAGAAAAAGAAATGGGAGTGGATGGCTGGCAATCCGGATTTCAGCTGGGATCCCTACCTGGTAGATTCGCTTGCTGAGACGATGGAGTCTGGCCTTCACCCTCGTGAAGTATTGCGAAAGTTTCGCCCATTCCCCCTTGAAGGTACGGCCAATAAGTGTTCGTTCTTGACGATCTCAATCTCGTCGGTAGCATCACGGCTGACATTGGTATCCCGGTTCTTTGTCAACAGAGCTGAGGCGGCTCGGACGCACGGGTGCTTCCCAAGAGTGACAGCCCTTTCCTCGCCTTCTGACCTGTCGATGGCCTCTACCTTGTAAGTTTTTTTATTCATTTCATTCACCACTTGACCTATATTCTTAGCAAATGTCTCTCCCGTATATGCGGACATGCATCTCGATGCCTATGGTTATATTGCTCTGAGTTTCCCCAACCTTTTCTCTACGGCCCTCCAGTCTGTTGAAAGTTGTCCATTCTTGCCCCTCGTATCAGGGCCCGGGTTCCTTCGGCTGTCCAAAAACAAACGCCGCACTTCTAGCTTGTTCGTAACCTCATCTTGAAGCTCATGAGGTATGTCACGCTTCGCGTGCGAGATGCTACATATAACTTTTACTACAACCGGGATTGCCAGTTATCGGCAGAGTTCGAGCATGCTGACAAGGTTCCTAGCCGAATCGTCTACATGATCCCTCCCAAAAATCCTATCTTGTCCCTCGCCGCCATAGTCGTTACCCGTCGATGACTAGAACACAACCATCCACGAGGATCGCGTCTGCGATGAATGTGATGAATATTTACTAGCTTTTATTCAGCTGATGCTAACCTGCGAACACCTCGCTGCAGCACACCGGAATGAAGTCGCTGCGTGTTACCAGTCGCCCGTGAGGTAGCGTACGCTTGATGTACATATAATTCCCTGCTTACCATTCATGAACTCCGAGCATAGGTTCCAGCGACGTGCACTCTAGTCCGATGGGTGATAATCGAATGGGAAACGGAACAAGCAAGTTCGTCTGCATGCTGGGGCCGATGGACCCGAGCATAGTTCCAATCTCGCGGTTAACTAGGGTGCGTACGTAGTCACAGATCGAGCCGGACACGCTGGTACCATTATGCAGCGCCACTAGCGACTTGAAAAAGACGAAGATGATTTCACGTGGATCTGATGAAGAAGTTGGCTGTTGTCCTGCAGCGCGTACATTGTCCGGAGGCGGTGCCGCGGCGGCATGAAGTGTACCCTTGGCATGCGATGGTATCTGAGAACTGACAGTTGTTATCCAGCGGGGAGCCAGCTGGAGCCAGATCATATTATGATGTGTTCCTCATGAACGACGGGGCGCCAGGACCCCGCACCGTGTTTATCCGGCCCCGCTCCATATCAACAACTTGAAAGTTCCAAGCGTATATGATTATTACGATACCTTTCTTGAAGTTCAACTACACCACTAGTGGGGACCATCGCGCAGATGGACTTGGTACCAACAGCGGCTCAGGCTGGAAAACAGATTAATCTCGGACACATGTGTACTTGCTCCCGGGCCCGCCCTGCGGGGGTCACCGGTGCTTGTCTAGATCCTGGCATGAATGAGATGAGTTCTAGTGATCTGACTCGCTCTGTCGTCTAAGTTTTGGTAGAGTGCCACTGGCTCTTGCCGACTGCAGGCACAGGGCCATGACACTATCCCACGCTCCGATCGATAGGATCGGACTCTCAACGTACCTTTTGGTCGCGTCTCCTGCCAGTGACTGTGTCTCCTGCACGGGCACTCCGACACTAACTCTCACTAACTTCGCTCAACTTGAACGTTCATTGTCTTGTTCAACTTGGCACGTCACCGCGGCCCAGCGGGCGCGCTCTCTCCTCCAGCTCACTCTCTGTCTGTCTGCCTATCTAGTACTAGCACATCAATATGGACTCTTTGAGCAAGGTTGACTACCTGACAAGTTATCTGGCCGCTCATTATCAACCTTCATGCTCTCACTGTCGTAAAACCAAGCGCTCACACGGAGTGAAGCTCAAGCGATGCACCCGATGCTTAGATGTGCTATACTGTAGCAAAGAATGTCAAGTAGAACATTGGCGCGTCCATAAGTACGGGTTCTACCGTTCAATCTCATGGCCTGGTTTGATCAAAGCCTTGCTTCAAGTTCACGTACTGATTTCTCCGACAATAGGGAAATGTGCCGACCTGCGGAAAAACGTGGAAACCTCGCCAATCGCCTCCGGGCATATGGTGTGTCGACGACTGCGGAATTGGCTGCGGCCGCCGTAAAATGGGTTGAAACCCACAACGAAGCCTTTTGCGACCTCATCAGTGCGACCGTGGTGCTAAACGGAGGCGTACAGGCCAATCTCACGGCTTCGGGCCGCACATTGCTGATTCTGTTGGATGTTGGACTGTGCCACAAACGCGACGGCAACCCGGCAGCTACTTTTACACTTCCCCAGTTGCACGTGGAGTCTGACGCCGATGATGTCGGTCCTCTCTACAAGGATTGGCCATCCATACACAAAAGCGCAATGGAGATGTTCCTCTCTGTACCCTCCCCCACATTCGCTGGCGTGATGCCGGTGGTATTCATCATACTCGACACTGGCGTCGTCTTACGTCACTATTGGCCCATCTACAAGATTTTCGGCCGCGATTCCGATAACCCTGATGACGAAACTCGTGTCATATGCGAAGACATATGTGTCATGATTCACGACACAATCAGCAACGGCCTCGTCCTCAAAACCACCGAAAAGCGCTCTCTGGTTCCCGAGATAGGAGAGTTGGTCAGATCGGAGCAAACGCAATGGGTGTGGAAACAGTTGCTCAGCTGGGATCGCTACGCGCTCGAGTCGGGCGAGGCAGGGGTGGTGAGGAAGTCGGGGCTCCACCCTCACGAGATATGGCAAAAGTTTCGACCATTCCCCGAAGGTAAGACCGCTTATTGTTCTGGATGATACCACTCTCGTCAGTGTCGTAACGACTGACGTCAATATTCAAGTTTCTCGTAGGCAACATTTGCCGGAGCGGACGCTCAAGATGCGTCCCGACTCATCGTAGTCCTCGAACTCTCTTTCGATCTGTCGACTTTGGCCCTCCCCTACTTCGTAAGACTTACTATGTATCTGGCTCACTACTCGACCCAACGCCCCGTATTATGACCAGTTGTTTCTCCCGTATATACGGATGTGCGTCTCGACGCCCACCTCTATGCTGCTCCGAGTTTACCCAACCCTTTCTCTACAGCTCCCCAATCTATCACAAATTGTCCATTCTTGCGGCGCACGGACTCTGGTATCTGGGCCCGTGTTCCTTCGACTGTCTAAAACCAAGCGTCGTCCTCTTGGCCTGTTCTGTAACTCAGATTGAAGCTTATGAGGTATGTGATGCTGCTCGTTCGCGATGCCACTACATGGTACTTGTACTGGTACTGCCAGCGAGATTGATTTCCCGCAGATTTCGAGCACGCTGACAAAGGTTTTAGCCGAATCGTCTACGTGACTCCTTCGTGCCCGAAATCCTATCTTGCCCGTCGCCGCCGCGGTCGCTACCCATCGATGACAGGAACACAACCGTCCACCAGGATTCCGTCTACAGTGAATGTGATGAGTGTTTACCACCTTTGATTAAGCTGACGCTAACCTGTGAACACCTGGCTGCAGCACACCGGAATGAAGTCGCTGCGTGCTCCCAGTCGCCCGTGAGGTAGCGTGCGCGTGATGTACATATAATGCCCTACTTACCATCCATGAACTCCGAGGATGGGTTCCAGCGACGTGCACTCTAGTCCGATGAGTGGACCTGAAAATTGAATGGGAAACGGGATGCCTATTATAGGGGGCGCGCCGGTAGGGGGTGGCTCAACGACCTCGCAGCATTCGAGGTTGGTCCGACATCCAGCCGGCGTGACGGAGGTCGGCGTCGCAGAAGGTGCGGAGACAGTCGTGGTGGGAGCGGGCAGCGTCACTGTAGTCGCGCCCTGAATGGCGGTGGCGGCAGCAAGGATCAAGAAGGCTGTCTGGACGATCGCGGCGAGCTGCATGGTGTGTTGCGGTGGGAAGGGCCCCTAAACGTGCGGGAGAGCTGAGCGGCCTTTATGCGACCCCGCGGTGTCCATCGGAGGTGCGCGCACAGCGCGGTGGGACAATCACCGCTCTGGGTGCGACGGTAGATGCGAATGTCATAAGGGGATGACATGTGAGCTGACAATGTATTGCAGCACGCCCCTGACGGGACGGAGAGTGAGTAGGTGGGATACGCGTTAAATGCCTGTGCCTGAGTCGTATGTCAAATTCGCCTGCGTCTTGGCGTGGAGGCCGTAAGCATCAACTGGCATGGTTCTCTCGGTGACATAATGCTCGCTGCGAGTCGGTGGTTCGGAGCGCCTTGACGAATCTACGTATTGCCGATTAAAGAAGGTTCAAGTTAACTAATATCATCTGTAACTTTTGCGCCCCTCCAAGACAAGCATGTAGAGTGCAGGCCACGTTCGGTCATGAGGTGCAGACGAATACTAAATCCAGAGCCTACTCACGGTGGGAGTCTGGAAAGGGGAACAAGCCCTAACCCTATCCAACAATTCAGAGCGCTACTGACACGGGCCGCCAAATTCGGAATCGTGCCAAGTTCACTTTCCACCTTGACGCGAACGACCACCTCGAATCCATCTGACAGATTACCTGGTATTCACTCAACAGATCCTTTGAAAACATCAAAATGTTCAGGAATTATACGACGAAACGATGTGATTGGGTGTGATTGACGTCCAACTACATGAAGATGCCGCCGAGAACAAGATTCGACTCGGAGGGCGGGACCCCACTCCTCTCCCGCCTCCTTTTCTCCTCCTTTGTTTTTGTGGCAAGAATCATAGATGATATCTCCGCGACGCCCCAGACTACGCACTTGAGCGTGACGACGCTCAAGACGATACCGGCGGCTAGGATGGCGGCGAGGCGCATGATGTCCGCCAAGTGTGTCGTCGGGTTGGAGTCGAGGATGCGATGCGCGAATGAGTGGGGTTGGACGGCAACGACCGCGACGACAAAGAGTGCGCCAAATACGACGATGGGGGCGAGGAAGGCGAAGACGCGGTCCTGCGAGAAGTCGGGGTCTGCGTCGAAGCGGCGGATGACGTCCTGGATGTCCTCGAGCGGCGGGCAGAAGGCCTCGTACCAGTCTGCGGCCTCGTCTGTGATTGCGGCACGGGTGGAGGCAGGTTTGTAGTTCTCGTCCCGATTCGCGTGGCGGTTACGGCGATGCGTCGAAGATGGGCTGGTAGAGATGAGCGCAGAGTACTCCGCGACGGCGTTGTGGCGTTGGATGAGGCCGGGCATGATGGGATGTGAAAGGGGGATGTGAAAGGGGTGGTAGAGGGTGGTGGATGAAGGTAGGAGAGTGGTGATAGCGTGCGCTGGGCGACTGGCGCAAAGGATAGCGGTAGTGGTGGTGGTAGTGCTTCGAGTGATGAATCTGACCGGTCAGACTCAGAGGGTGAAGACGATGGTGATGTTGAGTAGGCTGCTAAGCCTCTACATATATACTCCTAGCACGCATATCCGCGCACCCGAGCCTTCGCGGATACGCTCCGATCGAGACCAGTCTCTGTACCAGGCTTCCGAAATGTTCGTCGTTCCGAGTTGGTTTGGATTGCAATCCCGCCTGGGAGGCACCGTAGTGACGGGTCTCATCCGCGTGTCCGATTACGCGCTTCCGAATATGAGTTTACAAAGGTGAGTTTCTGAACCGGACCAGCGTTAGACTGAGCTCGGATATTCAGTGCGAAGTCGGATATCACGTCCGAGACGGCGAAGTTTTTGTGGCCCCCAGGCTGGAGGAGTCTATGGTCGGCAAACCCGCACCAGCGATAAGTCGGGTTTGCACTGCTGTACGTCTGTAAGTGATATCCGTGCACGAGTCCGCCGTAATGTATACAGGCGCTGCCGATAGTTACCCAAGGATAATGTCAGAGACCCCGCAAATACCAAAATTCGAGAGACTTTATCGCATTCCTGAACAGTTATACAACGCAAACACTAGCGGATCGTCCGAGACCTGTCAGCTACTCCTCCCGCAACGCGCCGCTCTCCCTTCCCACGTATACAAGCGATCATCAAGCCGTCGAAACATCAAAACATGTACACAAGAACTCGAGCCGAGAAACACAGAAACGAGGAACATGACGTATGTATCTCGTCCGCTGTACCGGACCGTTAACCGTAAGCACGAACCAAGACCGGGGGCCGGGGTGGCACCGAAGGCTCTATGGGTGAACCATGAAGAGCTTAGGCAGCTGTGGCGAGCGGGAGGCTGCCGATGATGGGAAGCGATGGGATGGGCAGGGACGGGAGGGACGGGATGGGAAGGCTGCCGATGATGGGCAGCGACGGGATGGGGATGTCGGTGGGCAGGGAGATGGGGAGGGGGATGGGCAGCGACGGGATGGGGATGTCCACTGTGTAAAATGTTAGTGCGAGAAATATTGAAGGACGTGAAGACATACAGTCGGCCTTCGGAGCTCTGTACGGTAGAAATGAGTGGCGATTCAAAGCATGGGTGAAAATGTGAGCTTACTCAGCCAAGCCGAGAGGCAGACCAGTGGGCAGCGCAAGCGGGATGGAGACCGGGAGGCCTGCAGCGCCCGTCGGGACAGTGAGGCTGCCGAGAATCGGGAGGTCCGAGAGAGGCAGGCTACCGAGGAGGCCTCCAAGGATGGGGATGGCCGAGAGGGGCAGGCCCAGGAGCTGGGGGACCGGGGCCGCGACGGCGACGGTGGCGAGGGCGAAGACAGCGGCGAGCTTGGCGAACATGTTTGAAATGGTGCTGTGGTTGGGTCTCGAGTCGATGAGCTGTGGAATTGGAGGCTCTGAGGACTGGAGAGCACTCGCGATGCGGTCTTTATACCTGTGCGACGCGTTAATTTCGCAAACACATCTATTGGGACGCCCCGCGGACTGGGTGCTGCACCCCGGTATGTCGCAGGACGGCGACGGAATGACGGTATTGCCCGCGCGCACGCAGCGGAGGACGTGCGCCAAATTTGGTGCACCTACGTAGGTCGGTCGTTCCCCGTTCCCATGTTGAGCGGTGAGAATGCTTCGCTGACCAAAGGAAGGGTCACGGAGAAGCACCGCCTACGCGTCCGCGAGGATGTAATTGAATGTGTGAAGGACGCTCGGGCGCACTCCATGGGAACGGTAGCATCCCACGGGGCCGCAGGTAGCAGCTCGTGTCCCGCAAGAGGGAGGCAAAGCCACCGGTCGGCTGGTCATCGCATCACGTCTTGCTACCCGCCTCTGCGCGCTGGTCAGGGGGAAGAGCTGGTTCCACCTTCTACTCGCTGATGGTCTGGCGTAGTCTGGGAAAACTATTTCCTTCTGACCAGTGACAATGTAGCGAGTCAATTAAGGGTTCGGAGGTAGTGGATTCGGCTCTGCAAAGTTGCTTTGGCACGTTGACAGAAATAGGCAGACTGAACTTCAGCTCTACGAGTCGTCTCGCTAGGTGGATCGTCGTATAGTCGCTGTTCGGACCCGAGCAAGCTATTGTACAGCTCTACCACGCCCGCCAACGTCCAGGCGGGGCGTTTGGCTGTCGGTACACAGGGCGATCCACAGGGAGAAACCTTCGTGAACGACCCGACCAGGACGATCACCGGCTCCACCCTGTGTCTTCTAGTTCGGTTGCAAATGTCTTTCGGGTTCATCCGCCCGGCAAACTGGCGGCCAAAAAGCTCTCCGGTCCCCAGGATACCGTTGTCACAAATGCTCGCACACAAGTGGAGGGTCCTGAAGCAGACGCGACTCTCGTATTTTGCGCATCGTCATTCGGTCCGATGGAGAGGCTCGGGCTCGAGAGCTTCGGAAGGCGTCACATAGGGTGGACATGCCGTCATGACACCAACATCATATGTCGCCGAAGTCGCGACGCTTGTGCCCTGGCGGAACGCGGTACAAAGCGGGAAAATGGGCTCACCTGAGCTTGTGGTGAGACCGCACAATTTGTGTCTGGGTCTCGAACCGAAGCCAAAGACGTCCGCAGGTCGGCGATGACGTCTATAGGTGCGAGCGCGACCCCCATCTTCGGTAGTACTCGAAAAACATCCATGGTTCTGCCATCGTCTGCTGGGCACTACCTGCCTTCATGGTGTGAGCCGGCGACACAGCATGAGAGTGGAGCCAGAATAGACTCGAGCGGGAAACATGAGCAGCAATAGGACGGCTGACGATGCTGGGATCGGCATGCCACGTTCATGGGTGACCACGACGCATTACTACTGATGAGGGCGGGGTGACGTACGGGGTTGGCTTGGGAGCTGAGCATAAGTTTCGGTAGGTAGCTTGACTGAGGCACGAGCCATCGTGGCCGGGTCCACTTTCCGAGGATGCGGAACACGCGGGCAGGTTTCGACGAGGCGGCGGAAATGACCATTAGCGGACGGGCCGACATCTGGGACAATACAGTGAACACCGCCGCTCACGCGGTCGAGGAGGAAGATCGCCTACACACAGCGATGCCCATGCGCTCCATGCAGTCTGGATGCTAGTTGAGTTGCGGCCTTACAACGGCGCAGTATCGCCGCAACACATTCTGAGGCGGGGATTGCTGTTTCCAGACCTGCGGCTGAAGAACCTGCGGTGTTCGGTGGGGGAATATGGGCGAAAGGCAGTGTCCAGCAAATTGCAAGGAATTCTGTCGGAGCCTTGCCGGTCTGTGCATTAGAACATATTCTTGACATCCTCTCCCGCGGGTCGCGGAACGTATTCCCACCGATGAGCTGCTGTGTAGCCGAGGAAACAAATGATTAAAAGTCCCGGAGAAGCTGTCGAGCATGTCTGGCAAAACTGTCTGCGGTGCGCGAAAGTATATGATCGGTGGTAACAGAGGATCGGCGACTTGGGCAAGGATACTGTCCAATCGCGAGGATACTGGTTTGTTGGTAGTAGAATGCGGTTGGACGGCGAGGCGAGCTCTTGGGTGGGAAGTTGGACGCCAAGCCCGAGGACTTGTAGGCTGGGACTCCTCTATGCGCAGTGCTTGCCGCTTGCCTTCTAGCTGCAGAGAAGCGTTTGCCAGGATCAGGAATACTGTGCACCTCATCACAGTGCGGAGGTCGGTCAGCCGGGCGTTGCGCGGTGGGAGATCAGAAAAGAGACATATTCCAAGGATACAAACAGAAAGCGAGGAGCTGTGGGGACCAAGGCAGACCGCCAATGGATGGTAGAGACCAAGAATCTGGTCATAGCGTGGCCGGCGGAATTAGAGCGTAAAACCAACCGTCTCACTACATGGGTGAAGTTTTGAGGGAAGTAGACACTATCACCTCGGCGTATGTATTCACTCGTCGTGGCTCGTATTTCACTTGCCGAGTCGTCCACCGAGATGCTGGGAAGTTCTGAGCCCAGTTCGAGACGCCTAGATGACTTGAAGTTGAGTACTGAGCAGTCACATTTCGCAGTCCTATAAGGACATAAATACACGCACCGTAATTGATACTTGTCCGTCAGGAAGGCAAAACGATACCTGCTCCTTGAACTTAGAGCTAGATCAATCGACCTGGTACGCACTGCACATCGTTACGCGCGACAACAAACGTCTCTCCGTGTCTGTCTGCGTCCCCACAAACACGCGAGGTGGATTCACAGTGCGGTTTTGTCTACGAGCTTCTTCTTCACGGCTGCTTTGTCGAGCACAATTGAGCCTGCAAGGATAATAGGAACACAGACAATGGAGGAGAATAGCAAGCGACGAGACGCGCGCACGCGGCGCGGCGCGTCGCGCGGTGTCCTCGCCCTCCCTCCTTTTCCTCGTTCCTCCATCTCGCTGTGCTCTACACTCTGCTAGACGTCGCCTACGACGTGCGACGAATTCGAGACGATCTACGCGCGAGCGCGACTAATAACACGCTACTCTCCTTTGATCACGCACTATACACGTTGCCGCTGCTGACTGTCTCCCGCCTGTGGCTGAAATTCCCGCTGCACGCACCACACACGCTACTCTAACCGCCACGAGCGCAGGAACTCATCTACGACACTAATAATACTCGCGACGTCTCCGGCACGTCTACTCATCCGCTAGACACCTCTTGGCATGCGACATAGCCCATGCCGAGGCTAGGTAGCGAGTCTAATTCATCCGTGCGCCGGCACAACCCCACCCAGACACTCTCCAACTACTTCCAGGTCACATCCCAGGTCTGGCAGATTCGCTCTAGCGGAGTCCCTCGTACAGAATCCCAGGCGCACGCAGAATCGTCAACCACTCATACACAGACCGCGGAGGCCGAACTCGATGTCTTGGACAACCTGCTCAACCGGACCCGCGCCTCTGGCTCGCGCACGCGATGGAACGCGCGCACCTTCGGGAGTCCGTACGGACACCGCCCGCTCCATAAATGGCTGCCCTCGGAGCAAAAGCACTTCGAGGAGATGAGCGCTCTCATGGAAATGTTTCCCGAACCGGGGTCGGACGAAGAACTGGAGGAGGAGAAAGATCTCCACGAGATCGTCGCAGAGGAGAGGGAGGCGGAACAACCGGAGGACGAGGACGAGGAGGCTGACGAAGAGCCCGAGGAGGACGAGGAGGACGGGTCCGAGCCGGAGGAGGCTGACATAGGTGGGCACGCCGAGTCACAGCCGCATCTCCAGCCACAGTCAGCCTCCGCAGCGAAGCGGCGCGAGAAGAACAAGAAGAAACGCGCACGAGCCCGTGCCAAAGCCAAGGAGAAGGAGAAGATGAAGACGCCGCCGCCCGCGGACCCCGTGCGCGACCCGCCACAAGACCTCCTCGTGTCCATGTCGCGCATAGCGCAGCTCGTCGGCTCCCTCAACACGGACTCTCCGGAGGAATCGAACGAGCTCCTCAAGCGTGTGCGCGACGCCTTCTCTGAAGAGGGCAGGCGGCAGCTTGGATCGCACCAGCCCTCCGAGCCGGCACAGTGGCGCGCAGAAGTGCTGCAGAGCGTGCGCCGCATGGAAAGCATGCTCGGACAGATGGAGAAGTGGCAGGCGCAGGTGGCTCCGGGGGAGATCGAGGCTCTGCGAGCAGAGACGGCGCGGCTGGAAGTGCGGGTACGGGCGGTGGTCGAACAGAAGGAGCGAGAACGGGCGGAGGTGCGTGCGGCGTCGCAGGCCAGACAGGCGCGCGATCTCCAAATCACCTCAGCGCCATCCAAGACGAAGGATGAGGTTGAAGTTGAGGTGGCGGTGGCGGCCGAATCCTCGGATGACGAGGGTCTGGTGCAGCTGGATAGTGGCGGACTTTTCCAAGCAGGTGCGAATAGGCAAGATAGTGTCGATGCGGACAGTGTCTCTGATAGAGTCGCAGAAAGCAATCCTAGTCCATCCGAAAGCGACACTGGTCCGACGGAACCTGAGCCGGACGACCGTTTGTTACAATCAGACAAGAGTATGCAACCATATCCGACGCTTGATGACACGCCTCAACCCGCAGCCACCGACGAAGCCCTCATACAACCTGCTCCTGACCCACCACCGCTTACTATAGTGATTCAACCTGCTTACAATCATCCAGTCGAACCAACATCAGCCCCTCCCACACCTACCTCTCCTTCCACCTCTACGCGACCCCCAGATGCACCGGTCGTGAACTCTGAGGCCACTAAGCCTCCTTCTTCCAACTCCTTGACCAGCAACGACCAGGGCGTGCCCAAGAATCAGAACGCGCCCGGGAAACTGAACATACCGCCAGAGCCGCCCGCCGACCCAGTGGATTATCTAACCAAACATCCATGGACAATGACCGAAGTACTCTTTCTCCTCGAAGTTGCCGCGCACTTTCCGCCCTCGGAGCAGGGGTGGCCGTTCGTCGCCGAAGCGTACAACAACATCCTCATCACGCGGCCACTCCAAGAGTGGTTTGGCAAGCAGGCGACGGCGAGCAACGATGAGGAGACGCGGATGAAGAACACCCTACAGAAGATGAGCGCGGAGGCGCGCCAGCTCCGCGCCCGCCGCGCACAAGAGGCGGCTGCCCAAGCCACGGCCGAGCGCGGTAAGGCGGCACCCTTTGGGAGCGCAGAGGCGCGAGCGGAAGCTAACGCGCGCGCAAAGCATGCAGCCTCCGCCGGCGGGCTCGACCAGGACGCGCTCATCCTCACGCGGCTACCGTACCCCTTCCCCGCCCCGGACGGCACGACCGTCCCCGCAGACAACACCGCGACGCCGCCCCCCGCACAGCGCATCGTGCCGTTCCCGCGGCGGCGCCCGCCGCTGAGCCTGCCGTCGGAGGACGCGAAGGCGTTCGCGCGCGTGATGGCGTCGGCGGTCGCGGGCGTGCGCCCGCCGTCGGCGGAGTCGCGCGCGGCGATGCTCGCGCTGTACTCCGCGACGCGCACGCGCTTCCCGGTGCGCACGGCGTGGGACTGCTGGCACCGGTGGAGCACGCCGTGGGTCGTGCAGGAGGACGATCCGGACGCGGTGTGGGACCGCCCGCCGATGATCCTGGACTACGTCGCGGGGAACATCTGCGTGCCGCTCGGGACGTGGCTCGAGCAGAAGCGGCGGTTCGTCTATCGGCCGCTGCCGGGGACGTATCCGGGCGTGCGCGGCGTGCAGCGGCGGGTGGGCGAGTTCGACCCGCGCGTTGGGATGGTGGCGTTCGCGCGCATGGCGCATTTGCTGGCGGAGAGGAGCTGGGCGGGGATTGGGCTGGGACGGGACGTGAACGGGGCGGTGTCTGAGGAGGTGCTCGCGGGGAGGCGGGCGAAGCTCCCGGGGACGCTCGCGGGGATTTGGCCGGGACGCTGTGAGTTGTGCCAGAGATGTGGTGTGTGTATGACAGGACACAGAGGCTAATTGACGGTCCTATTAGCGTCCCCCGCGAAGCCGCGTCCTGCTGCCCAGTCTGCCACAGCGGCTGCACAACCTCCCGCTGCTACGGCCCCCGCGTCCGGTCCGTCCAGCCCCGACAGCAAGAAGGTGCGCGCCGGCGCTCTCCCCGCGAAACCTCCCAAGAGCGCGCCCGCTCCCGCGTCCCCTCCATCCACTTCATCCGCCTCGTCCCCTCCCTCCAGCACCACTCCCACTCCCGCACCCTCTGCCGCCACCACCACCCCAGCCTCAACCTCAACCCCCCCGAACACGACAACCCACCCCCGCCCGCCGTTCCTCCCGCTCCCGCCACCGCGCCCGCCGCCCCCCGCGCGCACGCTGCACGTCCCCGAGGGCACACTCGGGCACGCGACCCGCCCGGGGATGGCGCCGTGGTTCGCGCGGGCGGCGCTCCGGGCGGACGTGCTGGAGATGTGTCTGGGGGTCGCACGGCTGCGGACGAGGGCGGGGATGGATGCGGTTGCGCGGGGTGCGGGTGGGGGGAGGAGTGGGGACGGGGATGCAGGGCATGCGGAGGAAGAGGAGGAGGAGAGGGGGAGGGGCGTGCCGCTGCATCTGAGGCGGGTGGCGGTCCCGCCGGCGCCGGAGCTCGTGGGGGGAGCACTTGTGGGCGAGAGGCTTGTGTCGGCGTAGAATGCGATTTTTTGATAGTGCGTGGGGTGCTGCGTGAGGTTGTGGCTGTGGTAAGTGCTTGTAACTGTGTGAAAGTTCGCTGGGCGTGTATGCTGAGCTGGTGCAAACGCTGGAATATGTGAGTGTAATCGTGAGCAACGCGCGCCCACTGTCTCGTTGCCGCCATCGGGGCTCGTGGGGGAGCATATATGGCCCAGAGGTTTGTTTCGGCGTAGGAATATGATTGTTTTGATATTGCACGTGCCAGTGTTTCTGCTAATGGAGGTGGTTGTGTCAGTTCATGAACGAGCACCAGTCACCTAGGACGTGGCTGGACGGTGGGTGTGGTTCACTCGGGGTAAGGTGCATACAGGAGGGAACATCGACTATCCGAATGGTAGGGAGGGTACTTTGCAACTAAATCGAGCGCTCCTCGATAGTATTCGACTAGGCCGCGAGCTGCAGTCAACTGTGTCCGTTATTATCACTCATTCTGGATCGGCTAGCGCTAGGCTATCCTGCAATGCGGCACTCTACAGTACCTTGATTCCCAGTGACAGAGCTGCTGCAAGCGAATATATGAGACTATGAGTGTACGTAATGCGGCGCGTGTATAACGCCACAAAGATTCCGCGTGATCGTACTTAGCTCCGTCGTAGGCAGTCGACGTCAGTGCGGAGAGTTTGCAATGCGTCGTATCGTTCATGAACTCGCTAGTGTACACTACACATGCCTCCTACTGCGTCTGCGGGCCGTACCCGCGAATGCCACAAAGATTCCGCGTGATCGTACTTAGCTCCGTCGTAGGCAGTCGACGTCAGTGCGGAGAGTTTGCAATGCGTCGTATCGTTCATGAACTCGCTAGTGTACACTACACATGCCTCCTACTGCGTCTGCGGGCCGTACCCGCGAATGCCACAAAGATTCCGCGTGATCGTACTTAGCTCCGTCGTAGGCAGTCGACGTCAGTGCGGAGAGTTTGCAATGCGTCGTATCGTTCATGAACTCGCTAGTGTACACTACACATGCCTCCTACTGCGTCTGCGGGCCGTACCCGCGAATGCCCTCCGCGAAGCTCCACTGCGTCTCGATCTGGATCTGCGCAGAGATCGAGACGCCGGCGGCGGTGACGGTCGCGAGCTGGTACTTGTCGAGCGAGCGCGCGTCGCGGTAGAAGAGCACGCGCATGCAGTTGTGGATGAGCGCGCGCGCGTCTTCCTCGGAGAGCGTGTCCTCGTGCCCGTCGACGACCTCGCGCAGGAGGGGCACGGCGATGTAGGCGCCGTAGCCGGTCGCGATGGACGGCGAGGAGTACGTTGTGCCGAGCAGGTCGACGTACCCGAGGAATCTGCGGGAGGAGCGGGGTGGGTCAGGACGCGCATCAGGCAGAGGAAGGGGGGGACAGACCGTTTTCCGTCGCGGAAGCCGCCGACGAGGATGGAGTTCCAGAGCGGGTTGATCTTGGAACGGCGGGCGTACATGATGCGCGAAAGGTACTCGTGCACCTCGGACGGCCCGAGGTCGTGCCCATCCTGGTGCGTGAACTCGTCGGTGACGACCTCGTCGAGCATGGATTGGATGGCCTGGAAGTCGGACATGTCGCCGGAGGCCCCGATGACGGTGGAGGTGCCGACGGGGTGTAGGCGCTTGATGTCCTTGAACCGTGCGAGAGAGCCGTACGATGCTGTGGTGCGCAGTCAGCGGTCAGAGGAGGGAGGGGGGCTTAGGGGAGGGCGTACCGAGGTTGTCTGCGGCCATCATAATGCCATCCTTGTACTTGATGGCGAGGACCGATGTTCCCGTTACGATCGGTTGTCTGGGGCGCGTTTAGTCGCGGTCAAGCCAGATGCGTGTACGACATACTGTGTGTGCTGAACGCCGTCTGCAAAGGAATCCTTGGTCGCTGGCCGTTGGTGGATGGGATAAGTGGCATACGGGTCAAACGCCTCGTTGCGCTGCAGACCGGTCAGTGTCCGTGTGATTTCGAGCAAATCAGACGTACCGGCCTGCCCCAGTTTGTCGGAAAGTGATCCATTGTGAACAGCAGGCAGCAAGAGCGAGGTAGAGGTAGAGGAAGGAGGAGGAGAGAGAGAGGGACGCGTGCACTCGGAGTCGCCGTACGCGCGTCGGGTGCACGCACGTGACCCGCCGCGCTCAGAGCTGGTTTTGGTTTTCGATCGGAATTGGCTCTTGCATCCCTCCATCTACCGCATCCTCCCCCTCCAGCCCCGACTCTCTCTTCTCTCCCTCACGCTGTGCGATGTCGTACAACCCGTACACCAGCAAGCCGGCGGTTGACTCGGGTGGACCTGCGCGTTCGCTCGGCGAGAAGGACCCGCTCTATGGCTTTCTCCCCCGCAAGGTCACTGCCGACCAGGCGACCAAGGCCATGGCAAGTCTCCGCCTATCTCACACGTGCATGGAAAAACACTGACACGAACCTCTATAGGAGAACGAAGTCAACCCCTTCACCAAAAGGCCTCATTCTGCGCAGTACATGAAGATCCTCCGGGACCGCAAGAAGCTCCCCGTCTTCTCCCAGATGAAAGAGTTCCTCGAAGTGGTGAGTCCCCTCCCCGCTCTCCTTCGTCTCAGGGGAGGTCAGAGTACCATTCAGGCTTCCGTCCCCCCGGCCCTTCCTGAACCTCGCTAATATCCCGCACCGCACAAAGTTCAGCAATAACCAGATCATTGTCATGGTCGGAGAGACCGGTTCGGGCAAGACCACCCAGTAAGACCCTCCCCAAGCCGCTCCTTCTGCCGTCTTGCGCGTTGCGCTAACTTTGGATCGCCAGAATACCACAGTTCGTGTGTTACTCCGACCTTCCGCACACCAAGGGCAAGCTTGTCGCATGTACACAACCAAGACGAGTCGCGGCCATGTCCGTGGCGAAGCGTGTCGCAGATGAAATGGATGGTGAGTCATACTATGCTTTCGTTCTCGAGCTCGAACTCTCTGCGCATGCGCTATGTCATCTTCTGCCACTGCTTCGAGCATAAGTCTTGTTGTGTGGCCTCCGTAGGCAGGTGCCCAGCAAGTAAATGCACTCGTATGAGGTGCTTAAGTAAGCAGCGTACCCATGGGCAAGTATGAATAAAGTACATCATAGGTTGGGGGAATCCGAGTCTACCGTCTGCCTGGGGTGACCTAAGCTATTTGCGGTAGACTAGGGACTCGTAGCGGAGCATGCCTGACATTGGAGACTTGATGACAGAGTTTGGGAATACATTGCTAACCCAATCCCTCAGTGCCACTCGGAAAGCAGGTCGGTTACTCAATCCGGTTCGAGGACATGACCGAACCCGGCACGACATTCCTCAAATACATGACCGACGGTATGCTCCTACGAGAGGCGATGAACGACCACGAGCTCAGCCGATACTCCACCATCATCCTCGACGAGGCCCACGAACGCACACTCGCCACTGATATTCTCATGGGTCTGCTGAAGGACATCGCGAAACGACGATCCGACCTCAAGATCGTGGTCATGTCCGCGACGCTCGACGCCCAGAAGTTCCAGAGGTATTTCAGCTTGACCGGGGCAGATAACCCCGCGCCGCTTTTCAAGGTCCCTGGACGGACACATCCTGTCGAGGTATTTTACACGCAGGAGCCGGAGCCGGACTACGTGGAGGCCGCGATCCGGACGGTTCTCATGATCCATCGTGCGGAGGATCCGGGTGACATCTTGCTCTTCCTGACCGGAGAGGAGGAGATTGAGGATGCGTGCAAGAAAATTAAGGCAGAGGCGGACGACCTCGTCAACCAAGATCCGGACAGCGTCGGCCCGCTTGTCTGCGTACCACTCTACTCCTCTCTCCCCCCACAACAACAGCAGCGCATCTTCGACCCCGCACCACCACCGCGCACCGCCGGCGGTCCTCCCGGGAGAAAGATTGTCATCTCTACGAACATCGCCGAGACGTCACTAACCATCGACGGCATCGTGTACGTCGTCGACCCGGGCTTCTCAAAGCAGAAAGTATACAACCCGCGCATCCGCGTCGAGTCCCTGCTCGTGTCGCCCATCTCCAAAGCATCCGCCCAGCAACGGGCCGGTCGCGCAGGCCGCACGCGTCCAGGCAAGTGCTTCCGGCTGTACACGGAGAAGGACTTCATGCAGGAGCTGGAGGAGCAGACGCACCCTGAGATTCTGCGGAGCAACCTTGCGAATACGGTGCTCGAGCTCGCGAAGCTGGGGATCAATGACCTGGTGCACTTTGACTATGTGGACGCGCCTGCGCCGGAGACGCTGATGCGTGCGCTGGAGCTGCTGAACTTCCTTGCGGCGCTGGACGATGAGGGACAGCTGACGCCGTTGGGGGCGATGATGGCGGATTTCCCGCTCGATCCGCAGGTGTGTGCTGTTGTTTGTGGGCGAGTGTGTTCGAGGTGCTGATTTGGGACGCAGATGGCCAAAATGCTGATTGTCAGCCCGGAGTTCAACTGCAGTAATGAGATCCTCACGATTGTCGCCATGCTTTCTGGTCAGCATCCGATGACATTATTGTGGAAGATATGCATCTGATGGGATATGCACAGTGCCCAATGTGTGGCTGAGGCCGGCGAATCAACGCAAGGAGGCCGACGCAGCAAAGGCTATGTTCACCGTACCAGACGGCGACCACCTCACGCTCATGAACGTGTACAACCACTACGCCAACAGTAAGTAGCCCCACGCCCTGCCGTACGAATGGCCCGCTGACACTCTGCTCAGACAAGGGCGATAAGAACTGGTGCTGGGCGAACTACCTCTCCGCGCGCGCCCTCCAGCAGGCCGACAACGTGCGCTCGCAGCTCCAGCGCACGATGGAGCGCTATGAGATCGAGCTTGTGACGACGCAGGACGAGCGCAAGCTGTGGACGAACATCCGGCGCGCGCTCGTCTGCGGGTTCTTCATGCAGGTCGCGCACAAGGAGGGCGAGAAGAGCGGGTACTTGACGGTGAAGGACAACCAGGTGGTGGCGCTGCACCCGAGCTGCGGGCTGGACACGAGCCCAGAGTGGGTGATGTTTAACGAGTTTGTGTTGACGACGAAGCCGTATATTCGGACGGTGTCGGAGGTGAAGCCAGAGTGGTGCGTCTTTCTCTCTTTCTCTTTTTTCGATGTCTTTGCGTCGTGTGATAGGGATGACGCTGACGTGTGGATGTACAGGCTGTTGGAATACGCGCGGGCGTACTACGACCTGTCGAGCTTCCCGGACGGCGAGACGAAGCGCGCGCTGCTGCGCGTGGTGAAGAAGCAGTCGCGCAAAGCGCTTGGCGGGGACGACTACAGCGCGGAGTCGAGCCGCGTTGGCACGCCGGATCGCGAGGAGATCGCGGGGCGGAAGACCAAAAAGCTGAAGACCGGGAAGTAGGACTGATGGGAGGGGCTGCTGGGGTGTTCGACTTGTGGTAGATATTGTATATGGCGGCGCATGTGCGTAATTGTTGTGCTGGTGCTGCATGCATTGTCGTCTCGTTTCGTGGGGGTCCTAGACCTGCAGCCATGACATATCTGAAACGGGAGAATGGACGGCCGCGGTAACAGTCTAGCTAGAAGCCTCAAGTTCAAGCTTCAGCTTCATACCAGCGGCCTTGCGTGCGTGGCCTGACCCGGAGTCTGGAGACAAGTCTCTCGCGTGTGCGACGTTCAGATATATTATAACTACAGCAAGAAGGTACTAGCAGCGTAAGCACAATCACATCGTGTCAACGCACAAAACTGGGCGGAAGTCAATATGAGATACATCGTGCACTAGATAACTGCCCCTGGGCGCATTGTGCGGTGCGCTGCTTGTTCGCAGTGCCCGGCGGCCGGTCGAACGACCGTGGGCCTCCCGCACATCTCAGCCCTGGCGAAGGCGGCGTTTGTCAGGCCTCGTCTCATTCACATCGTCCTCGGAGCTGGAGCCTGAGCGCGCGCGCTTTCCCGACGTCGCTATATGAAGTCGTTCGAGATGCACGCCGTCTGGCGGAGCTTATGACTTGAGGGAGTTAGTCACAAGCGAACTGTTTTGCGGCTGGCGGGTACACGAGGCGACTTACTGTTGGCGCACTAGTGATTATACACCTTCGTTAGCGGCGAATGCTTACCGTACGGTACAGCGAGCATAGGGATAGCCTGAGATCGGACGCCAATAGCATATCAGTTCATTTTACCCCCGAGTATAGACTGTCTACATATGTCTCGGCTGACCAGCATGTGAACCTGTTACAAACAAGTTTGTCCTCTCAGCGGGCCTCTTGTAAGTTCAACACGTCGCCGCGGATATCTCGCGACACAGACTCGTAGGGTGCAGTGAATAATTCGGGGGATTATTAACTCACAGTTATAAACTCCGGCCCGCCCGCAGGGGTTTTTAACAGGGTGTTTGAAACAGTTTATAACAGGGCAGTTATAAACCGGTTACAATCTGTTTATAACAATTTATCACTGGTTTATAACAACGGAGTCGGGCGCCTATGTACCTTCCCCAGTCCTAAGTTCGAGCTCGACCGTACGGGGTCGTTGGCTTCCGATTGTTGTTCACTTGACTTATCCTCACTGCAGGTAGTGGAGCATTGGACTCAGCATAAACGAGTCGAGGTTTAGCGGCTATAGCTAGTGAGCCGAGTTCGAACCTACCCGCGCTTCGGCGCTACCATAGAGCACTGTACTCACGCGCTGGTTAGAAGGTAAGTAGTTAGAACTTGGCTTGAGGACAGCCTAGTCTCCTATCAGTGTGCCTCCGACCTTGGGCAACAGATTATGTCATAATTGGACAGAACATGAGCTAAGCCGGTCTCTGGGTGTCAGGTATCACTCTCAAAAGGCATTGCTGCGATCCCCGGGCTTGGGGATTATTCACCATTATTCACACCCCTGCACGGTCACCTTTATTAACACACAGTTAATAACTGTTTATAACAGCTGTGAATAATTGTTTGTTATTAAACCCCCCATTCTTCACTGCACCCTACAGACTCGGAGTTGGAACGAGGCTCAGGATAGGTTAGGGTTATCACGATCACGTGGCATCAACCCCCCCTGGTTCGTGTACACTCAAGGCTGACGTTCGCGCCGCACGGTAATTCCACTCATCACAGCACGCTCTTTAACGAGTAAGTCTGGTGAATCTCTCAAATCCGACCTTATACATCTTGAGAAAGGGCAGTTACTGACCGCTTTCAACTCCCCGCTTCGTATCATAGCCTCGTCGTCGAGTCCGTCGTCCACGTCTAAAGGACGCCCAGAAGCGAGAGCACCCTGCACTTCACCCCTGCGTCTGTTCAGTGCGTCTTAGTTGTGAGCTCAATGAAGAGGTACTCATCAATTTAATTTGTAGTTTAGTACTCGTCGGCGCGACTTGGGAGTCGTACTAGTATACGCGTCAAGCTGGCGACTGTGATGATGCCATTCCGAACATTCGAGGGCCCTCGTGATGTTTGGATAAGCCACTACACATCCAATCGCATCGGCGATAGCGAGCTGAACACCATCTTGCTCTCTTTGATCAAACAAGGCGTTGTTATGCAAGTCCATAGTGCCAGCGAAGACAAGCTTAGGGACGTCCAAGATCACGGTGACGACACTGACAAGCATGGCGACGAGGACTTCGCTCACAACACCGACGCCGACCACAGTGACACTGACGGCAAGAGTCGCGACGGCAAGAGTCGCGACGACAGTGCCAACGATGATCACCAGACAATCGACAACACGTGCACACTTTCGTGGGCAGGCTTTCCGACTCCAGCACCCTCTGCTACGAGTACGAACAGCGGCGGAAAGCATGCTGCGCTGCATGACACTCAGACAGACCATGAGCGGTTAGTTTTCCGACTTCTGGAGTGCATCGGCGGCGCCATTTGCGCAACAGCTCTTCCTCAACTCCAGCCGTCCTGTGAGTGCATCGCGGAACCACTTGTTACAGCTTCGGAAGAGCTGGCATCCCACTCGTATCGCATCGATGGCGGATTGAAATTGCTGAAGACTACCTCCCCCCAATTCCCGACTGTGGAGGCGTCGAAGACTCAGCCATCTGACATTGTTGTCAACTTTTCATCCAAGCTCCAGAAAGGTTACATGTACGAACTATATCTAGATGTATGTCCTTGTCCTCACGAAAGGTATAGCGGAGGAAACTGACAATTCTTAGCGTCGTTGGAGTGCTTCCTACGAGTGGGTGTCCCACATCATGTATAACGACTGCAGGCGCACACATACGTACAGCGTAGGCCCCTTTCCACAATGACGAAGTGAGGACTGTGCTTACACATAGCTCACATAGATCACCATCGAAGACACAAACATCGCCCTGTGGCACTTTTCCCGGTCGCACTTCGCCAAGTCGTCGGACTTCATTTCTTTGTATGCTTTTTGATTCGCGCAAAGCAGCCGCTTTCTGACGATATAGTCCAGGACGTCCGTGCGGTCGTGCACGCACTCTCGGCCCTCATTTTCTCGACGCCCGAGGAACTTGGCTACGACAAAGATATCACCCGCATCACCGAAACCGACCAGAACGGGCCCCATATACGCTACGTGTACAAAGTGGGCGATCGACACTTCAAGACGCTAAGATCCTTCTACGAGTACGAGTCCCTACACATCCCCGGCCGTGCAACACGCACGTGGGAGGTCATAGAAGTGCACGACCCCACTAATCCGGCGCCGCTCCCGAACGCGCAACCCATGGTGCTGAGGGATGCATGGATTGAGAAGCGCGCCGGCACGGAGAGCGACATTCAGAAGGAGATCTACGATTGTTGCGACGAGCTGGGGGCGAATTTCCCTGCGGACGACGATCCTCGGCTCAACGGTGTAGACGAGCCGACGACACAAGAACTCCGTCGCCGGCTGGCAGATGGATCGTACAAGGAGCTCTTTCTGTCAATCGAGGCAGATGAGCGAGGCGCAATATCCAAGCCTATCGCTGCAGGATTCACTGTCGAAACAGACATCTTCGGAGCACCGTTGCATGTCAACAAGAGTGTCTTGAGCACAGGGGCTGACACACCCGGGGCGTACGAGCTCAAACAGCGCAACTTCGTCGTGTACAAGGAGGTATGCTGTGCACTGCACGATGTCAAGGATCTGCATGACGCCGTAAAAGCCCTGCTCGACTGCCTTTGGGGTGCGTTGAACCCCCTGCCAACGTTGTCGTGATACTGACATACCAGCACTTCTCTGGCAGCCGTACAGATCCTCTTCCTCATCGGCTGGATCCATCGTGACATCAGTGCCGGCAACATACTCTTTTATAACGGCCGTGGCATCCTGGGCGATCTTGAATATGCCAAGAAGATCGATGTCGGCGTGTCTGTGGGAGGATACTCAGATCCTGGCACGGTACGTGTAGCTTCTGGTTAAAGTAATGCACGTGTTCCATCGAACCTGACGGTCTCGTGTAGGGCACGCCGTCCTTCATGGCTGCCGAACTCCAGACGGGACTGCCCATATATCGACCTCACGAAACGTTCGCGCAGGGGGGGCCGAGTACACAAAGGCGGTCTCCCGCCGTTCGCCACAACTTTCAGCATGACGTGGAATCATTCTTCTGGAGTCTGCTCTGGGTCTCCCTCACTCGCATCCCAGGTCAAGCTACAGCTAATGTGCTGTTTCAAACAAACGACTGGAAGTTTCTCAACACTCGCATCCAGGTTATCATGAACCAGAGCGGAATCCTTCACAATACCCTTCAGAGCCTGCGGTCAGATGTACGCGAGGATCTCTTCAAAACGTTGCGCACTCTCCGGTGGGTGCTCAAGGCCGGCTATGATGATCGAAAGCATGCCTTCGAGGCTATGGAGACGTATGCACTTGTGTACGGCTTCTTTCGGCAAGAATTGACGATGCTGGCCCGCAACTCCCTCAAGTCGCAAGTTCCGGACGGCGTGCATCTCGAACGACTTCATATAGCGACGTCGCAGAAGCGCGCGCGCCCAGGCTCCAGCTCCGAGGAGGACCGTGATGACTTGAATGAGACGAGGCCTGACAAACGTCGCCTTCGCCGGTGCTGAGAAGTGCGATCTGGGTGACCGGTCCGCGGTCGTTCGGCCGGCCGCCGGGCACTGCAAACGAGCAGCTCAGCGCAAAGCAGCTCGGGGGCAGTTATCTGGTGCACAATATATCTTCCATCGACTTCCGCCCAGTTTTGTACGTTGACGCGATGTGATTGCGCCTACGCTGCTAGTACCTTCTTGCTGCAGTAATGATCAATATATCTGAATGTCTGACATGCGAGAGACTGTCACCGCGGCCGTCCATTCTCCCGTCTCAGATATGTCATAGTTGCAGGTCTAGAATCCCCACGAAACGACAAGAAAATGCATACAGCACCAGCACAACGATTACGCACATGAGCCGCCATATACAATATTTACCAGAAGTCGAACACCCCCCTACCCCCCCAACAACAACCCCTCCCATCAACCCCGCTTTTTCTTTTTGGTCTTCCGCCCCGCGATCTGCTTGCGGTCCGGCGTGGCAACGCGGCTCGACTTCGCGCTGTAGTCGTCCCCGCCAAGCGCTTTGCGCGACTGCTTCTTCACCACGCGCAGCAGCGCGCGCTTCGTCTCGCCGTCCGGGAAGCTCGACAGGTCGTAGTACGCCCGCGCGTATTCCAACAGCCTGTACACCCACACGTCAGCGTCATCCCTATCACATGATACAAACACACGGAAGAAGAAAAAAAGAGAAAAGAGAGAAAGACGCACCACTCCGGCTTCACCTCCGACACCGTCCGAATGTACGGCTTCGTCGTCAACACAAACTCGTTGAACATCACCCACTCCGGGCTCGTGTCCAGCCCGCAGCTCGGGTGCAGCGCCACCGCCTGGTTGTCCTTCACCGTCAGGTACCCGCCCTTCTCGCCCTCCTTGTGCGCGACCTGCATGAAGAACCCGCAGACGAGCGCCCGCCGGATGTTCGTCCACAGCTTGTGCTCGTCCGACGTCGTCACGAGCTCGATCTCGTAGCGCTCCATTGTGCGCTGGAGCTGCGAGCGCACGTTGTCGGCCTGCTGGAGGGCGCGCGCGGAGAGGTAGTTTGTCCAGCACCAGTTCTTGTCGCCCTTGTCTGAGCAGAGAGTGTCAGCGAGCCATTCGTACGGCAGGGCGTGGGGCTACCTACTGTTGGCGTAGTGGTTGTACACGTTCATGAGCGTGAGGTGGTCGCCGTCTGGTACGGTGAACATAGCCTTTGCTGCGTCAGCCTCCTTGCGTTGGTTTGCCGGCCTCAGCCACACATTGGGCACTGTGCATATCCCATCAGATGCATATCTTCCACAATGATGTCATCGGATGCTGACCAGAAAGCATGGCGACAATCGTGAGGATCTCATTACTGCAGTTGAACTCCGGGCTGACAATCAGCATCTTCGCCATCTATAACGCATGTCAGCATCCACCATGCGTCGCGCCCCACAACCCTGAGCACACACCTGCGGATCGAGCGGGAAGTCCGCCATCATCGCCCCCAACGGCGTCAACTGCCCCTCATCGTCCAGTGCCGCAAGAAAGTTCAGCAGCTCCAGTGCACGCATCAGCGTCTCCGGCGCAGGCGCGTCCACATAGTCGAAGTGTATCAGATCATGAATCCCCAGTTTCGCGAGCTCCAGCACCGTGTTCGCGAGGTTGCTGCGCAGAATCTCGGGGTGCGTCTGCTCCTCCAGCTCCCGCATGAAGTCCTTCTTCGTGTACAGCCGGAAGCACTTGCCTGGACGCGTGCGGCCTGCGCGACCGGCCCGTTGCTGGGCGGATGCTTTGGAGATGGGTGACACGAGCAGGGACTCGACGCGGATGCGCGGGTTGTATACTTTCTGCTTTGAGAAGCCAGGGTCGACGACGTACACGATGCCGTCGATGGTTAGTGACGTCTCGGCGATGTTCGTGGAGATGACAATCTTTCTCCCGGGAGGACCGCCGGGGGTGCGGGGCGGTGGTGCGGGGTCGAAGATGCGCTGTTGCTGCTGCGGAGGGAGGGATTCGTAGAGCGGTACGCAGACAAGGGGTCCGACACTGTTTGGATTTTGGTTGACGAGGTCGTTCGCTTCTGCCTTGATTTTCTTGCACGCGTCCTCGATCTCCTCCTCTCCGGTCAGGAACAGCAGGATGTCACCCGGATCCTCCGCGCGATGGATGATGAGAACCGTCCGGATCGCGGCCTCCACGTAGTCCGGCTCCGGCCCCTGCGTGTAGAACACCTCGATAGGATGTGTCCGTCCAGGGACCTTGAAAAGCGGCGCGGGGTTATCTGCCCCGGTCAAGCTGAAATACCGCTGGAACTTCTGGGCATCGAGCGTCGCGGACATGACCACGATCTTCAGGTCCGACCGTCGTTTCGCAATGTCCTTCAGCAGACCCATGAGAATATCAGTGGCGAGTGTGCGTTCGTGGGCCTCGTCGAGGATGATGGTGGAGTATCGGCTGAGCTCGTGGTCGTTCATCGCCTCCCGTAGGAGCATACCGTCGGTCATGTATTTGAGGAATGTCGTGCCGGGTTCGGTCATGTCCTCGAACCGGATGGAGTAACCGACCTGCTTTCCGAGTAGCACTGCGGGATTGGGTTAGCAATGTATTCCCAAACTCTGTCATCAAGTCTCCAATGTCAGGCATGCTCCGCTACGAAACCCTGGTCCACCGCAGATAGCTTGGGTCACCCAAGGCAGACGGTAGACTCGGATTCTACCAACCTATGATGTACTTTATTCGTACTCGCCCATGGGTACGCTGCTTACTTAAGCACCTCATACGAGTGCATTTACTTGTTGGACACCTACCTGATCGGAAGCAACACAACAAGACTTATGCTCGAAGCAGTGGCAGAATATGGCATAGCGCATGCGCAGAGAGTTCGAGCTCGAGAACAAAAGCATAGTATGACTCACCATCCATTTCATTTGCGACACGCTTCGCGACGGACATGGCCGCGACTCGTCTTGGTTGTGTACATGCGACAAGCTTCCCCTTGGTGTGCGGAAGGTCGGAGTAACACACGAACTGTGGTATTCTGGCGATCCAAGGTTAGCACAACGCGCAAGACGGCAGACGGAGCAGCTTGGGGAGGGTCTTACTGGGTGGTCTTGCCTGACCCAGTCTCTCCGACTATGATGATCACCTGATTTTTACTGAACTATGTAGCGTACAGTATTAACGATGTTCAGTGACAATGGAGACTTGAAGGGCAGTCGAACAGAGAACGGAGTAAGGACTCACCACTTCGAGGAACTCCTTCATCAGGGAGAAGACGGGGAGCTTCTTGCGGTCCCGGAGGATCTTCGTGTACTGCGCAGAATGAGGCCTTTTGGTAAACGGGTTGATGTCGCTCTCCTACATAGAGATGTGTGTCAGTGCTTTTGCCATGCAGGGATAGGATAGGCGGATACTTGCCATGGCCTTGGTTGCCTGGTCGGCAGTGACCTTGCGGGGGAGAAAGCCATAGAGCGGGTCCTTGTTGCCGAGCGACGGCGCAGGTCCACCCGAGTAGACCGCCGGCTTGCTGGTGTACGGGTTGTACGACATTGAGGATGGTGCACTCGAAAGGAGTGCGCAGGCGGGTACTACAGGCTACGGTGGCAGGACGGGGTCGGAAGGACATGGCTGCGTGGGATGCCTGGGTTAATAAATAAGTCAGTGTGTGAGCACATGAACCTGCTTCTCCGTGGGGATTGTTACGGAATGAGTGCAAGCTGCAGCAAGATGAGCTGAGGCACATGAGGACGGTGCTGCGGTAGGTAGCAATGCGTGACCTCATGTTATAGGCTTGCGGATGCCAATTACGTTATGGCCGGCTGGCCTAATGGTTAAGTCATGATGGCCATTGTGGCTCGCTCGCCCTTGAGGCAGACAGAGGAGGAGCGGCGGAGGAGGGACGGGGACGGAGAGGGACGAGAGGGCTGGACGTGTAGGCGCCCATTAACGCTTGCCTCGGCATCTTCCGCCCGAGATCCAGATCGACCGCTGAAGGACCAAGAACACAGCGTGATTCAAGTGGGGGGCATGCATGCATCACAACGACGCAACATATACGGGATAGTATGGAACTGGGAGAACAAAATTTGAGCGAAAGAGCAGGGGGTAGACCAAGGGGGAACATCGCCGGGACAGCAATTGGATATATATAGCGACGCGAACCTACTTCAACATAGCAGAGAACGCAACGGAGCGGGGGATGGGGAACAGACATTGGGACATAGGAACACATCACAAAGCAGGTGGCAGTAGCTTGGGGCCCAGGCGGGCAAGAACTGTTCTGCAAAGGGCGTAGGCCGATTGGAGATCGCGGAGGAGATACAACAAACCGCTCAGATACTATATCCTATAGCACCGTCTTACTGAGCGAGAGGCAGGGCCCCCTGCCTCTCAGTCCCAGCCGCTTCCAAACGAGCGAGTTCTTTGCGCAACCGTGCGATTTCCTCAGCGCCCGCCCGTGCGGCCTTCTGCAGAGCTTCCATACGCACCCGTGAGGCCTCCACCTGGCGTGCGGTTTCCTCGCGCAGAGCTTCCGCACGCACCCGTGAGGCCTCCGCCTCCGCCAAGTGGCGTGCGGTTTCCTTGCGCATAGCTTCCACATACACCCGTGAGGCCTCCACCTGGCGTGCGGTCTCCTCGCGCAGAGCTTGCTCGCGCGCCCGTGCAGCCTCCGCCCGGCGGCGCGGCGCCTCCAAGCGCTCGTTAACCTCAGCTCGCTTCAACTCGCAGGCCTGCTTGATCTCGCTATCATACAACGAGTCGATCTCCTGCTTCGTGATAATCTTGAATAGTTCCTTGAATGTCCCTGCCCGCCCCGCGAGGACGGGTTCGGCGTCGAGCGCAGTATCCGTCGAGGACGGTACGAACGCAGGAGAGAACAAGACACTCCGCGCACCGCGGCTCACTTTAGGGTCGACGTTGGTGTCGCCCAGAAGTACGCGGAGAAGCATCCCCGCAAACCAAAAGCATTGGCGGCTGGGGAGTATGGAATCTAGAGGGTAGCTGTTAAGGGCGGCGGCGGCGACAAGGAAGTCCAAGATAGAAGGGGCAGACGCCTCGTCGAACTTGTATCTGAACACGACTTTATCCCTGCTGGCGTTATGGCGGTTGTAGATGAAGGTCACCGTGTCTTTCGGCGGAGTAGGTTCCTCGTCAGACATAGCGGGGAGGGCGGAGGACTGGGAGGACGCGCGGAAGACGTCCGCAGCGGCCTTCTTGAGTGGATTGCCACGCTTCGGGTCGTATGAGCGTTCGACCCTGAGCTCACCGAGGACAGTGACATTCGGCCACCGTCCGTGGCCGCTGACGAATTCAACGAGGAGGTACTCGTGCTCGGAGAGAGTGCCCAGGCACTTCATTAGCCGTACGGTCCGGATGCGCACGGGCCCTGGGTCTAAGAGAGTGCCATCCGAGTCGGAGCTGCTGTAACCCTTGGCTATGAGGTGTAGTTGCAAGGCGGCGTCGACGGGCAGTGTCGAACCACGGGTGTCTACGTGAAATAAAGGGTTGAAGAGAGAGGGCATGGGGAGTCCAAGGACGCGGATGATGAGCTGAGCGAACGAGGGGATAGACATGGTGATACGAGGTATATGTACGGTTTGCAGAGCGTCGGCGTGTCGGCTGTCGATGGGTCAGTGCTTCAGTGCACAGTATCGCAGCGCGAACAGCCTGTCCCGAGCTTCGTGTGGCGTCCGACGACTCGAGGCACATGAGGTAGGTCGCAGCGCACAGTCACACCATGTTATGGGCCTGCACATGCGCGCTACGTTGTGGCCGGCTGGCCTAATGGTTAAGGCGTTAGTTTCCGGTTGACGAGACAGCTAAAGATTCCGAGTTCGACTCTCGGGTTGGTCGTTTTTGCGCGACGCGCCTTGGGCCCGCCTACGCGTCGACCAGGTGGTGTAATTACCTATACGAAGCGAAATTTTGGGCGAAAGAGGCGTGGATGTGAACATCCACGCACTAAGCGCTGGCGGACGCTACCCCTGTGGCAGTGCAACCCAACGAGCGCTCATTGCCAGGCAGTCTAAGTTTGGTCTAACTTTAGGGTCACTAACAATGTTCGCGTCGAATGGTGCCCACTGCCGACGTAGATGCACACACCGCGGGTAGCACGCATATGTATGTCGGAGTATAATTTAATCTGTGTACATACATTGCATGAGCTGACTAATAATATATCGCCCTCATTCCCTTCGACGCGGGTTCGCGAGAGCTGGGAGCATGTCGCCGCGCCGCGTCTGCGGGCACAAGGGCTTGTAGGCGGGTGTACTATGAGTCTGTGTCATAGAGGCGACTCGCACAGACGGCGGGCTGGACACGCGATGCCGCAACAGAGTGCGTCCGTGACGGAGGAGAGAGGAAAGTCGGTTCACCAAAAGTGCACCTGTATATACATGTCTATCTCGCGGCGTCCCGACACCACGCGTGTGTCACGCTCAGCGTGTTCACGCCGTCGCTCACTCAAGCCGGTCTTGCGCCACGGGACGAACGCGCTACTCATACAACACACTACCAGATAGTAATCTACATCCGAACGCGGGGCAAAGGAGCGGAAAGTCGAGACCTCGAGCACACCACCGGCTACAAAAACACTGTGCAAAGCAAACCCCTGGTGGACCTGAGCCTGGCAGGTCAGAAAACGCAGTCAAACTGGGTATCCGAAAGCCCACCGCTTTCCCCCACAACCCCGACACACCCCTCCCGCTCTGCACATTGCTATGATGACCGCGGCGAGCCCGCCGACCGCGGGCTCCTCGTCGCCCCGCCGCCCCCCGTCCGCGCAGTACTCGCCCCCGGCGAATAGCTGTCCAAGTACGGCGGCGGCAGCTCCTCCACGATCCCCCCGTCCCGATGCTGAATGATGATATCCGGCCCGTCCAGCTCCTCCGCCCCCGCCTCGTCCTCCGCGATCGCCGCCACAGGCGGGAGCCGGAGCGACGCGCCCCCGCGCCGCGGCTGCTGCCGCTGCGCCGGGAACGTGCGCACCACGCCCGCCGACTGCGAGCGCTGCACCTGCGCGCGCCCCGAGAACGGGCGCGTCGACGGGCCCGCGACCGGGCTCGACGCCGCGCTCCCCGGCACGCTCCCGGAGACGGACATCTGCGCCTGCAGCCGCGCGCGCGCCGCGTGCGCGCCCGCGTGCGCCTCCAGCGCCTTGCGGTAGCGCGCCTCCGCGCTGAGCGTCGCCGCGGGCGACGTCGAGTTGGGCGTCATCGGCACCCCGCCGTCGGGCGGCGTGCGCGGGGAGCGCGTCGTGGGCGTCGTGCGCGGGGTGGGGCGCGGGAGCGAGGCGGAGGTGAGGTACGGCGTCGGGATGGTGTGGCGGACGTCCTGCGTGGACATGTCCAGCGACGTCGGGCTGTCGGACTGGCGCACGGGCTCGTCGTCGGTGTCTACCGCCCAGGTGGGGGAGCGCCGCGCCTGGCTGTTGACCCGCAACACGCTCGACACCTGCGACATGTCGAGGTTCAGGCTCGGGCGGCCCGCGCCGCCTTGCTGTTCGGGGTCGTAGGGCGTGGGCTGTGTGACGGGTTCCGCTGACATCCGCTGCATCATCTGTCTCCTGCGGCGCCACCACCAGAATCCGACGCCGGCCACTAAGAGCAGAGGAACCACCACCCCGAACACGATCGCGAGCGCGATGGTCGTCGAGTGCGATTTGGCAGCAGAGGCCTGCGCCGCGGCGGCTTCCGCCGCCTGCTCTGCCTGTATTTGCGCCCGCGTTTTGGAGCTAGTGTTCAGTCCCGGACAGTCGGCGTCTGTGGACCCCGCAGTGTTGACGGCGACGGTCGACACGCCCCATTGACCCGTGCTGAAAATAGGCTGTCAGTGAAGCCGTCCAATGTCCGTGCCGGCAATAGCACTCACGCATCTACGACGGCGGCTAAATATACACTCTGTAAGCGAATTCGCTCTGGACTTTGTAGCGCGTTGCTTTCACTCACCAACCAGGGGTTCGTCCGGCGACGCGCGATTGATGTACGTGAGCACATCGTCCAGCGGGCCCATCGTGACGTTCGTGATCACGCCCGAGTTGAGCTGTCCGAGTGTGACGCTGTACGGCTTGGTGCCGCCTGTGATGGTGAGCCCCCACGGCTGGCACGTCTGGAGATCCGCGGTGACATTTGGGGTGATGCGGAGTGTCGAGGGCGTCGGGACCGGGATGAGGCAGGATGTGTCCTTCCCGTCAGATGCAGCTGCCACACCCGCAGATGGTCAATCCCAGCCACGCAAAACACACGCGCGGACGTACCGATCACATTGAAGAACGAGGGAGGGAACCCGGCCGTGCTTCCGTTCGAGTCCATGACCGTGAGAAGGAGCTGCGCATCTGGGCGACATGGTCGAATCGCGGGCGCAGAAGAGAGAACAAGGCACGTACTTCCGTGGTGGGTGTTTTGCCACAGGAGCTGGGTCGGGTCGCTGCCGATGGGCGTGACGGTGGTGACGCCGTCTACCTCGATGGCCATCATGAAGTATGGCGCGACGCCGAGAGAGGTTGTGCCGTTGAGGGGGATGAGCCGGATGGGCGACGTTTGGCATTCCACAATGTTCGAAGAGGTGGATTGCGTCTGACGTCAAGCGCGCTCAGTCTCCGTGCGACATTGGGGAACACGGCGGGGACTCACAGAAAAGCCCCAGTTGAAGCCATGGACGCTTTGGGCGCGGGCGGGGAGGACGAAGAGATGAAGAAGGAAGAGGGAGGCCGCCAGTATTCGACCTAGAGAATCCATTGAAGTTGCATCCGCGAGTCCCAGCAGGGCAGAGTAAAGCAGCACGGTCCCGAAAAGAAGAAAAGGAGAGAGCAGGGGCGTGCAGGAGCAGGGGAGAGGGAAAGACAACGTCCAGCGTCAGAACATGGAGGTGGACGACAACGAAGACGACCACGGGCGCGGGGGGAGGAGGAGAGCAGGGCGGGGATCCGAGGGAGGCGGGTGCCGAGGGCCAGGAACAGAGCGGGCGGCTGGGAGGGTCGCGACAAAGCAGCATCTCGGTGATGAGGGGGAGGACAGCGATTGGATGCGGCGTTATGATAGCAGAGGCTGTTCGAGCACTGTCGGACGTAGATACTGAAACAGAACGGCGGGTTGTGATGAGCCGCGCTGCGTCCGCGTATTATGAACTATGGAACGCGCAGAGACGTCTGTTGGACGGAGGACGTTAATGTATTTTAGAGGATGCCGACGCGTTGTCGGGATGGGAGTTGAGGAAGCGGAGGAGATACGTACACGGCGGTTCGGACTGCATCAGCGTAACCGGATTCGTCGGAGAGATGAGCGACGATGGGGGTGGATAGCAACGGTGGCGATGGGACCAAAATGAATTGATACTCGGGTGGATCAGGCGCACATCTGAGTCGCACGCCCGCACTGCTCGTCCACGCCGTCGTGAACGCTGCAGCCAAGTCCCAGCCATGACCTCATGCTTCGACGTCAAGGACAGCCTGGTGTAGAGGTGCGCGCTCGAGAGCAATATTGGCACCCGCCAACTCCCGAGCTGGAAGGCGAACACCGCGATGCCGGATGGCGTGCACCAGGTGACGAGCGAGCCCGGCGATGTGTTTAACTGGGACAGCACCGTCGTCGCCGAAGAGTAAACGATTTTGAAGGGCGCGCAGCTGTCATCCGCGGGCGAGGATGATGACGCAGAAGTCGGCTCGGACGATGAGGAGGAGGACGAAGAAGAAAACGACGCATACAACGACGACAAAACTGACTCGGAGTGGGTGATCGACCTCCCTGAGTCCGAGACTCAGGCGGTCACAGACCTTCTACTACTATAGACTTGCCTCCGCCCGCCGTACCTTTGTCGTTCGTACTCACCTCCTTCTCGCTCAGAATTCGAAGAAGTTCATATGGAGCATGCATCATACCATGCGCACAGATCTTCGTCGGCGCTTCACCTTCGGCATCACCTTTGCGGACACCGCGGTTCGCCTTTAGCATACAGTATGGATCGCGCCGTCATGGTCGGGAGCGATTCCTTTGACCTTAACACGATAAGGCGCGCCCTTCCACCATCGAAGTGCTTCGTTGACATTTTGGTCTATATTATAGGAGGCCAAGCTGCTTATTGATGTGTACTCCCGTTTCGCTTTCGCCACTCTCGATGGAGCCCCTCTCCTCCCCAGGCCCCGGTCCTTCGTCCAACCCAAGAAGAGCAAGCGCTAGAAGAAGCAGTACCGCATCACTGTCGGGGGCGAGCCCTACATCACCGTCGAGACCCTTGCCAATCAGGGGGCCGAACATGGGTTCGGGAGCTGCACGCGGGTGTTCCGCGCGTACAGGGAGAGCGACAAGTTGATTGACGCGAAGGACCGGAGGTACTACGCGGTCAAGGACAACTGGCTGGAGAGGGGGCGGCGCACCGAGTTCGAGATCTATGAGGACATCATGCGGCGCATCGGAGCGCACGATTGGCAGGGCCTGTACGACGTTGCGCCTGCGACGCCTACGGACTATCCCTGACCGTGTGGGCCTTGGGCTATGTAACGTGCGCCCGAGGCGAGCGCATAGAGGGCTCGTTCACATGCCCGCTCGAGGAGATGTCACGCCAGGGCAGGCGGGGGGGTGCACAAGGCCTCGTCAAACGCTGCGCGCAAAGCCGTCGCCACCAAAACCTCGGCTCACAGCGTGCAGACTAAGCGTGGGCACGATGAAGTGGACGGCGGCGTGGAGGAAGCTGTCGGCGAGTCGGCCGGTACCGATTCTGAGCGTCCCACGGCGCCGCTGTCAAGCGGAAGAAGGGTGCCGGGCGGCGGCGCTGACGGGTTTCAAAGTTCCTACGCACACTAGTGATCAAGCAACTTATCATATTCTTAGGTGTCACTGTGAGTTATTGACCGATGTATCACAGTGTGAAGCTATTCTTTTATAGATTTACACAGCGACACATTCGTCAATACATGGCCACATGTCCGTCGCAAGTATGTGCTACGAGCTTCTCCTCGTTGTACTCACTTGTGGCCTCTCCTGGCTGCACACTGGCTGCACTCACTCGTGCCCCACGTCCTCTCCAGACATGCTCATGCTATGCCTGGTGCTACGCCTACTCGTCTGCTTCGTATTTCGTTCTATCTTTCCACGGGCTGTTTAAATGTGCCGCTCACCTACACCGGCGTAGTCTCTTTGCCATCCATCCCAGATTCACACCGGCCTCACTCTGCCCACTGAGCTCTATAGTGGGTACCCACCAGGGCCTTATGTCGAATCCTAGACTCCGGTATGAGTGTCAATTTGTGAGACCCTTTACACAGTATCTCCTGCTACCAATATCGTTGTCGATGTCTGTTATATCCTTCACTCGTAGTATCGCATTTCACTGTATAATAGGCACCACCAAAGTCTGTACATCTAAGCGAACTATGTACCACTCACCGTCTTGCGTGTCTCTCCCTCGAGTCTATCCGCCTATTCAGCCCCCCATGTTAGGCAGGAGACCTACTGGTGAGGAAGGCCGCACAATGCGACTGTTCTCTATTCCTGCTAGTTCATGACTGGCTGTGCAACGTTCTTGAGAGGTACATAACGACAGAACAGTTTCAACCTTCCGTATGTCAAAGTCAGATCGGGATTTTTGGGAGAACTTCTCGCGCCACATCCTTGAATTGCCGAACGCCTCAGCCCTCGCGCAGTGATTGATCCGCGGCTATGTGAGGGTGGTGAGGCGATGAGAAAGTGCATTCTGGCCACGTCCAGCTCGGCGTAGACTGTTCTCGGCATGTGTTTGAGCGACAGAACGCGTTCCAAGAGCAAGGACAGCGGTCTGATCAAGAGCACTATCGCAGAGCTGGAAGGAGGGGGCTGCCGTATATGGCGCATTACATCAGCGAAATCGGCGGCAGTAGCGCGCAGGCGGCGACAGTCGCGACACATTTCCTGCCCGCTCCCCGTCCCCGCACTCCTCATCCTCTCCTACGACGACCACCAACACCTGTTCTTGACACTGGCCGCGCAGTCACTCTCGGACTCGCATTAGATTCTGGGCGCGTCGTCTCAACTGGCCCATCGGTCTCGATGGCCACAGCAATGGCACAAATGTCGACCGCTAGCCACACCCCTGCTTTGACCCCCTCCCGCTCGCCTACGCCCGAGCTGCCCCTCCAGCCGGACCATTTCTACGGAAACGAAGACATTCGGCTGCCTCCCTCACCCAACTCAGACGGCAGGACGTGGCTCAATCCTGCAGACGACCCCCTCGCCCAGCGCGGCATCCCTGTCTTCAAGCCGACCATGGAGGAGTTCACGGACTTTGAGGGATACATGAACCGCGTCGAGCCGTGGGGCATGCGCAGCGGTATAGTGAAGATCATTCCGCCCCCGGAGTGGTCAGTGCTGCCTGTATCCCCTGTGTGATCGTCGATGTACTAAAGCGTGCTCGGTGCTATTTGTATGTAGGACGGACGCGCTGCCTTCTGTTACGCCGCAGCTTGACAAGGTCAAGCTGAAGAACCCGATCGAGCAGCATATGCTCGGCCAGGGCGGCCGCTTCCAGCAGCAGAACATCGAGAAGCGGCGGCTGATGAGTGTGCGCGAGTGGGCGGAGATGTGTGCGACAGAGGATCTGCGCGCACCCGGGGTGGACGAGATCGGCCTGCACGCGCGTGCGGTGAACGGGAGCGCGCGGACGCGGACGAGGAGAGGGAGGAAGCGCGGTGCGTCAGAGACGGCCGAGCCCGAGCAGCACGAGGAGCCTTCAGTCGCGATCAAGCATGAAGACGTAGAGATCGACGAGGAGACCGCGGCGAAAGCCCTCATCTCGCCGCCGAATAGCAATCGCACCCTGTCGCCGGCTGAGCAGGTCGACGAGCGCGCGGAGCATGCACAGTCTGAGCCACAAGCGTCGTCGTCGTCTGCTGCGCCGGTATCCGTCGAGTCGACAAAAGCCCGGCATCCATTGGCGGAAGAGGAGGAGGAAGAGGAGGAGGAGGACGCGAAGCATGCGGAAGGTGGACAAGATGAGGGAGGGGCAAAGCCAAAAGCCAAGGGTAGGCGCCCTCCGCAGACACGCGAGGCCCGTGAAGCCATGATGGCCGAGCGCGCTGCCAAAGATCGCCAGTTCTTGGATACGTTTGACCCCCGCACAGTCTGGCTGCCCCCGAAGACCACGTCTGAGAGCTATACCACTGAGTTCTGCAAGGAGCTCGAACGTCGGTACTGGAGGAACTGCGGGTTTGGCAAGCCTGCCTGGTATGGCGCCGACATGCAAGGTGGGTGATGACGGCCGCTTGTTTCACATACAGCCATACTCACATGACGATAGGCTCCCTGTTCACGGACGATACCACATCATGGAATGTGGCCTGTCTGCCTTCTGCCCTGACACGACTTCTTCCTGCATCGAACAAGGGTCTGCCTGGAGTCAACACACCCTATCTCTATTTCGGCATGTGGAGAGCGACCTTCGCTTGGCACGTCGAAGACATGGATCTTTTCAGCATTAACTACATACATTTTGGAGCACCGAAGTTCTGGTATGCGATACCCCAGGGCCGCGCTAACGCGTTGGAGCAAACCATGAGGAGTACGTACCCCCCTTCTGCTCGAATGCTGGGAGAGAATGTTGAATGACACACCAAAGGTCTCTTCCCTGGCGCCGGCAAGAACTGTAATCAGTTCCTCCGCCACAAGTCTTATTTGGCTTCACCAAACGTCCTCTCCAAGTCGTCGTGTCGTCCAAATTATCTGGTCCAACGCGCGGGCGAGTTTGTCATCACGTTCCCGCGTGGTTACCATGCCGGGTTTAATCTCGGGCTTAACTGCGCGGAGAGCGTCAACTTTGCGCTCGAGAGCTGGCTTGAGATCGGCAAGAAGGCAAAGGCGTGCGGATGTGTCAACTTTAGGTATGTCTTCCCCCACGTGTTCACATGTCACTATAGCTAACGTTCGTGCAGCGTCCGCATCGACGTCGACAAGCTGCTGCAAGACCGTGCGGCAGAGAACAGAGAGGTCTATCGCAAACCTAAGAAACCCAGGTCCATCAAGAGTGATACTGCCGCCGACAAGACCAGCAAGCCGAAGCCCCCTTCGCGTAAGCGCAAGGCGGACGGCGAGAACCTCCCGAAGGCGAAGAAGCCGAAAGTCAAGTCCACGTCTGGGCACCCTGTAGCGTCGTCGTCAAAACTCCCTCCGCTGTCACCGTCGAAGACGATCCGGGTGACGCTGAAGCTTCCTCCAAAACCGAAGGAGCCGGATACGTTCCCGTGCTGCCTGTGTGTGTCGATGTCGCAGGAGGGCTTGTTACTTGTGCATGATCCCCCGGCTTGGTGGTACGAGCCCGGTTGCCCGGAGGCGGCTGGCGGGAGGCCGTGCATGGCACATGTAGAGTGTGCGAATATCGTGCCGGAGACGTGGGTGGACGATGTAGAGGTGGGCGAACCCGATGAGCATGGAGAGAGGCAGAGGGAGAACAGGATATTTGGTGTGGACGGTATAGTGAAGGATCGATGGAATCTGGTAAGTGGCCGAAATCACTATAGTGGGTGTGTATCAGCTGACCAGATCGCGGTGCAGAAATGTACGGCTTGCACGAGGCCGCGGCACCGAGTTCATGGAGCGCCGATTCAGTGTACAAAGGGGAAATGTCCAAAGGCGTTCCACGTCTCCTGCGCTCGCGAAGGGCACGCGACCGGGATCGTATTCACGGTGTTGCGAGAGGTCGAGAAGGAAGTGGTCCTGCTCGACAGCCAAGCGCCCGCCCCCTCCCATACACCGGCACCCACACAATCGGTCCCGACGGAGGAAACCGCCGCCTTCCTTGATCTCGAACCTTGGGTCCCTGACCATCCCATGAATATCGACATTGACCCTGTTCTGCTCGGCCCCGTTGCGACGTCGTCGGAGCCGGTGCAGGGTGCAGAGCCTCCACCCGAACAGCATCAGCCTTCGCCTTCGCCGCAGGTGCTGAAGAGGATCAAGAAGACGGAGGTAGAGGTACTGTGTCATCAACACAACCCGGTAAGTTGTCCAACTGTCATGTCGTGTTCCGCGGTTCCTGAACATTTGTGCAAGGCGATCCTGGCGGCGAAGAAAGCGCAGCAACAGGACAGGATACGGAATCAGCTCCTGGCGTTGCCACCGATGTCGCGCATCAAGCTGCGCGTCACGGCGGGCGTGTTCGAGGTGACCCTTCTGCGCGTGCTCGAGGAGAGCTACGCGGTGGAGGTGCTGTGGGACCGCGGGCTCAGGCGGGAGTTCAAGTGGCGCAGCGTCGTGTTTGGGGACACGGACGGCGTGGTGGGCCAGAAGCCGAGCGAGCCTGCTCCTCCCGAACACGAGCGCGCGACCCCGAGGATGTCGTATCCCCCGGCTGGATCGGCGCCGCCGCCACCGTACCACCCTGCATCGGCGGAACAGTCACACTCAAACTCGCCGATGCCTCCTCCGGCTGCCCCTGCTGCATCTGCGGCACAGACTCCGACGTACGTTTCGCCCTCGCCGACGACATCGAGCTCCTCGCAGCAAGTCGCGACGACGTACCGTCCCCAGCCGAGCACGGGTTACCCTCCACAGGTTCCATATCAACCGCGCACGTCGACGTACCAGTACGCGCCTGGCAGCTGGACGTATCAGTACCCCGGGGCGAATTATAGCACGCACCAGTACGGGGCGCCGCCGGCCCAGCCGTCAACGTCACACTATCCCTCGACCGCTTATCAGTCGACGTCCTATGCTCTTCCTCCGTCCGCGCCGGTTGCGTTCCCACAACATTCATACCCCCCGACGGGAACGTCGTCGTACCCCTATGGATACGCGCACCCACCACCGTATGGTGCGTATCCGCGGTACGGCACGTACGGGTACCCTCAACCGCCTCCTGCTGCACCGGCGCCGGTTCCAGTCTCCGCGGCCCAGCCACCACAAGCCCCGGTCCTTGCTCCTACCCCTGCCCCAGCGATCGCACCTGCACCTGCACCGGCTCAAGATCCTGCTACCAAAGGATCTTCACGGGCCAACTCACGCGGCTTGCAGTGGCAGAAACCGTACACGGGGCCGCGCGAGCCAGGGCCGAAGGGGCCGCCGTTGACGGTGCCAAACGTGTCGTCGTTTGCTTTATCGCCGGCGCAGACCCCAACGCCAGCGCCAGCGCAGACGCAGACGCAGACGCAGATTGAGGGCGAGAGTCGGCCGGCGAGCACGCCTGCTGGTGCTAGTGCTGAAGGTGGTGCGCCGGAGAACGCTGCTGTGGAGGGCGCGGGGAGTGCTGTTCCGCTGGGCGCGGAGTCGTAGGGCGGGGATGCGTGAAGTTTATTGCTAGTATAATTGTACTGTACGAGAGGCATGGACTGTCTGGTGTATCTTATGCTTTATGCGTATAATCTCGAGTTTTGATCAGGCGTGTGCGGCAGGAAAAGGAGGACTGCCAACGTCCTGCGTTCAAGGGGGAGCACGTGGAGATGAAAGGCGCTAATATTTGGACGCGTCGCGACGCGTTAATGGGCGCTTGCGGGTGCTACTTCCACTCATACTCTCGTTCGCCCTCTCATTCCCCTCATGTGGCTCATTACGGGTCCCTTCGACGATGAGTATGGAGACGGACCCCCGCCAGAAAGTGAGCCTCGAAGGTCTCTGCAACCTCAAAATTAGCCCTAACTCGGGACAGAGTCCAAGCTGCTCAAGACGGGCAGGGAGTATACCATAGGACGGAAGGAAGCACTTCTCATCATCAAGAGCAAGGCTCTGTCAAAGACGCACGCGGTCTTCATCGTTGGACCGTGCTCGGAGGAACAGGCCGTGGGTGCTTGCTCTACTCCGGAAAGCTTTGTGTGCGCGTGCTCAACCTTGCTTACCCCTCACAGGCGGACCCAAACTTCATCCCGACGCTCACGTTCCAAAACATCACCGATCGAACGCGTAATGTCGAGCGCCCTACGATACAGAGCCCGCGCTACAAGATCCCGGGATTCACCTCGTTTGAGCTTGTGAGCGAGGATGTCATCCACCTTTCGGCCAGTGTGCCCGTTAGGTGAGTACACTCCACGGTTGGTTGTGCATGCTGTACTCGCAGCTCATAATTTGCCCGGCAGCGTACGATGGGAGCGCGTGTGCTGCTACACTGGAGGCACACGCGCGGGTCCTTCAATATCTACTAAAGATTGTGCTGAACTGGGTATGTTCGCCTGTACATTGACATTTCGGATGCTCATGCATTGTGCAGGTATTCATGCTGTCCTAACCCCCCATGCTGAGATAACCCACCATCTCACTCCCACGTACTCACTCAACCCTGCTATCGCGACGTCATTGATATCTCTGGCCAATTTCGTCAAGCCCGAATGGCTTACGGCCGTACTGGACGCCGGGAAAGCGGAAGAGGGCGAATTGAGCGCACTGGAGGAAACGTTCGTGCTTCCGCCCACTGCCAAGTACCGCCCGACGTTCTCCCCCACGCTCCCTTCTCGCCTGAAGAAGTTCGATATATGGCAGCCAAACGAAGAGCGCGTGGGCATGTTCCGGGACCATCGTTTCATATTCGCTGGGGAGAAGGGGGCCGAGGCGCCTAGTACGCTGAAGGAGCTCGTCAGGAGGGGTGAGGGCGAGTACGAGTGTTTTGCGGTGGAGAGCGGCCCGGAGCGGTTCAGGAGAGTCCTGGCGAAGGGGAAGGCAAGGGACCCGACGCTTGTGCTGGTTGCTGACCGGCATGCTGTGGCTCCTGCTATTGGCGATGAGGCTTGGGAGTCGCTCGTCGATGAGGCGAAGAGGTATGTGCAGTGCCGAGCGGTCTACAGAAGCGAGCAGATTGGCTGATATGCACCAGCTTTGGGCTCAAGTTCTTAGACCCGGAGAAGATCGTCGAGGCGGCTGTGTATGCAGACATCTCATACGTCGACTCGGCATGTGCGGCCGAGGAACGTGAGTAGTGTCTTCGCTTTTGACGGTAACACATATTGACGGATGTTCAACAGCGATCCAGGAATCCGTGCTACCGGATGTAGTACCGAACTCTATCGAGGATGAGCCCTCGATCCCACCTCCTACTGCTGGCCCTCCTGCATCGACGAAGAGGCGGCGTGAACCATCGCCGGTTCTCGCAGTCGAGGCAGATGTAGACGCAGCCCCGAAGCGGAGGCTTCCTAGGAGGGCGGTTTCGCGTGCGTCTTCGCGGGCACCTTCACCACCGCCCCCTTCATCCCAAGTGCAACCTGAGGCGGGTAAAGACGACGATGCGCAGGCGGAGCCTATCCAACCCCGGCGAGTGCGTTGTCTTTCATTCCCGGCGTGGGCGAGTATAGCGTGCTGAGGTGTCGTTATTGTAGACACTGGTTCGGAGAGCTGCACGACCGAAGACGATCATCGGGATCGACGACATGTCCGTAGATGTAGACCACAACTCGGGCAGCGCCAGAGCCTCTGAGGAACCGCTACCTGCCGTAGTGCGCTCCGAGCCTGTGATCGTGAGCCGGCTGACGCACTCCATCGTTCTGTTCACTAAGCAAACTCACGCATATTGCAGCCGCCCACGCCAGGACGACCATCCCGCCTTAAACGGCGAGTTGGCACCCAAGCACAGAGCATCTCCAGCTCGAGCCAGCTGTTCCCGGAGTCCGGGGATGCGTTCATGAACGACGGCGAGGAGCCGCCGCACAAGAAGTTCAAGGCGCTGTTCGACCAGAGCGACCCGGACAAGGTGGCCGGGATGAGCTGGGACGAGTACGGGAGCCAGCACGCGGCCCCGCCGGAGAGCATGACGCAGTACGAGCCGTCGATGCCGCCGCCGTCGGGCACGCGCTCGACGGGGCGGAGTGGGCGCGCGGGGGCGAGCGGGGGCAGTGCTACGGCGGACAGCGGAGGGGGGCGGATGGGTGTGTTGATGGAGGAGGAGGAGAACACGCTGGCGACGAGTCCGGGGGTGACCCAGACGCAGAGGAGGGGCACGAAGCGGAAGACGCAGTCGCCGGAGGACGGGGATGTGGAGGACGAGGACGCGCCCCCGCGGACGAGACGGCGGACTGGGGAGGACGAGCCGTCGCGGGCGCCGCAGACTCAGACGCAGCCACAGAAAAAGCCGCTTTCGCAGATCGTGACGCACGTGGATATGGCGCAAGAGCCGGTGCATCCTAGAGCGAAGCCAGGCTCTAAGAAGACTGCAGGAGGGCGGGCGGGCGCGGGCGCGGGCGTGCCTGACAAGGACGATGCGTTCCTGAAGGCGGTCGCGTCGAAGAAGCGGGGGAAGAAGACGGAGGACACGTTCGACGTCGAGTTCAACAACCTGCGCATCTCGAAGCCGGCGCTGGAGAAGGAGGCGGAGAGCGACAAGTGGGCGGTGCTGGAGGACTTTGGGGATGATGGGGACGTGCGGGGGAACTTCATGGTCGTGTTGGAGATGCCGGTGTTCAGGGAGAGCGCGCATGGGAGCGGGAGTTCGAGGGACCATTTGAGGAGGGGCGAGGGGAGGTTGGAGTGGCAGGGTCGGCCGGATTTCAAGAAGTTTAAGAAGGTGAGTGCGTGTGCTGGGGGCATCGCGCGGGAAATATGTGTTGACATCTGCGTAGAAAAACAATGCGCCACGGCGCGAGCCGGTGGAGCTCGTCGTGGAGGAAGAAGGCGATTTGGGCATCGGCCCTCGTACGTTTTGCTGGTGCTGAGGTTTATATCTCGCGTTAACGGCCACATTCCACAGGATACTGGAAGGATTCGTCCCAAACACCGTTGACGTCCCAGACGCACACGACCTCTCAGGCAAGGGTGGCAGACTCGGACGCTGAGAAGACCAGGTCGCAGCGTTCGACCCAGCGGAGCACAAAGAGGCACCCGAGGCTTGGCGGCGACGACGATGAGGACGATGATGATGAAGAGGATACTGTGATGGTTGCACCGTCGAAGCCAGCGAGCCGGAGCAAGAGCCAGGCAAAGAAGTCGCAAGCGGCTCAACCGGAGAGATCTCAGAGCGCGCGGCCAACGCGCAAGGGGACACAGAAACAGCCGCTGTTCATCGACTCCGATATCGATGAAGAGAAAGAAGCTGGTACCGGGGGCGACGCGGACTGGGACGCGAAGGTTGGGTCCGACGACGAGGGCAATGAGATGGGGGCTACGTTGCGGTCGACCGCGGGGCGCGGCGGGACCACGCAGGGATCCACTAGTGCAGCTGCTGGGAGGAAGGAGACTCGGCGTCCAGCCGCCTACCTGGATGACGACTCGGACGACGGGGCGACATTCAAAGCGCGGAAATCGACGAGACGAAGGTAGATTGCTGATTTACGGTGGAATGTTATCGACTCGGATGTTTGGGAACATATTTTGCCTTGGGTACATCGCATCCCGTATTAACTCTGCGATGGATGAAAAAACACGATAGCCTGTCGAGGACAACGGCTGTCTCTTGACTGTACCCGACAAACCGTACCAATAGGTGCTACTGTGGCATTGCAGCTTGTTAGAAACGGATAACTATGGGGAAATATGTCCGAACTTACGAGCGTTCTCATACATTCGACCTCGGCCCAACGTAAGGAGTACTAGACCTGTATAAGTGTTTAAATACGACTTGACGAGTACTACACTGTAGTACTGGTCACTCACTCGCCATGCCCGGGCTCTTCAGGTTGCGGACCGGCTGCCCGGCCGCGTGGACCCTGCGTGGACGGAGTGAGAAAGTGCCTCGCTGTGGCGCCTCCTTGCTTGAGTGCTCGTCGGACGCCACACGAAGCTCGGGACAGGCTGTTCGCGCTGCGATACTGTTCACTGAAGCACTGACCCATCGACAGCCGACACGCCGACGCTCTGCAAACCGTACATATACCTCGTATCACCATGTCTATCCCCTCGTTCGCTCAGCTCATCATCCGCGTCCTTGGACTCCCCATGCCCTCTCTCTTCAACCCTTTATTTCACGTAGACATTCGTGGTTCGACACTGCCCGTCGGCGCCGCCTTGGAACTACACCTCATAGCCAAGGGTTGTTACAGCAGCTCCGACTCGGACAGTGGCACCCTCTTAGACTCAGGGCCCGTGCGCATCCGGACCGTACGGCTAATGAAGTGCCTGGGCACCCTCTCCGAGCACGAGTACCTCCTCGTTGAATTCGTCAGCGGCCACGGACGGTGGCCGACTGTCCTCGGTGAGCTCAGGGTCGAACGCTCATACGACCCGAAGCGTGGCAATCCAATCAAGAAGGCCGCTGCGGACGTCTTCCGCGCGTCCTCCCAGTCCTCCTATTCCACCCCCTCAGGCCCCTCCGCCCTCCCCGCTATGTCTGACGAGGAACCTACTCCGCCGAAAGACACGGTGACCTTCACCTGCAACCGCCATAACGCCAGCAGGGATAAAGTCGTGTTCAGATACAAGTTCGACGAGGCGTCTGCCCCTTCTATCTTGGACTTCCTTGTCGCCGCCGCCGCCCTTAACAGCCACTCTCCAGATTACATACTCCCCAGCCGCCAATGCTTTTGGTTTGCGGGGATGCTTCTCCGCGTACTTCTGGGCGGCACCAACGTCGACCCTAAAGTAAGCTGCGGTGCACGGGGTGTCTTGATCTCTCCTGCATTCGTACCGTCCTCGACGGATACTGTGCTCGACGCCGAACCCGTCCTCGCGGGACGTGCAGGGACATTCAAGAAACTATTCAAGATTATCACGAAGCAGGAGATCGACTCGTTGTACGACAGCGAAATCAAGCAGGCCTGCGAGTTGAAGCGAGCTGAGGTTAACGAGCGTTTGGAGGCGCCGCGCCGCCAGAAGGAGGCTGCACGGGCGCGCGAGGAAACTCTGCGCGAGGACGCCGCACGCAACTGGGCGAAGGCTGCCCGAGACTGGGCGGAGGTTGCACGTTTGCGCGAGGAAGCTCTGCAGAAGGCCTCAGAAGACGCTGCACGCCAGGCGGAGGCCTCACGGGCGCGCGAGGAAGCTCTGCTCAAGGTCGCACAAGAAGCTGCATGCCAGGCGGAGGCGCTCGCTGAGGAAAACGCACGGTTGCGCGAGGAAATCGCTCGTTTGAAAGCGACTGGGACTGAGAGGCAGGGGGCCCTGCCTCTCGCTCAGTAAGACGGTGCTATAGGATATAGTATCTGTGCGGTTTGTTGTATCTCCTCCGCGATCTCCAATCGACCTACGCCCTTTGCAGAACAGTTCTCGCTCGCCTGGGCCCCAAGCTGCTGCCACCTGCTTTGTGATGTGTTCCTATGTCCCAATGTCTGTTCCCCATCCCCCGCTCCGTTGCGTTCTCTGCTATGTTGAAGTTGGTTCGCGTCGCTATATATATCCAACTAGTGCTGCCCCCGCGATGTTCCCCCTTGGTCTACCCCCTGCTCTTTCGCTCAAACGTTGTTCTCCCAGTTCCATACTATCCCGCATATGTTGCATCGTTGTGATGCATGCATGCCCCCCACTTGATCACACTAGGTCCGTCGTGAGCGGTCGATCTGGATCTCGGGCGGAAGATGCCGAGGCAAGCCGTTAATGGGCGCCTACGCGTCGAGTGAGCTTGCCACCCTCTCGTCCCCCTCCGCCTCCGTCCCCCGTCCCCCGTCCGCCGCTCCTCCTCTGCCTGCCTCAAGGGCGAGCGAGCCACGATGGCCATCATGATACGCCGGAGGACTGTTCTCCGCATCGCTGGTCTCGCTTTCCTCGCTTTCCTCGTCAAGCTCCTTGTCGCTGCCCCGTCCACCTCTACCTCCGTCTCCGCTCTTTACGGCCCCTCCGACCCAAACGAAATCCGCAAGCAAAACGTCCTCGACTATGTCACTGGTGCGGACAAGCAGCTTGATGCCCGGAAACACAAGTTCCTGCAGGCGCGCATGGGCAGGGATGATCGTCCGGACCTCTTCGCGGATATCATCGACGATGGCGTGCAGGATTACTGGGAGCGCTTCCAGAAACCATAGTGAGTCCTATGCCGTATCTGTCCTCTGTTATGCCGCGGAGCGATGTGCTCTGTAAAGACCGCGTGCTGTCCACCTTGGCAGTTCGCCGTAGATCATGGCCGGCTGCCGGCGTACGGTCGCCGAAAGTTAGACATGTCTGAACAAGCAAGTGTTTGAAGACATTTCATGGCAGGGATGCATCCTCGCAAACAATGTCCCTTCACTATCATGAGATGGTGAAATACCTTGCATAAATCACGCGTGGTGCAATGACAACTCCGGGCCGCGTTCACGCTATACACCGTGGACTTCCTTGGGACAGGTATCTCTATGCCACCGGTACATAATAGGAAGCAGGCGGTATCCCTTCCTCCTTGCAATCATAGCCTCAGCTTTCCAAATGTGTCGGGGCACATATACTTAACAGTCATTGGTGTCTCACAGTATCCTAAACCATGAAACGTCGCATATGGACGAACAGTCCGTCCTTTCCGCCATAGAACAACTCCTGACCCTCAACGGATGGGTCGCTGCCCTATGTCCCACCCTCACCCGTCCATTCGGCCAGAACAAGTACGAAGACGCATACGAGGACCTCGCACGCCAGAACCACCTGTACTACGTCGGGATGGTAATCCACTCTGCCGACCACTTCATTGTCGACCAGCTCTCTGTTATCGTCCAACTCGCGAAACGTCTAGGGCCGTCCAACATCTTCGTATCTATGCTGGACTATGACTCTTCTGACTCTACAGAAACCCTGACCGACCTCTGCGAGGCTGTTCTCACCCTGCTCGGCGTACCCTTCAGGATTCGCCGCGTGCCCGGCATGACTGAGGACCCTTCCGCCGCATATTACCCACTTGAGGAGGCTTATACCCGCAACCTCGTGCTCGAACCGCTCCACGAACTCTACGAACGTCGCAATATCAAGTTCCACCGCGTTATCTGGCTCAAAGGCTTCACGTGCCCAAATGATATCCTGGAGACCATCAAAGTCAGCATTGCGAATGACGCTGCCATGGTCTGCGGCATGGATTGGGCAGAGCACAACGGCTTCTTCATCTTCTCGGACAGGTACGCCGTGGGATTTCACCGCTCACTCAGATATCCTGACATCCTCCGCAGGTGGAGAACACGCGATATCAACGGCGACCAGTTCCGTCAGTCGAAGTCCTCCGCCATATCGGAGTCCTCGACTACTTCAGTCCCCCCGCGCGATCCTACGAGCGCTCAGCGCTACACGCAGCATCTCCCGTTCCAGGTCTTCTGCTGCGAGTCGGGCACGCACGTCGTGGATCCTTTCCAATCGTACTACGCCGGCATCTCGTATCGCGCCGGCGACGATTTCTTCAATTCCACTGCTAGCTACGCGGATGTCCCGGAGCGGGACCCCGAGGCGCCTTGTCTGGACAGCACACAAGCGTGGTTCTGCCGCGACCTATGGTTGTGGAAGGCCAAGGAAGGAATGAAAGCGCTCGAGCCTGAACCACCCGTGGCCACCACCGAGACCGTCAAGCAGCGCAAGCGCGCGCCGGTCGAAGGGGAGGACCTCGCGCCGCGACAGGCGGACAAGCCGAAGGACGACGCGGACGCGAACGCCGGATCGGATTACGACGCGTCGGACCTGCCGGTGGCGGATCCCCCGGAGCCGTACTGGGACACGACCGCGCCGCGGCTGACGATCCCGAACGGCGTGTTCCTCGCGGCGCGGATCCTGGTGAATCCGCGGTGCGTGACGACGTACGCGGGCGTGTCGCATACGCAGCTCGCGCTCGACCTGTTTGGCCCGCCGGATCGCGAGGAGGAGCGGGAGGTCGGGAGCAGGCAGGATGTGTTGGATGAGTGGGAGGGCGCGCCGGATAACTTCGTGTGTCAGGAGCAGAGGTATGTGGCGGAGCTCGTTCTGTGTGAGATCGGTGCTCATGCTAACGGCGGCTGCTTAAGGACGACCGGCGGACGGAGGGCGGCGAAGACGCAGAGAAGGATGTCGTTCTCGATTCATAAGGAGCTGGAGGAGACTCTGATATCATGAGTAGGGGGTGGATTTGGCGCGCCTTTATAATACTTATTCGCTCTGGTGTACAGCTGTCATCACACACGAGATTTAATGTCCTATCTAGATCCACTTGGTGTCTCAGGCTGGGATCCTCTGTGCTGCAGGCATTTTACCCGTAAATGAGTCCGGCACGCTCTTTAGCGCTCTTTAGAGCCTAGCTGGCCGCAGTGGTCAATGAGAGAGAGTTTTTTCGTCTTAGGTTTGTGCTATAGTAAGCTGCAGCGAGTAGTGCCTGTACGGCCGTCTACGTCAAGTAACAGGAGAGGGGGAAGGTGATTGCTGTGCAGGGGATGCCTTGGATATATCCGAGATAATCCGTGCATCCGTGGGAAAGACATCCGTGGATGCTTGTATCCCACAGGGGGCAAAGTAAAATATTCCGGAGGAAAACATGCCATGAAGATGTCGGAGTTTGAAAAGTTGTTTGTGTCATTTTGCGCGCACGAACATGGCTGAAACATGTCAGAAATCTACGATATCACGAACTGCACATTTTTGGCATGTTGTCAGCACAAAAAAAGCAATAATATTCGAACTTTTCTAGACATGTTGTCTGCCATGTTTCTGTGGAACGAAAATGGCAAGGACATTTTCACTTTTTATGACATGGTGCGTTGTAAAATATAACACAAACATTGCATAGAGAACATGGGAAATATTGCTGCCATCACTATGTCGTTTTGTCTTCCATAACATGCCATGATTCCTTCATATCTGCTTGACATTTCTTTTGGACATGTTTCACTCCTAAACATTCCGCGAACATCTCTGATATTTTTCGCTATGTTTTTGGGTAGAACACACCACAATTATGTCAATAATATGTCAAAAACTCCCATTTTATCTCAGCCATGTTCGTGCGCGCAAAATGATACAAACAAGCTTTCAAACTCCGACATCTTCATGGCATGTTTTCCTCCGGAATATTTTACTTTGCCCCCTGTGTCCATCCACATCCGTTCCCACGGCTCTGGAGGTGACATGACATCAGCAATGCAAGTCATCAGTAAAAGTCACAGCAGCATAGCCACGGTGAGAGCCTGAGGGTCTTATCATTCAAGTGCAGTTGAGCATTAGTGTTTCTTCTGCTCATCATTAATATGCTAACACTCACTATAGGAAGCTTCAGGAACTTCTCGATGCTGCTCTGTGTCAACCCTGAGGTGACAAGCCACTCAGCAAGATTCCATTCTGCAAGGTCTTCAAATGGGGCATAAGGTACATTGCCTTGTGACCTCTGTTGTTGCAAGAGCTCCTCAAAGGGTGTTGCAGCTCACCCATATGTTTTGCCAGCAGCTCCTGGATGGTCCTCAACTCATGGCCAATGTGGGAGGCCTCCTTGCATAATGTCAGGAACCACCTCTACACTTGCACAATGTCATACTGACGGCTGGCTTCTAGATTCCTGGTCTAGTGTTGCTGCAGCCTTGGCAGCATGATCACTGTTGATGCCACTGTCCACACCAGTGGTATGTTTTTCCCATTCATCCATCTCAACATCATCTCTGACCAGCACAACTTGGTCCTGCCCCTCTAGGTCTTGATACTCCCCACAAAAATGTTCCAATGGTGTCACCAGAATAGGTCCTAGCTCTACAGCGCTTGCATGCTGGGCCTTGCACATGGCTGCCTTAGCTTGCCAATAAGCAGGGTGGTTACTAATGTGTGCTGCCAAGGCGTGTTCTGAGGTGAGCAGCTTATGGCAGTGAGGGCATACATAGTGTGCCCAGGGTGGTTGATGTGCAGCTGACATACTTGTCTGCAGATTACTCAGAGCAGTTCAAGACAATGGCAGGACTCAACAAAGATATCTCAATTACTCCGGCCCAGGTACTGACATTCTGCCACAGACTGGGCCACTACAAGCAGCCAATGACAGTTAATGCGGGTCCTCCCGCAATCACTCTTGCTTGTGTTCGTGCCTCGTGCACAGACCAACTCACGCTGATGCGACCTGCGGCCCACTGAGGCTGGAACGGTACAGCTAGGCACGGGCGTAGCAGGCTGAGGCGCAGCTGTCGCAAGCCGTCGCGCGCCCGGCTGAGTCGTGGGCGCCTGAGGGCCGTAGTCGCAGCAGGAGGAGTCTGGCCGTGCGACCGGCTGATCTCGGACTTTAGGAGAGCGACCCGGTATCGTCCATGTATATATTCCGTGCTCCGTAGTTTTCAGAATGCAAGCAATCCCCACTCCTCAGATCTCATAGAACGGCCCCGGTACCGACTGCGACTGCGACTGCGACTGCGACCGCAAACTGCGAACCGTGACCGCGAGCTGCGACGTGAACTTGCGACTACGATCGCGGCTTCCTCTGACTATCGCGACTGGCCCGTCCAATCCTCCTTACCTGTTCGCTGGCACTGCGACCGGTTGCGATAGAACCGGTGAACTGCATACCCTTTTCCCTCTGCAAATAGCAGGACGACCGTGGCCTGCGATGCCCCGTATGAGCCCAGTGAAGGGAAAACCAGCCCTTACTCGCAGGCATTATCCTTCCCTCCCCGCACTACGTCCGGCCTCGCCCCCTAGGCTCTCGGCCGCGCCCTCTATCCTGCTGTTATAGCAGGTTCCAGTGCATCAACGCTCACGGTTTTCAGGACTTTGGTGCAAACTTCCTCCTCTTCCCTCTCACTCCTGTCAACACCATTCTCATGGCTCCCAAAGTGCACACCTGCAAGGGCAAAAGCAAGGCTGTAACCAACCAAGAACCTTCCATGTCACCCAAGCCTGATGTTATACACACTGATGCTTCCTCCAAAGCCGTAGCTGCTGTTATTGACTCATTGAAAGTGGGCCATTAATGGCAGATACAATTGCTTAGGGTGGGGAACTTGTGTGAGGTTTCAAACATATTTTATGGCTTGGTATATCACAATATCTCTTTTTGCTATTGTCAATATTTATATACCCATAGCAGAATTATAGTTTCGGTGAAGCTTCTGATTTTAGTATTTCCAGCAGTTATGACCATCTGCATCAGCATTATTCCATTTGAATATATTTAACCCTTCTATAATATATTTGTATGGTGCACTTATTATTATTCTATACCATTCAAAAGAGTTAGTGTTCATATTTTTTTATAGTTGGGAGAAAAGGCCAGAGTCTAGAGATAAAGCCCTGACCTGATCAGACTAGAGACTAGTTGCAATTTTATATAAGAAGAAAGGCTATCATAGAGCTATTAAGATACTTTGGGGCAATACTGAGGTTGCACCCTTTAATCTGTGATGGGGCTGAAGGCTCAGAATAGAGTCCACAGGACTTACAGAAAAGGCTTGATTAGAGTCTGACTAGAGTTCTGCATTGGGTGAGTTGATTAATAAGATATTTTATCAAGGCTTCTAGTATATGGATAACTAGTATATAGCAAAAGCAATTATGGTGTTGTGTGGAGTAATAATGTGGTGCTATATACTGGGGTTCTAGAGTTCATACTGAATACACATGACATATAGCACTAACAATAGGCTTAGGTATTTACTGACAGCTATTCAATAGTGGCATTGCTTGGAGAGTTATATAAACCTTTATATAAACACTAATAGAATATTTGAATGATCTAAGAAGATATAATACCGTGACAAGGTCAAACTGATATCAATAGTGGTGGGTGATTACAATATTACATGTATAAGCTACCACTTGTAGACTGTATCAAATCTAGTTAGAGTATATGCCATAGTATACAGATTATATATAATGTGACTGCACTTCTGATATAAATTACACCATAAGACTGGGACACAGCCACAAGACTGATACTCAGAATATATGGTCAACATCCATATTGATTTATGCAAAAGAGTGCTTCTTCATACACCTATATTTAAGGAACATACACACTTGGTACTAGTAGGCCATGTGTTGTTATAGTGTGTGACCCCATGTCACTTATAGATACTGATCATGGCTACTGTGATCACAATATGCATTCATTTCACACCATAGTGATACTATCTGATAGCCCTCAATCATGGCTTTCCAATGGTACCTTTCTCAAGCCCATAGGTGAAGTACTCACTGCGCTATGAGTGGTACAAAGTAGGTGCCAAACAGGTCACCAGATACAGAAACATGTCAGACTTAAATTGATGCTGTCATGCAGCATCCCAGATTTGCAGGCCTTTGCATTGGAGAGCCGCCACATGATGCATGCAGGGGAATAAGAAGGAGTTGATGTTTTTGGCCTTTTTTGGACCACCGATGATGCCACTGGGGAGGACAAATCTTTCTTATAGCGTGACATCGGCGGGAGGTCAAACAAAACCCAGATGAAGAACCAGCAGTTGCTGTTCTTGGACTGATAGAGCTGCACACTGTTGAGAGAAATCATCATGACAGAGTCCTCATCCTTGATACACCCGTCTCCGACTGCAGCCAGATAGTTGTTACCCTAGTAGATGTTGTCAAGGTCCCGGATTGAGTTTGGGTTATCACACAGCTGTGTTCTTATCTTGTGTGTGCATTCTGTGTGGTGGTGCATGAGATGAGCATTCTCCACAGAAGCATACATGGCCTGCAGTTGTGGGCCAAGCGGGTAGGTGTGGAATGTGCGGTGTGCGGTCTGGTGTCCGTGCGCAGGCTCATGGGGGTCGTATCGAAGCTCCAGGCACTCAGGGCACTTGTTGTTGGCCGCAAACGGGCCAGTGGAGGCAATGCAGGAGTTTACGCACATGTCATAAATGAGTGGGTTGATACCAGTGATGTCGGCAACGAGGTGCTTGATGCCATCATACGTTGGGAAAGATGCTTTGTGCTCCTGGTGCAGCTTGAGAAGGGCCACACAATTGTCCATGAAGTTGTCTTGGACATGTCCCCTCGTGCAAGGTACATTCAAATGGCGGTGTGCCCCTCGGGAGTAACATTGACAACCTGGCAGCATGGATTGCATAGGCATGTGATTGTCTCCACTGAGAGACCGGAGCCATTGAGTGTCGCAGTCCGGAGTTCTTGCACAAAGTCCTGGACCTCGGTGACTTCATGTTGGCGCGCTTGCTGTGAAACATCAACGTCTTTGGTGTACCCATAAATGGGCTCGGGGGCAGGGGGGCCTTGGGATTGTCGATGGGGTCCAGCAGATTGTTGTCATGACAAACACATTCATCTGGGAGGCTGAGGGGCCCTGCGATGTCCACGGGCCTCTTGATGGGACTCAGAGGGCGAGCCACATTTGGTGCAAGTGGGTAGAAACCTTGTGCAGGAGCACCTGGCGGTGCACTATGCTCCCTGCCTGCCTGTATCATGGTCAGTTTGTTGATAATTGGCATGCATGTGCATCACCCGTACCTCCTGATGGACGCTGTGCGCTCAAGCTACAATAGGTTGCATTGCCAGCTGCTGTTGTAGGAATAATGTATTATAAACCGGTATGGTGCCTGTGCTGCAATACAAGTTAAACCGGTTAGTTTAATGCATTGTGGCCCCCCCCCCCCCCGAGCTCCGGAGGTGCCTTCCAAATGTAGTAATAAATTGATAAGATGCCTGCAAACAGCACCGGGACTTCCTAATCTGGCTGGCAGATACCTCTGACCATATCTACTGTACCTATCTTATCTATGGGCGCTTTTCTGATCATTTCCGGCTACCATACTCCTCCTTGGCTATTAGGACCCCAGGTATGTCTCCCTCCCCTGCTCTAGCTCGCTCGTTTCTCACTCGTTTCGCCTTGTATTTTTTGCATTAGGTGTCATTTTCAAATGCGATCAAAACGCACCCCCTCCGAGGTCATATAGTATGCTACAAATTAATTCAGGAAAACACACGCAAAATGGGTGCTTCCAGGACAAATCAGGCCACAGCGAGATGAGTTTGTGTCGCAACGCGGCTGCGCTGGGCTCGTTTGAAAGCGACTATCAATCGCTTTCGAACAAGCCCGGCGCGAGGCAAATCTGACAAGAAGTTGTCGAGGCGTCCTCCTGCCAATGGGCAGGAGGACATCTGGCCATATCTCCATTGTTTCTCTGCCGTTTTCTTTTGTGTTTCCTTACTTTTGTACCTACTGACATATGAAATGCAGGTGTAGTATACGCTTTGTGTCAAACCCAGATGAAACTGCCCAAGGGGGCGTCCAGTGCTCATTTACTGAGCGCTTCCATGGGCGATGGCGCCATGAGTTCTCCCCCGATCACGGCGCGAAGTACACAGTCGGAAAGCGGCTGAACGCCGCTTTCTGGCGGTGTACTTTGCGTTGCCACACAAGCAGCGGCCATCTCAGAACGCTGTTTTTACTTGGCCACCCTATCCTTGCATATTACTCCCCCTACACCGCTCCGATCGGATCGAAAACTTGTACACATATGTATGCTAGCTATATCAGCCTGTGTACCAAATTGCGGGCGGAACAGACGCTTTATGCCTGAGATATCCGCATTTCTCCTTTGACAGGGTAGACAGGCGCCCGGGAAGCGTCTCATGACCGTCTCACAATTGCACGGGCGGCTATGCGCCTTTTTCAGCCACAGCATGCCCCATCTCGAAGCACTGCAAGCCCTTAACTCTAGTTATATCCTGTAATGCATATCTCAACAACTACTCATCCTAGAAATGTGATCTTAGGCTTGTTCAAAAGCTAAATAGTGTGCCAATCTGTCTACATACATCTGGGAACATACATCTCTGTACAGACTGTCTAAATGGTGCACAAAGGGCAACATTTTGCTATTTGAAGGATTTCAAGCAGTATCTCACTTATATTTTGTGTTCTACACATTGTACATAGTCTGGGACTCCTTCAAAGTGACCTAATACACTGTATAAACATTGGCTGTGGGTCTGTACTACTCTACTCCCTGCTGTGGAAGAAATGGAGAGTAAGTCTGAATGTGAGGAGAGGGCAGGGGGAGAACATTACTTTGTAGCACACAGAGTGGTCGCCTTGCCATGCACAAAATACCGTCGGAAAGCTGCATTCAGCCGCTTTCCGACGGCATATTCTGCGGGGAAATCGGGCAAGAACTGGCGGAGGTATTGCACAAGGAAGCACCCAGTAGGTGAACACTGGACACTTCCCTGGGCACCCATATGTTCGTTTCACGCAAAACAAAAGGTATATCTAGTTAGCGAATGTTAGCAGGTATAATCTTCAGCAAGAATCAAACAAAACGACCCAGATCTGACGGCGATATGGCCAGATGTCCTCCTGCCCATTGGCAGGAGGACGTCTCGACGAGTTCTTGTCCGATTTGCCTCGCGCTGGGCTCTTTCGAACGCGACTGATAGTCGCTTTCGAACGAGCCCAGAGCGGCCGCGTTGCGACGCAAACCGGTCCCGCTATGAGCCGACTTGTCTAGGAAGCGCCCATTTTGTGCGTTTTTTCGACATTGTTTGTAGCCCACTATAAGGCGCAAAAAGTAGCGTGTTTTGATTGCATTTGAAAACACCACCTAATGCAAAAAGAAAGAAGCAAAACAGGTGAGAAATGAGTGAGCTAGAGCAGGGGAGGGGTACACACCTATGGTCCTAATAGCCGAGGAGGAGTGCAGGAGCCGAGGAGGCCGGAAATGATCAGAAAAGCGCCCGCAGATAAGATAGGTACAGTAGATATGGTCAGAGGTATCTGCCAGCCAGATTAGGAAGTCCTGGCGCTGTTTGCGGGCATCTTATCAATCTATTACTACATTTGGAAGGCACCTCTGGAGCTCCGGGTGGGGGGGCCCACAATGCATTAATTTAACCGGTTTAACTTGTATTGCGGTGCGGGCACTGTACCGGTTTATAATACATTGTTGCTACAACATATGGTGGCATTGCACGGCCAGGCTGTGACACAATCAGCTTTGCACCCACGGGAGGGTTAGAATCACTCTATTGGTATTGGAGCCGCAACATCTGCACCAGCTGCTAGATTGTCAGCATCCCTGCATTTGAAGAACTCCAGAGGACCTGCACAATACAGCGCATGCCGGTTCCATTTGCAATGGTCCTCGATGACTTGAAGAACTCCACCGCACAAGCGAGTGCAGTTGCAGTAAAGCATGGTCTTGGAAGGGCATGGTAGACCAGGGGCGCTGCCTCCAGGTTCCAGCTGCATGTCTGGAGTCAGGTGGGGACAACCTTTCACAGCAAGAGATGGCTCACCTTATATACACTTTTAAGATTCAGTAGACTTTATAAGATATTGACACAGCGGAGGCAGAGTATTGTACTCCTTTTAGACTGGCAAGTGTGAGAGCACTGATATTGTTTGTACATGGGTCCATGTGAGATATTGTCTAAAAGGAGTGTCAGCCCTGCCAGACGTGCGACTGCCCCGCTGGAACAAGATCTTGTACTTCCTTCATCAGCATTTTGACATAGTTACTTGGGTGTCCCCCCAAGTAATTGAAGTCTGTCAAGTCCTCTCAAGTCCGTGACTTGTGAAGACCAGCGGGTTTACCTGACAAGTCACCCGAGCTTCACCAGTAAGTAGGTATACTTGGGAAGACAGCTAAGTACATTAAGACAGCGACAAAGTTAGTATAGAAGTACAACCCAAGACACCCATGTAGACTACAACATACTATCAATTCAGTCTTGGGTCGTTACTTGCAGTTATTCACAGATGCTTCGGGGTCATCATCATATCAATTGGCAAGCGGTACTATGTGAATAAGCCGCCCACATCAACCATGAGAAGCCACAAAGGCCGGTTGAGCGGCCTGTACAATACAAGTGACTACTGGTGGAGCAGATAGAGGCAACAACACAACGGAGGGGGCTCAGAGAACGTCGGCATGGTGGAATGATGGCGCCGGGTGGGCCGTCGCTCACATGCTGTTCAACGTCGAGGGAGTCGGGACCATAGCACGAGCTGAGTGGAAAGAAAGCGGACAGGAGTCGGGGACAACAGGAGTGGTTGAACACTCCCGGGAGACGACAAAATGTTCCTGCGTTGAAGCGGCGATGAAGATTTGCGTGATGGGCTTAGGAGTTCATCGGATGAGCCTGTGGATGATATATCAGTGTGATACACGCACAGCGCCCACGCACCAGGACAGAGGATACGAGCCAGTGAGGGACGTACCACGGTGATACACTAGTACTCAGCGTCAGAGTCTGTCATGACAGCGTCACTTGCTGACTCGATGACTATTGCCTGCTTGTCTTGGGTGAGCTTGTGAGCTCGATGATGGTCACAGGAATCGTCGAGGATCGCGATCCACTGCTCCAGGGACATCTTCTGTGCTCGGGCAAACATGTTGGCGACCTTCGTGGTTGGCTTAGCGACACCGTGCGAGACCACGGTCTTGTCGCCCCAATTGTCAGCGGAAAAGTTGCCGGCATGGCCTTTGCCGACGATCCGTGAGCCTGTTTGCCAGACTCTGAGTGCTCGTTCGACCTGTGCTGATATCAGTGTTGTGGCCGAGGGACAAGTGGAGAATATGCTTACTGTGAGCACGGCGAGGATTAGCGCACCACATGGGCGCATTTCGGCATCGCCTTGGGCTTCACCCTGACGTAGGGCCAGAGGGATGGATTGGAGGACAGGGATGTGTACGATCCCGAAGGTCTTGAGCACAAGCACGCCCTGGAAGCATCCCTGCAGTGAAGGATATATCAGATCATTCAATGTATGGACGGTCGAGACACGTAGCACGGAGGGGGACATACCTGCTTCTTGCCATCCTCCCAGACACGCCAGAGGAAGGGGGCCTTAAGGGTGGCGACGTTGGTTCCAAGCTAGACGCGACACCAACTTGCTCGGGCTTCAGGTTCGGCCATATGGGCTTCCACAAAATGAGCCTCGACAACGCTCATTGCGGCCGCAGCGAACTTCCCTTGCCACTCGGTGATGCGACTGTTCATCTGGCGAGGGGCCCAGGTGGGCTGTGAATACTACTGCTCATCATTATCATGCGAAATGATGGACATACCAAGGAGAAGACGATGTCATTGACTTCAATGACATGGTTGTACGTGGGGAATACTCGATCAAACAGCAACTGCTGTTCTTCCATGGTCAGACTGTACCAAGGTTGAAGCCTGCTCACTGTCACGCGTGTGAGGGGGATGAAAGCCTGCGTGAATTGACGGTGCATATCGGCAGCAAGATCCGTGGTGGCCCAGCGCCGATGGTTGTTTGCATTGGAGGGGCCTACTGGATGATGATTGACGGCGACGACGCTGGGGGCGGGGACGTGGACAACGTCCGTTAACTTGTCAGCCGGCTATAACAGCAAGTGGCATCAGGAGTACGTCAAATATGAGAGCAACGGTAATGCAAAGGACTTACGAAGCTGTCGTCGGTGCCCGACGTGTCAGAGTTGAGACACTTGAGTGGCCACGCAGGGGCTGCGGCTCTGGCTAATGCACTACCCTCGGCGGTGTTCTCCTCATCGGGGAGCCCTCCGTATACGTTAAGGCCGTCGTTACCTGTGCGGCGTGGGACTGATGCCCTGCTAGGTCGGCCGCCATCCTTCCTGGCATTGACATTCGACGTGCTAGAGTAGTTGGTAGCATACATGATTGTTTGATTGAGCAGCACCATGCAGGGTTGAGGCTCACCTATGGTTTGTATACACACTCGAGGTCTTGTGGATTGACAGTGTGGGGGTGGTCGGGGCATTGGACCGTATGGCCACGGACAACAGTATAGTAGCAGTCTTGCGAGGTCCAGGTGCGGATGTCAACCGGCTGCCTGCTGGGCCCTGGACGGTGTTCCAACCAGCTCGGAGTCCACTGGGAGTGGCTGCGAGTTTGGGTTTCTTGCTAGAGAGAAATGAGAAGGGTCACCGTGAGAAGAGTGGTGGTGGGAGAGAGGAGATGCGCTGATGGCCACGTCAACACCGACTCACATTTCCTCATGGGTTATGCTGGAGGTCACAATCTTCCACTTTTGTATGGCTGCGGAGCCCGACCTGGCAGCAGTCACGTCGGCGCGATGAACCTTGGCTTGACGCCTGTTCTTCTTTTTCACAGGACTCTCCAACTCTGCTTCACCTTCTCCCTCACCATCCTCGCTGTCCTGCTCAACGTCCTCGGCAGGTTCAAACTCGGAGGTGCTGGCCTCACTTTCTACTTCACCCTTGGGATTCTCCTCCTCGCTGAGCCACTCTTCTTTGTTGACGCCGTCCTCAGGCGTGCCAGCAAGCCTACTGGCGGACTCGTTGCCCATCTGGTCATCTACGAAAGCGGTGACGTGGCCGAGGTCAGTGACCTGTATACTCTGCATTCAGAAGTGGGCACTTACCTTCGATGAACTCAGTGTCGACCGCAGCATGTCCGACATTCTGAATGGCTTGGTCATCGTCAAGGCTTGTGCCAGCAGGATCGGCGCCAATCTGTGGCACAGGCCCGGGCGTTGAGTCGCCCTCCCCACTACAGGATGTATCAAACAGGTCTACGACAGGCTCAGTAAGTTGGAAGCATATACTGTCGCATTATTATTATTTGCTCACCACTAGCCTGCAGACTGCTGCATCTCTGAGTGCCAACTTACAAGCCTCTGCTGCCTCACCAGCTTTTTTGGTGGCTGCCGCTGCCTCACAACGCTCTGCAGGAGGGAGAGGAATACACTCAGGCTCATCGGGGTTCCACCCAACAACGTCCGGAAGTACCAGGTGCGCCGTGGCATTTTTGGCCCAAGTTGCCATGCGATGTGGAGTCCCGCCGTTTGGTGGGGCAGAGGACTTGGTCATTGCGAGCTGCGAACGCGGCTGGGTGGTGGATGAAAGTGAGTTGGATTGCACTGACGTGAGGGGGAGTTTCAAGCTAACTCATCGTTGGTCCAGGACCCTTTGCAAGTCCGCCAGCATGCCCATCGATGCCAAGGGTGGGATACGCCGGGTCGATGGTGGCGTGCGCTGACAGCGGACTGTCCGTGTTTGCCCATGCAGCGCCAGTAATCAACCGCTCCGCACGCCGCCTCCACTTGTTCCCGCTACTGTCCTCAACCGCCAACAAATCTGGTACATCTCAGAGGTAAGCTATGCACTCATCTATGTAGCTCTGACAGCAATCTGACTGCTATTTCTTGTCCAGAGGCGGCGCTTCGTAGCAGTGCAGCGGCGGCACATTGTTCATGCCCTCTCGCCGCTCAATCCAACACCTGTAATTGTGTGGAATTACCCGGCTCCGTTGGGGTTGTATACATTGAACCAACCCGCTCTGATCCGAGGAATTACTTCTGTGCGTGCTAGTAGTAGTCAGCTTGAACTACAATGACTGATGTACGTAGAAATTAGTAGTGGTGCCGCTAGTATGTGTTCGAGCCTCGTGGAGTCAACACCAGGCCTTTGTAACGTCTGTTGGACTTCACCACTCGGAATTGATTAGTCTAACACTCCACCCTCATCACGCCCGACGATCTGCCTGCGCACGGTGCGTCCACTGCAGTCTTGCCCGCTAGTGACGGCTCACCTCACATGTCAATACTGTAGATGCGCCGATTGTTCAGACCTGCCATGATCCCATGCCTTACTGCTGGGTGCCCCAGGCTCTTCAAAACGTTAGGAGGGCACAAACGACACCATGCGGCCACCCACGCTGGCCCAGGGGCCGCAGATCCACATCCCGACGTCGTGCACGAGGACGCTGCACCAGCTCCTTGTGAGGATACTCCTGAAGCACAGTGGCTGCCCCACGATCTACCGTTCAATCCGGACAACGTCGCCATGGCTGAACTCGATGCCGCTGCTGAAGGACTCGGAGATGTTCCTGGGCCATCCATTATGGTTACACATCCTATTATCACCGGTGTGTCTGTGCTAGCACCTACAATTGACATTGGTTAGCCTTTGTCTAACAGTAGTATACATATTAATTATCCAGGTCGGCCATGCAATGCCCAAGGTGTATCGCTCTCTCCCGATGATCCAGCTCCACCTCCTGAGCCGCGCGCGCCTAATGACTACACCCCATATACGTTGCATGCACACTTCGAATTGGCCGACTTCCTCTTCAGAAAGGAACAAATGTCTGCGGCGAACATCAATGACCTCATGCAGATCTGGGCGGCGACACTCCCTCCTGACCACGACCCACCGTTCACCAATTCACGAGACCTCTATGAAAGTATCGACACCATACCCCTCGGCGACATACCATGGCAGGAGTTTCGGGTCACCTACACCGGACCTCGCCCCGACAACAACGTTCTATCATGGATGCTCCGTGAATATTCTGTCTGGTTTCGCTGCCCGCGTCGCGTCCTTCACACTCAGCTCGGTAACCGCAATTTCGCCAAAGACATGGACTTCGCTGCGAAGCAGGTCTTTCACGGGGAACAACGTGAATACAAGGACTTCATGTCCGGCGACTGGGCGTGGAGGCAATCAGTGAGTCATTTAGGCATGGCCTGCGTTGCTATAGGCTAATATGTGTCGCCCAGGATATCATCGCGCAAGACCCGGCGAATGTAGACACCACATTCTGCCCGATCGTCCTCGGGAGCGACAAGACCACCGTGTCAGTGGCAACAGGCCAAAATGAGTATTATGCGCTGTATCTCTCCAATGGGCTGGTGCGCAACACGGCTCGACGCGCCCATTGGAATGCAGTCTCACTAGTCGCCTTCCTCGCTGTCCCCAAAAGTAAGTCACATCGTACCAGTCTCACTGAGATGTCCTGTACTACTCGATGTTAAGTTAACAGTTCTTCATTCGCAGCCGATCGAGAGTTTGCGCACGACCTTTGTTTTCACAAGTTTCGTCGCCAACTATTTCACGCATCACTCCGCACCATACTGGACCCCTTGCACACAGGGATGACAGTCGCGGAAATCATGCGCTGCGCGGATGGGCACTTCCGGCGTGTAATCTACGGGCTTGGACCTTACATCGCTGACTACCCTGAGCAAGTTCTGTTAGCATGTGTCATGCAGGGGTGGTGCGCAAAGTGAGTAGTCAGTGTCGCACTGAAAGCGGACCATGTCCTGACCAACACGCAGATGTACCTCCAATCGCAAAGACCTCGACGAATCGAATGTGCCCCGACGATGTCATGGACACACACAGGCATTACTCACCGCCCTCGATCTCAAAGTCCTCTGGGACGAGTATGGCATTGCGGGTGATTTAGTCGTAAGTAGCAAGCATCTTCTGGGCCTCTGCTCACTAGCTAATTGGTCATGAACTCGACACATTTTGCAGCCGTTCACGACCGTGTTCCCGCGTGCAGACATACATGAAATGTTGTTGCTGGATCTCCTCCATCAAATTATCAAAGGCACCTTCAAAGACCACCTTGTGACCTGGGTGGGGGAATACCTCGAACTCAAGCATGGTAAGGCCGGCGCTGCGGTGGTTCTTGCAGACATCGATCGGCGGTGAGTGCCATTATTCCCAGGTCTGTTTCATTGGCATATCTGATGCCACAGCCATTCAGCATCGCTGCTGTGCCAAGCTTTCCTGGCCTCTGCCGCTTCCCGGAAGGCCGTGGATTCAAACAGTGGACCGGAGATGACTCGAAGGCCCTCATGAAGGTACGTGCACTGTCAATATCTCCAATATAGTCCCACCTTGCTAACGATTCACAGGTGTACTTGCCCGTGATTGTAGGACACGTCCCCGCACAGATGGTCCACGCGCTCAGCGCTTTTCTCGAGTTCTGTTACCTAGTACGCCGCGAGGCCATCACCACCGACACCCTGGTGCAAATCGAAGATGCGCTACAGTGTTTCCACCAAGACCGGGTCATCTTTGAGGACATCGGTGTCCGCCTCCCCAATGGACTGCGCTTCTCTTTGCCCCGGCAGCATTCGATGAGCCACTACCCATACCTGACACAAAACTTTGGTGCTCCAAACGGTCTCTGTTCATCCATTACCAAGTCGAAACACATACAGGCGGTGAAGGAGCCGTATCGCCACTCCAATCGGTATGAGGCGCTCGGTCAAATGTTACTTACAAACCAACACCTCGACAAGCTCGCTGCTGCACGATCAGATTTCACCACGCGCAGTATGCTCCAGGGCGCATGTATATGCGCTGAGGATGAGGAGGAAGATATATGGGCGGGCCTCGGCTTGGAGGATGCCGACGGCGACGGTGAAGGGGTACATGACCCGGCGGTGCTAATTGACGTCGACGCCGCTGTACAGGAGGACGACGATGGCGGTCCGGTGGATGCAGACGTACTCGGCAAGGTAACCCTTGCGAAGCGCAAAGGTGAGCACATAGTTTCTCGTGTTGTTTGAGCCATTCTAACCCCGGATTTGCAGCACGTGGCTTCCCGAAGACAACCAATGGAGTGGCAATGTTCATCGGCGCCCCGCAACTTCCGAATCTTATCCGACGCTTCCTGCATGTCCAGCTGAATGACGATGTGGAAGTGGGCGATGATGCTATCGATATTGAGCTATGTCCCCCCGCGCCGCCACGGATCTCGGTTTTCCCCTCCGCCCTCGCTGTGTTTTACACCCCCAGTGACCTTTCCGGAATCAAGGGCATGAAGAGGGAGCGCATCCGCGCATGTATGTTGTGGCGCAGCAGTCCAGCCCGTAACGACTGTGTGTTCGTCGACGACGACGAAGCCCTTCCGGGGTTCCAAGGTTTAGCGGTTGTGCGCATACGTTTGTTCTTCTCTTTCAAGCACCACGATGGCTCGGACTTCCCCTGCGCCCTTGTATCATGGTTCGTTCTATCAAAGGATACTCCGTGTGATCAGACCGGGATGTGGATTGTCAAGCCCCACTTAGATGCCTATGGCCTCCTGGTCATGTCTGTGATCCATCTAGACTGTATACTTCGTGCAGCCCACTTGATTGGTGTAGCAGGCGCCCATACAATACCTCGTACCCTTACTTACACCGATTCATTGGACGCTTTCAATGCCTTCTATGTAAATAAGTACGCTGATCACCATGCACATGAGATTGCTTTTTAATGACATATATTACTGCTTTAACTTGTGTAATACTAAGTACATTCAAAAAGGTGAAGTCAGCTTCAAGACTGTCAAGTAGAATCTCAAATGCCAAGTAGGCGTCTTCGGCCCAAGTAATCTTACTTCAACCGAAGTACGGCTACTTGGGCGCAAGTACGGCTACTTGGGCGCAAGTAGCCATCAAGTAGGTGTCAAATTGCTGATGTTGGGCGGGCAGGAGTGGAATGGGAGTGGGAGTAGCAGGACTGGCAGCAGCAGGGTGCAGTGGAGGGCCTCCGGGGCACGAGAGTGCACTGATTGGTTTACATGAGAAGGATAAAGTGAATAGATACAGCTTCACAAGCTTGACATGCTTGACATGTGCTGAGAGAGAGAGATAATGACATGGCACTTTCAAGTGATCAACACAGGCGCTTATGGAGCCAAATATGGTCATTGGCACATCTGGAGCACTATGTAACCCTGCTACGGGGTTATGCCTGAGGTTCGCAGATTGTACCACGGGCTTCTTGGGTTCGCGGTTCCCGCTCGCTTCCATGGGCGGGAAGTCCAACATTCTGGTCTGTTTGTGGTTGATTCGGTTTAGCTTATATGCCCGCATCTCGAACCCTTCATTCCCTAGCTCATGCTACGGCAACGAAGGTAAGAGACTCTCCATTGTATTCCGCTATGTTCCCTAGCTCACGCTACAGCAACGAAGCAATACAGCTCATTCCCATTTTGGTCTCCCGTCTGATCTCGTGAAGTCGCCACACTGGGCGGCTTACACACTACGGACAACTATGGACACAAACAGAACCACCTGGACATTGTTGATTCTCACTGGGGCCCAACCCTAGCTTACACACACAGCTATAACAAGCTTCTAAGACATTATAGTTCATTAGTATATGTAACTTCTCTTAGTAGCCATTGGGTTGAATTGTTATTATGACTACAGTATATGTTTAACTGTAATTATATATATGTAGTGCTTATAATAAGCCAACCACAGTGTTATATGCCAAAGCATTGATATACTGTTCAATAGACTCTGCTCATAAGATGGTGCTATAATTGATGGCAGCTTAGGTCACTTATTAGATACACTGTACTGGTGTATTAAAGACTAGTATATATATTATAGTTATATATGCTAGAGGGGACAAGGGCTAGAGCTGAGCATAGGTTTGTGTCATCTGCAGGTAGATTTTCAAGGAACCTACAGATTTACTCATAGGTACAAATCACATAGGTATGGGTACCCATGCCATGGATCATCTATGAATCCGGATCAGAGTGTTGGAAATAGCAATACCTGCAGTGAACAACCTGCAGAGCTACAGATCACATGTAGGTTGCCACAGGTCAATAGATAACCTAATTGCCTGCAGATGTGCACCGATTTGCAGAGCACAAGTACTTACATTACCAGTACTAGTACCCCTGCATACTTAAATCTGTATGGCACAGAGAAGCTGTCATAGTAATTGAGCTCATATTGAATATACTAACATGTTGAGGCATACACATAGACATACAGATAAAGCAACAAGGTTTGCACCCATAATGAAGAAGCCCTATCAGTCCAAGTTGCTACCATAGGTCTTTAAGCTTAGCATAGATTGGTCATCAGACATATGGTCCTCCGAGTCGTCATTAGGTACATGCTTGACAGCCATGACATCACCACCTCCTTCTCCCTCCCCTTCATCATCTGACAAGTATGGGGCTGGAATGGCAGAACCCACAAATATTTCGTGAAGAGACGAGGAACATCAGAAGTGTGCAGGCATCAAACACCATGACATACCTATGGGAGTATCAGCTTGAGATAGTTGACGAGCTCACCAATCTCACAATCAGTGCAATTGTAAGGTCCAAAGACATGTGCAAGGGCAGCGAGATGACCAGTGAAGATGTCGAAAGATGTCGATGTTATTGATATTGACACATGGATGGTCAGTGCAGGAGAAGGCACAATAGGCGACTGCAATCTTCAAAAGCATTGCATGCTGATTGTTTGAGATACCACAGCGCCAGAGGTCATGCCCTTGTATAAGGGCAATCCAGCGGTTGTAAGGTAAATCACTAGTAGGTACTTGCTCAAGAGGGCCATTGCTGGCAGGTACGATTGATGAGAGTGGATATTATTAACATATATACAAATTTGTTATAGCTTTGTATAGAGCAATACACTCAGTCTGCGCTTACTAGCCTTCTGTAAAGATTTTGCATCTAAATGTATGATATTACCATCCAATACAAGTTTGTGTTCAGTTTTGATTCCATCATGGAACCATATCTAGATTAAGCCCACACAGTGGGTATTTTTGGTTGTAATCTGCAAGTGTTATCTCTGTGGTGATATTGACCTTGACATTATATACATTGAAGGCAATAAATGAAGGTATATGCTATTCTTCCAAATGTCTTTTGATGTGTCCCAGAGATAATTACTATACCCCTCAACTTCACTAGTATACTGACATGATTGACATGCAAAATATTGTGTCTGGGTGTCCTCTTCTGCTCTTATATTTTGAGCCTTGACATTAAACTTCTCAGTTAGCTTTGACAAGATTGGATTTTGATCAGCAACAAGATATTGCCATGTCTGCTTGCATTCTGAGTATACAGATAGCAAGAGTTCCAGCTCTCTGAATTCTTGACGCAGGCTACTTGCAATGCCCCCCTTAGCTTTTTAGAATCAAATAGCTGTACAATGATTGTGCCCTCATATGTAGACCCCCATGAGAGACATGTATAAATTGACTGGTGGGACTGTCAGTTTTGCAAATCACATACATTATAGGGATGTGTCCTTCCTTAAGAGCCAAAATCTGTCATTGCAAAATTAGGTATAACTGATACCTGATCACAGCTCACAGACAAGAAATTTCCATTTGGCATTTTACATCTAATCTTCTGTGATTGGTGACTGATAGGCACCACATTCTCTGGCAAGCCTTCCAGTTTCACTGGGGTGGGTGCAGCAGTCAACTTGACAAACAATGTCTCTAGTGTGTCCTTGTCCTTACTGATAGGTCTAGACTTTCAGCCAACATCCAACTATGCCCTCTGCACCATTGGTCACACACCATTCTGTGGCTTTATTTACCTTCACCATCACTGGCATTCCAACACAAAGTGTAAGCTTGCCTGGATAGTGGTATTGTCCACATTGAATGGTGATGGCCCAGCTTAAGTACCTTTTTTTCTAGATGCAGAAAAATCATCCCGGACATCATTGCACTCATGCTTGATATAAAAGAATTTCATGATTTCTGTCTACCTATCAGTCAATTTGTGACTATTAAATACATTATCCCATAACACATCCTGGGTTGGACAGAGATCCTGACCTGATCACCATGGTTTGAAAATTGTTAGCATAGTCATACAATATTGCTCACGGTTACCTGAATCTCTTCGAGGCAAAGAGTCTCCTATAAAGTTTGGCACAAATGCTTCAGACTGATCAAGCAGCTTTATATGGTGTGAATGTTACTGTAGATGGCTTTCATAAAACTACACATACTTGACCTTGCATGCAGTATTAAGCACTGCAGACTTTGGTTTATTATTAATATTTTTGTTGGCTGTGCCAGTTAATAAAAGCTCATCATCAGACTCCTCTTTCTTCTCCAGAGACGAACCAGCTCCACCAAGGGAAGTGTTTTCATTAACATTGTAATTTTTTTCAAACTCTGACTCACCACTGTTAACTTCAACCACAGTGATTCTGCCTTTTTCCTTTTTTATACGCTGTTTGTCTGATGTTCTAATCCAGTTATAGAGTGGCATATTCTCAAGTGTATTCATATGCATGTACTTGCTTAATTCCTGGGTGGAATAGGAGTGCACAAGACATGGGTGCTTATTTTGGTGCTCGCCAGTGAATAGGATCCTCAGAACATTCTGCTCATTTGCACATCTACCATTCACACTATTGCCAAATTGTTTACACACCTCACTTCTCAACCTCCTAATCTCTCCCTCTGTACAAATGGTTTCACTTTCTTGCACAAAATGAGCAAAATTTCTTCATCTTTATCATGCCTCCACTTCCAACCCCCCTCCATCACTTCAATTGCCCGCATCCATCAATGTGATCGCAAGACTGTCCACCAAACCATTCGTGACTACAAAGAAGATGGTGACCTACACTATGAGTGCCTCTGCTCAGGCCAACCTCACATTCTCTCTCCCAGGGATCTCTCAACTTGATCAAGTTGTCACTTGCATGATCCAAGGTTGTCAATGCAACTGAAGCTCAGCATCAAGTTGTTCCCCAGGCCAGCACCTGTACAGTGCATGGAAAACTTGCTAATATTGGGCTCAAGGGACAGGTGTGACGTCAGAAGCCATACCTCAGTCCTCTCAACTGGAGACAGCAAAAGACATGAGCAAGGGATGTTGTGGATTGGGGTGAAGCAGTTCTCTCTCTCTCGCTGGGGATGCCTTCTGCGCTGCCCCCTGCCTCTTCGCCGCTGGTGCCCACTCCCATCCGTGCCTCCGTACGCCTCCGCGCGCGTAGCCTCACCGCTGCGGACACTGCCTTCGCGCCCCTCCACTACTCCCAGGCCTGCGGCCCCTCCAGCAAAACAGCAGAAGCAAGGGAAAGGTAAAGGCAGGGCGCCGCTGCCGGAGGATCTCCCGCCTTCTTCCGCGTCTGAGACCAATGATTCTATTGTATTGATCCCTACACACACGTTGACCTCAAAGCTTGCCCCCATGGAGAAGAAAGCAGGGTACCATCGTTCGCAGAAGAAGTCCATCCAGATTAAGGCCCCCGTGCCGCGGAAGCGTCGCACTGGGCTCCCCCAGCTCTCCCCACCTGTCTATCCTTGCAGGGCGCAGCTGCCAAACGACCATATGAAACATGTACACCTCCTTTGGTTTTGTTCTTTGCTCGTATGACTGACGATCCTTCTTGCCACCCCCTCACAGTGCACTGGCTGCTGGGGTTGTGAGCCTGACCGCACCGAGATGTGATGCATCATGCACGAGGGGCTGGACTGCTGTGACCGTTGTTGGTACGGCCGCCAGTCCTGCCACTTGGTCAACCCCGTTAAGGCCACTGACAAGATGGCCGCTATCCAGGGCCAGGAATACGTGGCTTGATACCGCTTGAAGGGCTACTCTTACGGTACACCCCATTTTCCTCCGCGCTCTTCCTTGGTTTCGAACACTGACTTCTCGCCTCGAGTAGCAGGTTCCAAGCACCTCATTCTGTCCTGGGTCATTGAGGACCTTATGCAGGAGCTGGGCCGCCCGCCTGTCTGGCCACTCCCTCCGCTTGCTCCCGGTGAGTCGGTTGCTACTGCTTCCGGGCACCGTCGCTCTCTAACTGGTGCCAATCAAGGCTCCACCCCATCCGATACGGAATCCGAGGGCGGCGAACACTCCGACCAGGGCTCCGTCCAATCCGCCAAAGGAGAAGCTAGCAACGTGGAAATGGTAGGTTCCCCCACCGACACTCCGACCGCAAGGCCCCACCCTCGTCCTCGACCGGTCTCTGCCGTGGTTTCGGCCCCAGTAGCTACTGCAGAGGCCTCCGACACGGTCGAGAGGACGTTCGGTGCCCGTGGATTTGCCGTCGGGGTCCAAGGGGCTCCCCCTGTGAGAGACCGTGCCCAGACAATACCACAATCTAACAACTGGGCCAAAAGGCCACTATGCTGAAGCTATCAGCATATTTGTCTGGATCTATATAAGCAGTTCCTATATCACAACATGCCACTCAGCATGATTGTGACACCCCCCCTATCCAAACAAGGTCTGCCTTCTTCCTCCCACCGTTGTGCAAAACGCGAAACCCATGCTGATCCCGCGTTAGCCCCCCTCGCTAGAGGCGCGATGCCCGGCTTCGCTTCGACCTTGCTCACGTCCGCCGACACAACAAGTGGCCAGGACGGCGGCGCACAAGTGGTACGCACAGTTTCATGACCCTTTTGCATTGTGGTTTGCTAACTCTTCTTGCTCTTGTTTCCGCAGGACCTCGGACCCTACCAAGGGGCATTGGCCAACAGTCCTTCCAACGGTCTTTTCATGCCCTTGGCCTCGGCAGAAGCTTCCGCGGCTACGTTGATGCCAAGGTCGAATGGTCCCGTCGTGAGTTTACTTGCGGGTTCTGCCAGTCCTTGTCTGAGCAGCGAGTCAAACCGCCATCTGCGCTCCCCGGCCTCTTGATCGACGAAGCTGTCGCCTTCCGCATCCTGACCCAGCAACAGGCTCTGTTCAAAGCATGGTCCGACGCATACGGCACCCTCATGGCCGGGGCTACTAGCAGCCTGGCCGACTTCTTGGAGAAGTCGGGTAGGTTCTTGGACCAGGCCTTCGAGTGCACTGACACCCAGCTCGCTGCACTGGAGTGTGGTTCCGCCGAACTAGAGCGCGGTTCCGCTGCCCTGGAGCGCGGTTCGCCGGTGCTGCCTCCTCCGCAGGCAGCAGCTGTTGTACCCAAATACTGTAATGAACCGTTTAGCTCCCAGAACTGTTTTACATTACAAACCGTCGGGGCCCGTAATGTGTTACGAAGCTCCAGAGAGTGCCCCGGGACCTGCCTAATTAGGCAGGCAGCCCGGGGGAGGCCTGCTATCTCCCCAGAGATAGCAGATTAGTCCATATCTAACTGATTGTGTGCTTATCTTTGTAGATTAAGTCTTTATCTCATCTCCCGGGCCCCTCCCCTGCCTCAATAACCTCGACATATGGGCGCTTATGTTTGTTTTTGGTGCGCACACCCTGCTCTCCCCTCTCTGCTTAGCTCACTCAGTTTCCACCCAATCAAGTTCTATCTGGGGTCGTTTGAAACAAATTTTAAAGGCGAAAAATAACATATAGATATTACTGGGAACAGGTAAGTACTAATATGTGCTGTATGGGTGCTAGTAGGGCGCTCCAAGCAACACAAAACGGGCAATAGCTCGCCCGTTTTGCGTCGCGCAGACACGCACAGGGGCACCCTAGAAATGTGCATGCAGTGCGGTTCCAACGAGCCCTTGCACGTGCAAAACGACCCAGGCATTCCCGAGATATATGCACCCCTCCTAGGGAGCAATGCCATCCCGGCCTAAGGTGAGTGCATATCTGCCCCTTCTCATCCATGCCCCCAGCTCACTGGCTTATGCGTGATGCTTACATAATCTGTGTTGAGTGTGGCATGGTGTTACATCATGTCAGGCATAGTGAGTATGCCATGCCTGCCACCTCATCCCCTACTGTGTCTGCTTGCTAGCTCCTTCCCTCACCATCTAACACATGCCTACCTGCACCCGCCCCTGCCTGCTAGCTCCACCAAGTACTGCAGCCCCATGTTATCTGCACAGCTACAATGGTACACAAGGTAGGTCATTCATTCAAAAAGCAATGCCGGGCAGCTCCTGACTACCAAAAGCCTTTGAAGCCCACACTGTTAATCCACTGGGAATACATCCAGCCTACTCTATTGCTTCCTCTCTGGGGAGCCACAGGGGTTTGAGGTTGAGTCTCACCTGGAGCCCCCCTCGCCCCCACCATCGCAACTGCTAGGCCTGGCATCCATGCACAGTGAGGCAAAGCACACTTGCCATGCTGCTCATTGCCTGGCAGAGAAGCAGAAGCATGATGTTGCTGCCAGGAAGGTCAAATCCTCTGCATTCAAGCATTCTGCCAAAGCCTCCATTCTTCCTGCCCTGTCTGCCATACATATTGAACAGATGGCAAAGGGCAGCATGATTGCAAAAAAAGCAGCCAGGGGGCAGCAGGAAGCTGATCTCATTGGATGCGCTTTAGGAACAAGGCTACACCATTCATGAATGGGATGGAAGGTAGGGGCCGTGCTGCTCAGTCCTAATATGTGCTAATTACCCTCAGGTCAACAGAAACTCTCATAGACAGCAGTGACAGAATTGTTGACATCCTTGCTGGCTGGCCAAATGACCCCTCATGGAACTCTGTCATATCTGAGGCCAATTGCACCATGAACCATGCCCACGTGGCATGCTCCTTCAGGCATGCTGATATGGCCCATTGACATGATTCCTATGCCACCCTTGCGCATGGGGTATCATTTGGTGGGGGCAATGGGTATGTATTTCGACCATGACCATATCACCTATATTGACCCTGGCTACTCAGGCTCTGTGTGGACTTCACAACACAGCAAACAATGTGCAAGTACTCGCCACGCTATGTAGAACCCCAAATTGTGGGCTTCAGCCACAATTGTGCATCTCTATGACATTGCTGCTATGCTAACCATGGCACTAGACATGCTGGCCACATACCCACATACATGCTGAAGATATACCACAACATGAACTGCAAGCTATGATCTTTAAAGCTAACAGCCTCCTCCATCGCCCGTTCATCAACAGCATGTATCTGGTGGTGAGCTTTAACTTGGGACCAAATCCAATCTGTGTCAAACATACAGATGCACTCAATAACCCGGCCAACTGGATCCATATTGTCGCCCTTGGCAATTTCAACCCTACGTGTGGCGGGCATCTCATCCTTGTGATTTGGTTTCCCCCAGGCTCCTTGACAACATGGCCATCACCAGCCATGAGAATCACATGTCTCTAACGCAGTATTGAGCTGGCAGGTTCATGTACTAGGTAGCCTGTGGTGGGCGCACCTATGGCATGTTTGCTTGAAGGATCCCATTGGCTATGCATTCTTCAAAGCAGGGCTGGCTACTCGGGCTGAGCAGTTCCTTGGCCTCTTATCCACAGTTTCCAGCCTCAGGGATAATCTCAAGAGCGAGCCCCTACCATCCTTTCCACACCCTACCACCACCTTCTCTTCACCCTTGGCACCCATCCCCCAAACAGTGCCACAGCCTCCAGCCCAGTGTGCACCTGCCCCTTGAGCACCCACCCCAGCATTGTGCGCACCGTGGGCCCTGGGAGCGGCTGCACTAGCAGCATGTTTAGCAGTGTGTGCCATGTGTGTGCAAGGCTAAGGCTGCATGTAGGTCTGGGTCTTTGCTCAGATCAATCTGGATATACCTGACCCATAACCTATAGGTCCGGTTTGCGTAGGTACAGGTACCTGCAGCCCGGATCTAGGTAACAATTTCAAAAGTCAATGATCCATTATAGGTTGGTTACCTGCTCAATATTAATCCAGTTTATTTGGTCAATTAATTTCCTACTCACACAACTACAATCTTATCTCATTCATTCAATGCTCACTCGGGCACAGATGGCTGGAAACAGTTCATTGCTTAATATAGACTACTGAGGCATTGACATGCAGTCTACAGTATATACAGATGTCTGAATATATTAGTGCCCCCACACGCTCTCCCACGTCGCCTTGCACATGCTGCCACTTGAGTTGTCATCATTGTCAAACAGTGGGAGCATGTCATTGTCCTGCACTGCAGAGAAGCCGGAGTCAAACACCATTGAGAGAGGCGGAGACCCCCATTGGAGAGGAAGGACAGGCCCCCTTGGTGGGAGCTGCACAATGAGGGGGTTCTTGAATGGCTCTTGATTCACTGGCAGTATGTGTGGCCCTTCAAAGAGATCCTGCATGCTGTTTAGTCATTACTATATATGATTGCATAATACTACTTACCGCTGGCAGCCAACCTTCCAGCCATGCGACAATTTCTTGAAGGTGGTCATTGGCACACTCATCCACCTTGGACAATGCAGCCTCTGTGAATCAGGCAATGAGAAAGTACCAGCCCTCTTGCTTAATGCCCAGCCACCCAGAAAGAAAGGCATGGCAAGCAAGAGCATCAGGGCATGGCGCTGGTTAGCAGTGGCGCCACATTGAGTGGGGATCGGGCCTTGGATTGTAGTAATCCAGTGAGCAAATTACTTGGCGTTGAGGAGGTTAGGGGAACAAGTAGGCACCAAAATCTGAGGCACTAACTGTTAGCCCTCAGCCTGTGATAAGACTCACTCATATTGAGAACATTGTTGGGGCCCTTTGACCATTATGTGGATCCAAGGTATGTGGGGGGACCTCAGCGCTGTTGGATGAATATCCGGGAATTGATTGATTGATGTAAAATTTGAGGGGTCGGTGGTGAAGAGGTGATTCCCAATTCTACTGCAAAGTGTGTGGTTTTCTATCTTTCCAATAGAGGCTTTTCCGAGTTCATGACCAGGCTGGGCTGGCTGATATCATTGGACAACTGATAGTGTGTTAAATGGGGTGTGTGGTAGAAGCCAGTGTCTAGGCTTCAAAGTGCAAGTCCGTGAAAGTCAGAGCAGAGGTTCCTCTCTCTGCATTAGTAGGGCTCAGTATGGTGCTGTATGTCACTGTGTGTGGGTATTCCTAATACTGCCGTGGTTGTTCTTGCGGCTACAGGTGCATCTCTTGTCTTCAGGTACTGCGGGCTATTGTAAGGCTCTGGGTGAGTCTAGCCAGTGTTGTATTATGTGCTGAGGTTGTCTCATGGGCTATTAGCTGTTGTTGAAAGGTTTATGGTGAACCCCAACTATTCTAGCCAAATTCTCTTTGGTGTAGCTTAGAAGTGGCTAGTATATAAAGGCTGTGTTGATGGAAAATGTGTGGGTGAGGGTAAGGGGTGGTGAGCTGCCTTTGGTTGCAAGCTTATGAACTAGCAGACAAGAGAGAGATGGAGAAGAAGAATCTGTTATTATGGCCTGCCTCAGCCTGGTATTTATACCCAATTATTTATACCCAATGCTGGAGGCAAGGAAATAGGTGTGTAATACATGAGTGGGCAGGCTATGTAGTGATGAATCCTGTGTTCTGCACAGGCTCCCTCCCTCTGAGACCTTACTTGTGTGATTATCAAAGCTATTGCTATTGCCTTTTGCTGCCTAATTCCTGTGAGGGGCTGTGGTGGGTAATCTTGGCTATGCTTGACTGTGATGCTGAGTACAATGGCAGCACTATGCAGGCTGCTGAGCAGTTATGGGCTGTGTGGGGCTATGTGAGGCTACATGTGACCTGTGCGAGGCTACGCATGGCTGATGCGAGGCTACGTTGGGCGAGGGTAACAGGCTTTGCTGGGCTGCATGCACTGTTCTTGTACCAAACAGGTTTGGTGCATGACATCCACCATCCTCAGTTGTCAGATATTCAGGGGTGGTGGCTTCTTGTTCGATGGATGACTGGGAACTCCTCTGGCTCTGTGTCAGACCCCTCATCTGGTTCATTATCTATGTCACTGTACAGGTCTTCTTCAATGGTTATCCATTGGTGTGCCTGTCTTTGCAATGCTCCTTCACCAATCATGCTGATGGGGTCTGTTTGTATCTCTGCAAGGTGTCTTCCGGATGGGTCATAGGCCAAGAGTCTGAAGGCTGCCACACTCTCACAAGAGACATCCCTATTGAGTTCCTTGATGACATATGCCCCATTTCGTGTCTGTCAGACCACTTGGTATGGGCCCAGGTACCGAGGCTTGTGCTTTTGGTTCATCTCCCGTTCTACGGCAGTATTCCGTACAAGTACCAGATCTCCAGCTGTAAATGATGTTCATTGCAGATGGTAGGCAAATTGGGCTTCAAAGTGTTCCTTAGATGCTAGGCGGGTCTTCTGGAGGACCTTTGTGGCTCGTGAGATGTCCTCTGGTCAACACTCTAGCTGTTGTATGCGCAGCGCTAGTAGTTGGGTGTGGGATATGCCAGGCTCAAAGCCTTGCACCATGAAAGTGGATTCACGGAGGTCCATCAGTAGTGCTAGGTGAACTCCATGGAGCAGAAAGTAGGGGCTAAACCCAGTGGAGCGCCAAATGGTGATCCGGTCAGCAAACTGTGCATGCGGCAGAAGTTCGGGCCATCGGGAGATCTCTCCTTTGCAGGATTTGATGAGTGCTTCATGAAGGGTGAAGTGTCCCCTTTCCACCACACCATTGGCTTTAGAGTTGTATGCCAAGATCCGAATGTGGTGTATGTTGTATTTTGTTACAAGAATCTCAAAGGCTCCTTTTGTCTCAGACCCATTATCTGTGACAACCTGGTGGACAGCTCCATATCGGCAGATAATCTGCTCCTAGAAGAACTTGGCAACTTCTTTGGAACTTGCCTGTCATAGGGCCCTGGTCTCTGTAACACCTGAAAGATTGTCACGACAAGCAACAATACAGGTGTACCCTTGCGCCTTTGGCATGAACATGATGTCCATATAGACTTTGTGGAAAAGGTCTACCGGTGTGGAGATAGTGAGAGGGGCTTCTACTTTCTGTGTGCTCCGAACTTGACATTCCCGGCACGAGCTTACATGTTGTCAAACATCTGAGTAGTAGAAAGGCCAGAAGAAGCGCATGCAGATTGTTTCAAAGGTCGCTTTTGCTCCTTTATGTCCAAGCTGATCATGGACTTCCTCTAGTATTCTGAGTCTCTCCTTGGCTGCTAGAATAACACAGGTGGGTATGCGGTGTCGATGCCTTCGGTAGAATCGTCCATCCTTAACAAAGTATTGTTGGCATTTGCGGAGGAATTTGGCACGTGATGAAGCCGTGGGGAAGTCTGGAACTTCTAGAGTGTCTAGAAAGTGGAATATATGTTGGAGGGAGGCATCCTGTGTGGTGTTCGTGGTGACATATGTAGCTGGGCTTTGTGTCACTGGGGTAGGCTGTCTGCCTCCATACTGTCTTTGGACCTCCCCATAATTGAGTCCTGCGTATAGTGCAATGTTCTCCAGCCAGTCTTCCCCATTGTCATCCTCTATCTCTTCTCCTTCTCCCAGCGGGCGTCGCAACAGTGCATCTGGTCCTTTATGCTGAGTGGCAGGGACATGTATAAGCTTGAAGTCAAAGAGCAAGATCCCCTGAATCCAATGATTGAGGGTGGCATTGGGCTGAAGGTCCGGCTCATTAAGCATCCCCTTGATGTACTTGGCGTCAACTTCCACATGCAAGGTTTTGACTCCTACAAGGTACAGTCTCCACTGTCGAAGTGCTTGGTATATAGTCCATACAGTTCCAACTTCAGCTAGCTGTAGTTTGCCTCTGTGGCATTCATTGGTAAGGACCCATACCGGGCCGGATGTCTCCGACCTTCATTGTCAATTTGGGAGCATATTTGCGTGAGTCTACCGAGAGAATTACTAGGTTGGTAGAGGTGTAGTCGATGGGACAGAGTGCTGGGGCTGAGGTTACAATATCTTTCAATCCCTTGAATGTGTGCTGTCTTCGATCATCCCAGACAAATTCAACCCCTCTTGGAGTGAGCTCCCTCAGAGGGCAGACACGCTCCGAGAAGTCCTGAATCCAGATTCAGACAATCCCGCAGAGTCCTATGAACCTTTGAACTTCTTTCACATTCTGTGGGGCCAGTTGGTGACCTTCTGTACTTTGTCATCTTCCAGCTTGCGACTAGTCAGTGTGCATTTCTGGCCTACTATAACTACTTAGGGCCTACAGATTTGCACCTTGAGACCTGAAAAGGTGATTCCTGCCTGCCCTGCTCAATGCAGAACCCAGTGGATATCGTTCGCATGTTCCCAAATGAACCGGCGAATTCCTGGATTCTGTTTGATGGATTATGGATGTCCTTTGTCATCCAGATACTGTGTTGCAGGTCCTTTGATTGGGAGGTCATCAATAAAGACGGTGGCCACATCAGGGATTTCATCTTGTAAAACAAATGTCATGCAAGCTTAAGCCCATAGGCATTGAAGTCAGGCGGAGCAGGCCTAGCGGAGACTGGAAGGTGGTGGGGTCTCCGCTGACTGGATCGAGCTTGTGTGCGTCAAAGGCCCAGAACAAGTTTAGAACTGTGTAGCATTGTTGTCTGGCAAATGGTTCTATGAAGTTGTCTAGACTTGAAGGGAGGCCTGCATCGCGGATTGTGATGGCGTTGAGTGGCTGTAGGTCATGTACGAGTCGAAGCTTCCTGTTCTTCTTGAGTACGCAGCACCACTTGGATCGGTATGATGACTGGCATTGTTCGTAGACTCCGGCATCTAGTTTCCCCTTCATGAGCTCAATGACTTGTTCACGGATGCCTGGAGGAATGGATATGTTCTTCTCAACCCAGGGTACGTGCGGGATAGTAGGAATAATGTAAGGGGAGAAGTAGTCTTCGCGGAAGGTGCCACAGTCCAATTCTTCAAATGCAAGAACCCACTCATTAAGTTGAAAGATATGTTTGAAAAGGCTCTCTTCTTCCGGCCATAGGTAGCCATTGTCATTGATTTTCATTTCTTCAATCGGTTCAGCAGTGAGTTTTGAAGAGGGTTGAAAGTCTGGTGGTTGCGGCGGGAGTGTGGGTAGTGTCTTTAAAGGGTCTTCGGGAATCTGTCATATGACCCCACCAGGAACGGGCTTGATATGTCAGTCTAACTGGTTTATAGGCCCAAGAACTTCCACCGTACTTCCACCTGCGGAGTTAATTTCAGGATAGAGTGGGTCCTCTGCCAGGTCGCAAAGGTCTTCAATTATTGGAAGGACCAATGGGCGCCTCTCTGGTGGATGCATTATGCTGCTATGTGGTGTGTGCATGGCTGGGTACCTCCACCCAAACAACATGCGGGCAATTCCGATTGAATCCCGCTACCCCCGTTGAGTCTGGCACTGCAGAGCCGTTGGTTTGTGGAGCTCCCATCCACAATGCCCATGCTATGGGTTGGAACGTTGTACATCACCATCAGTCACAAACATGCCTGCCCACTGAAGACACCTCCAGACCACAGAAGTAGCTATGCATGTATCCCCTGCATATATGGAATCCTTTGCATGTTGGGTCTCGTCCTGCCATGACGTTAAACTAGCAACCTGCCCGCCTACCAACCCGCCATATATCTTCCCACACCATGGCGTTTGGTGGTGATTGTGGCCAGGTATCTGGATATGTCCCCAAATTTGCAGTAGCGGACGGCGAGACTGTGTTGTAGGAGAACAGCGAGAACAACGAAGCTCGACAATGCGGTCAATGTACCCTACAAAGCCGAGTGCTTGCTCCGCGGGGAAGGGTTTGAAGAGGCAGATGTGAGAGCAGAGGTACATGTTGCAGTCGTCAGGCCCTCCATCGTACAGAAGCATGCTGTACTCCTCCAGCGCAAAGACAATGCAGGCAGGGAGCTCGGCAGAGGCAGTAGTCAGGGAGGTCATGCGGGGCGGTGAGTCATAGTTTGGAAGGAGTCACAAAGAGTTGTAATGGTCATACCGAGTCATAGTGTCCAACGAGTCACTGGGAGTCATAATGAGTCGCTACCAGTCCTGTCGAGTCATGGTCCAGAAATAGGAGAAATTGTAACATTACCCCCCCCCTTAAGCCTGACCTTCCATGGGCAGGTGCACTTCGTTAGGGTCAACCCAGGGGATAGGGTTGCCTGCAGCGTCGAGGGGGATGATATCACCGGCCGCGTCGAGCATGGGGATGCCATTGTCCTGGTAGTGAAGAACCCGAGGGTCGATCGTTTGCACCGGCTGATGATTGATGATGTTCTCAACAGGCGCTTAGGGCTGTTGGGCTGATGCTTGTGCGAGGAGGGCGAGGGCGGCAGGGGTGCCGAAGGTGATGTTGTGGGTACGACCGCGGAGCCAGCCAAGGAAGTGCTGGGTGGCACGTTCGCCTGCTGTGAGGGTGGTGTCCTCGGATTTGCTACTGTTGTAGATGGTTTCCAGGCTAGGGAGAGATTGGGATGGGGTCGTTGGCCGACCCTGAGGGGATGTGAAGGGGAACGGGGTGTCGACGCAGGAGGTGGAGAGTCGTTCTTCCAGCGGTGGCCGTGGAGGTTCGTTCTCCTTGTCGTTGTCCCAGTTGCTGACGGGGGCGCCCCATGAGTTGGTGCTGGGGGTGGAGAAGGGGGCGTTGTTGGCGATGAGGTGGTCCCATGCGTCCCGCTCCCGGTGTGCCAGGAGGTCCGTGTTGTAGTCTGAGCGACCCGGACCTCGGAATGCTGGGACCGGGTGGACGGCGTTGTAGCCTGTCTGGCGACGAGGGAGGATGCGCTCGAACTCGGGTATTGTCGAGATGCCGGGGATTATTTGGCCCATGCTCCGCTCCGCGATCTGGTAGGTCCTGGTGAGCGCCGTGTCCAGCGCAGCCCGGACCTCGCAGTGAAATTGATGGTCGGGGCCCGGGTGAGTCATGACGAACTGTCGCATGAGGTGGAGGGCTGGGGTTAGGTCGGCTGCCGCCCGGTAGATGTCTGCGGACCCAATCAGGGTTGGGGAGCGGGTCCAGAGGAGGGTATTGGCTTCCACTCGGAGGTCGGGGTGGACCAGGGTCCATCCCACCCGATCCATGAAGGATCCGTCGGTGAAGGCCGAGGAGGGAAGGCGGGGTAGGTGGTCGTATGTTGCCGGGGTTTGGTGTATCCACGTCAGGATGCGGAGCTGGGAAACTCCCGGAAGAAGGAGGGGGGGTCCGGTGGATGTCCTGTGAGTTGGACCGGGGGTCGGTGAGGAGTTGGAGCGGTTGCGGTAGCGGCGAGAGCGGCGAGAGCGAGGCATGGTCAAAGAAGGGGTCGATGTCCTCGAGAGAGGAGAGGGTGAATGGGAGAGGAGAGAGGGGATCCAGGGTGTCGAGTCTGAGGGCTTCAGGCCATCTTGTGCCTCTTCTTATAGGCCTGGAGGATTGTTTGTGAATGTTTGAGGTCCTTATCTCGGAGCCATTCGTTTTCATGACTTGGTCGTCCTTTCCATGTGACTAGGTACTGGATCCCTCCTTGTGCCGGCTTCTGGTGATTGATTATGGCTTCAATTTCCCATTCTTCAGAGCCTTCTACTATCTCCGGTGGGGGAGACATGAAATTGGGGCCATGCTCTGGTGTAGTGTGATAGCGGGAAATCAAGGAAGTGTGGAAAACAGGGTGAACCCTCCATGTGAATGGAAGTCAGAGCTTAACTGTAGCCGGGCCCATGACTTGGTCAATGATGAAAGGACCTTCCGTCTTGGGGGCTAATTTCTGGTCCGGATATGGGAGTGAGAGATTGGTGGATTCTAAGAAGACTCTGTCCCCCTTCTTGAAGGTCACATTGCCCACAGCACATCCAACTTGATGGGATCCATAGTGATTTGTCCAGGTCTGATAACAGCCCCCAGGAACTCAACTTCTTGTTTATCAAACTTGCATTTCTCTCCCTTCAGGTCGTGCTGCATCAGTCTCTTCACCACTTGCTGGGTATGTTGTTGGAGGTCTTCTTTTGTATCTGAGAAGAGCAAGATGTCGTCCATGTAGATGACCAGCCAGCCTTCTGCCAAGTAATCCCGGAAGATGTCATTTATCATGGCTTGAAAGGTTGCAGGGGCATTGCATAACCCGAAGAACATCACGGTAGGTTTGAATAGTCCTTGTGCAGTCTTGAAGGCTGCCTTCCATTGGTCTCCGTCTTTGATGCAAACATTGTTGTATCTTGCTAGACACTTCAGTCTTCCTCGAGATAGGGAGGAAGGATTTCATCCAGTGTTTTGGTTTGTTGTTGTTCCTGGGTGCATATGGCTAGGTTGGTCAACACAGTGGCTTTTCGCACCACTGCTTCCTTGTTTGCCTGTTTCCAGAGTGCTGTAATCACCATATTGGAAGGTCTGTCCCATCTGTCTTCAATGTTGGCGTGATCGACGAGTCAATTGACATATTGATGGAGAGTTTCTTCAGCTGGGATTGGGCTGCACGGTAGTCCCCACATGGGAATTCCTGGTGGCAGTTCATGTTTGTCCTGGTATTCCCTAATGGCTTGTTGGTGTTTGATGATATGTGGATCAAAATTGAAGTGGCCCATTGCCCAATCAACCTTTGGGTTATATCTCCAAATCCATTGTATTCGGAAGATGGCATCATCCCTTCCTAGTTTGGCCACATAGAAGTTGGTGGGTAGTGAGTGTCCTCAAATGAGCATGTTTGCTTCTATTTGATGAGTGACCGTTCTAATGGTGTTGACACTGTCACTTGCTCAGGAGGGCCACTGTTGGCAGATACAATTGATGAGGGCTGGTGCCACATACTATGCTATACATTCTGATGCTGATTGTACTGTATTATTTATACTGGCATATCATCCTTGTTATTACCATCCCTTATTATAGTGCTGTCCTGATGATTACCTCACTGGTTATCCTCAGTGTTTACTGACCCTTGAATTTAAACAGTCTAGGAAGGAGCTTCAATTAAATATTCCATCAGTTATATAAATGTCTTATAGTATTTTAGCACAACAAAGCCTTTGAACCTATCTGAGTACATTACCAAGATGTGAAGCTGCAATACTATATCTGTGCATATCACAGTATTATTGTGTGTTGATCAGAAACTATCATTTGATATTAAAATAGGAGAAATGGTGAGCGATAGTGATTTTAATAGCACATCACATCTGCATTTGTACTACCCTAGCATTAATATAAACATTTTAAGCATGTTTTGGCTCTATGAATCACCAAAGGGTAAGGTAATATAAATCATGCTTGCTCTGCTTATTATGCAATTTCTGCCTTCAAACAAATACTGATACTAGTTTCATCAGAAAGAGCTAGCCAATCTGATCCTAACAGCATATAATACCTGGGTAGTTGGTAAGGAAAATATGTCACAGAGTCAGTAGCCAGTGGCTAGTGGTGACATAGGTCACACTATGTGACTCTGTCACTTATGAGCACTAATACAGCCATTTGATCCAGTTATAAGGCCCCTAGATGTGTCAGTGCAATCTAAAATAGATGACCTAGACTGTAGCTTCCTATTGATATCACAATTATCCAATTTGGTCAAGATTTGGGCAAAATAGAGTCTGCAGCAGATTTGGTGCAACAGCACCATACAGATAGGCACGCCAATGTGAACCAGTGTTGGCATGCCAATCTATAGGTATGTGTTTGTTCTGAGATAAGATCCAGCCCAAAGACAGATATATATTCCATGTGTATGAGCCATACCATTGGAAAGCTATGGCTGATGGAAATGCCTTATCAATATATCATGTGTCATATATGCACAGATTGTGTTCATTCATGCGCACCTAATGGTACTATGTACATAATAAGCAGACTATTATTGGGCTCAATATACCGGTTTTGCCATCATTTTGAGCCCTGCTGATGGAAAATGCTCTGAGCTCCATTCTACCAAGTCCCTCAGGCACAAGTCATGCTCACTGAGCTGGAAAGCAGGACAGGTGCCCACGGGACTTGGAAATAATCACAAAATGGCCAAAAACACTGTTCAGCATGTTTTAGAGCAAGTCTTTGGCCATTTTGCACATAATATATATCACCAGGAAGGTAGAGCCCAGCTCTATTCAATGGTAGTGATCAGAAAGGCATCTGATATACTCCCCTAAACACTGGCCATTCCATATGCATTTGCCTTAGAGACAGCAGTAAAACAGCCATATGCTAGTAGAGCCAGCTTGCTTGTTACACATCTCTTCTAATACTGTTACAGAGAGGTGTATGACCTTTTGTTACTTCTTCTTGTAGTTCTATTGACCATCAGCATGCATTTTCAAGCCACTACATTAGTAGAATAAGTTCTCTGAGTATGTACTATAAGTACACTAAAGTGGCTTATATATGAGTATCAATGAGTTGTAAAAGAATATGGCTAGTAGTTGTGTATATATAATGATCAATATGCCTATGTGGCAGAGGTGTAGCCACCTAAGTGGAGCACTGTGTGAGCTAGGGTTAGACAAGCGCCCACTAGGAGGGTTTAGCTTCAGACTACACTGAGGCTACAAAGTTGCTAGCACAGCATGGCAGGGGAACTAAGTGCTAACCCTAAAGTTTCTAATAAATTGGGACCCTAACCCTAGGTCTATTAGAACAGGTTCTATGTGGTGTCTATTCTAAATCTAATCCAAAGCTATTGGTATTTGAAAATGTTTTCCCATGTACATCAATTTGTGTTTTATCAGTTGGCTGAAATGTCACCCCATAAGAAACAATTTCTTCATTCCTCATCAATCGTAACTCCTCCGCTACCACTATGCCTTCTCACTCTACTCCCATTCCTGAACCTGGTCACTCTGACAGGTTTGCTTACATCTACTTTTTTTATATTCATATTAGTTGGGTCCACATATTTCCCCACTATCCCCCAGGCTCAACCCTCCCCTTAGGCACAATCTGTGTTACCAAGGTCCCTGCCCCCTGGGACCCCAGCACCACAGTGGACTTCTTCCTCTTCTGGGACACACAGGTCACCCAGGAAGGTGGGCCAGACCAACATGGCATTACAGCCCTTCTGTTTGAGCCAAACCCCTGCCCTGAGCTGCACCCAGTCCAGCCTGACCACCCTTCTGACCAGCCCCCCAACCAGTCCCCCAACTTCTTCCCTGGACCTACCTCATATTAGTTTGTCATCTCCAGATCTCCCTCCCTGGCAGTGGCCACACCCCCTTCCACCCCCAGAGACTTTCTCACGGAACTGGCCCAGACCCAACCGGAGCTCACCTCGGACTATGCTGAAGAACTGGCTGCAGCCCTTAACCAGGCAGCCCTCCAGAACCAGCATCCACCCAGCCCAGGGCCTGTTTCACCATCCATACCCCAGATCCATACACAAGTGCCCCAGAGGAGCCCATTGACCCCAGGTATCACATTCCCTGTAGTCTCCTCCATCAACAGCTTGGGCAGTGACCTTTCAGACTTCAAAACAGACTCAAACACATACATACCCTGTCCCTACAACTTTTGCCCTTACCCTGTTCGTGCCCCTGCACCCTTTTACTTGAGGAAGACCACTCATGGCCAGCCCATGATGCGCCTCCCTACCCCACTTCCCTGTGCCCACAAGGCTGACCTTGCCCTCCATGAGCTCAGGCTTAAGGCACTGGTTGGCCTGCTCAAGGTGCTAGCCTGCCTCTGGAGCCATACAGAGTACCACTTCATTTGCACTACCACTTGGTCACTTCACTGCACAGCTACCAGTGGCCTTGGATATGGAGAGGCAGCTACCACACATGACTCAGACCTTAGCATGTCCGAGATGTATACTGACTCTGCTACCCTGCTTTAAGCCCCACCATAGTCTGCTTACTCCTGAGTCTCTCACTGAACAGATCCATATTTATGACCATGCTATCTATTCTCCCAACCTATGCACTCCAAACTCATATTTATTTGCCCCCATTTGTATTTAAAAACCCTCCCTCATACTTATTTGCTTCCCCCCCTATGCTGCATTACTTCAAACCTCTTGTACCATGCTGGACGGCCCCCCCCCTTTCCTGTTCCAATACCCCAGGACTTCTATATTATATTTTGCATGTGCATCCAAATGGACAGGCAAGCACATATGGGCAGACTCGAGCCAACGGGCCTGAGCCGGAACCGCATATGCGCTCCCCCACCCGACACACATGCACACATGTGGGCTGAAGAAGCAAGAAACAAAAAGAGAAGAAAGATGTACCTTGGGTGGCATACATGTGCACACCACCAAGCAAGAATGGGATGGAGCCCAAAACAACCTCCTACGGGACAACAAAACATGCCCATTGGGGCGGGAAAGATGGCCGTGGAGATAGGGCTGAGGGATTGCGAACAAAAAGGAGCATCGGCTGACAGACGACAGATGCACATCACCTCTGGGGTGCCTGTGAAACCACAGGACTACAGACATGCTGAACCCTGAGTTTTTAGACTGCAGGAACCTGGCAAACAAACAAAATCCATCAGTAAATGTGATAACGGGCAGCACCGGCACGCACAAACAAACACCCCCACCTGACGTATTGACAACTTCATGCCTGAAGGCAGAAAAGCATGACACAGGGCAAAAAGCAACGAGCAACACAGCCGGGCTTGTCTGCTGCCATCACTGCTGTATGAAACTGAGAAGAAAAGGATTAGTGCTTACCAGATACAGGTGGTGCACTGCAGCAATCCTATTTCCCCACCCTACAGGCCCCATTATGTGAACTGATAAGCTTGGTGAGCCAAGGGTGACCAGGCCAGCAAGAATGAGCACAGGGAAGGCCAGCAAGAACAAGCACAAGAACAGCGGAGAGACGCGATTGAGAACAAGGGCAAAGAACAAGAACAAACATGTGAAAGGTGAGAACAAAGGCAAACAAGCCAGGACAATAAGCAAGGATGAGGATGGTGAGGGCAACCAGCAAGAATGAGCACAAGGGCAAAGATGTGAATGAGAACAAGGACAACGAGGAAGGGCAAGATGGTGGTCATGGTAGAGCAACATGAGACACACCGCCTACCACAGCAGGTTTGGGCGTGGGTGCCTACTGCCATGTGCATGCACACTCCCCGATTAGGAAGTGCACACATGCGAGTGCAAGCAGGCCCGATCAGGCGCACTGACTAAGATGCCTATGTCAGCCCAAACTAGGAAGGCTTACCTGAGCATGCGCCGACTGCCATATATGGCTAGGTGATGTATAATATCACTGCTCCAGCCCTGACCCACCCACGCAACTGCTCATGTTGCTTACATCATACTACCAAATCGGGCAAGCACACTTGAACAAATGTGCAAGCCTGCATATATACAGAAAACAAAATGCCTAACAAATCAAGGGTAGATAGAAATAACTCAGTAATGGACCCCTAGCACAAATAAAACAACTGCAAAACTGGTGTAACCTCAGAACAATTAAACAAAAAATATTTGGATGGCCAGGAAGCTCCCAAAACCATGAAAAATCACAGAAAATTACAGAAAAATCATGGAAAATCACGGAAACTCACAGACAACCACAGGAAAATACAGTGCTCCCAACAACCATTAAAATGGCAGTGTGTATAGCCAAACAGTCCTAGTACAGCCTCGTAGCAAGATATATATATATAAGAACTAGCATTTTAGCATAGACTTTCATACTCATCGATTCTGCCCATTTACCTAGCTGCTGCCATCACTTATCATCACATCCATCTCATCTACCAACCCGTGGCCTTACCCAATACTCATTATAAAGATTGTTGTATTGGAAAGCAAATTACAAGACATAGAACGAGTGGAAAGACAGCACTGCCGGCAGGTCACTGGAGTACTAAGCAAATAGAGAAAGATGAAGAACACCTGTCAAGAAATCATCCAGCAAATGATCAGAAATGCAAGGTCCGCAGTGCACGCATGGGATCAAGAAGCATGCTGCCCAACATTTGGAACCTTGACAGGCCACAAACGAGGGAGACGTAGCAATTAGCATACACAATAACCGAGACAGATCATATCTATAACTGTGGGGTTGCTAGTCTAACTATGCTCACATGCCCTATTAGACACTAAGTATTACAATTTCTTCTATTCTAAACTATAACTTAACAGGACTAGTAATGACTCAGTATGACTCCTAGTAACTCGTTAGACACTATGACTCAGTATGACTTGATAGGACTCCTCCTGACTCATTACGACTCTTCGTGATTTCTTCTGAACTATAACTCATGCAGGACATGACTTGTCTCTCCCTGTATATAAGACCCAAGGAGCTCACAGTAGAGCCCCAGCTTTGATCTCCTGTTCATACCTTATACTTTCTGCCATATACCTCTTTAGGCTTGATGCCTTCTGAACCTCACCAGTGTGCTCAACAGCCACCAGTAAACATTATCCTAACATTAGATTGAAGCTCTGAATTCCTCACCTTGTAATGGTGCAAGGACGCCATACCTGAGGAGGGTAACTCGAAGGTTGCCTGCCCTATTCCAAACTTGAAACAACTCGCCCATCCTGGCCACTTGTTCATGTCTCCCGATTCAAGAAGATAGCTCTTCAGAAGAACTACCTACCCCATCATGCCCTTCGTGCACTCCCACCTTCCACGACACAGCAGAAGAAGAGGCAAACTGCTGGAACCCCCCTGAGGACCACATCCCATCTGGACTCCTTGCAGATGACAAACAATCCTCATCTCCCCCAAACTCAAACAAGATTATTCCTGACCCTCCCTCACCAGCAGACAATTTGTGGGAGGCATTCCATCAGGCAGTCATTAACGGACACAATGCTGCAAGAGAGCTTCACAAAGGAAAACAGACCAACCCTCGCATCAACCCACTGGCAATTCAACATATCCGGAATGCTGCCTGGCATTTACTCTAGGCTATTTGCATACTTCGGAACAACATTTCTTTCCCCATACCTGGACAAGCCGTCGTCTTCCCCGAGAGGCTTGAAATACATGCACACAATCTTCAGCAGTTGGTAGGGGTAACTCAACCCTACACCCCATTATTCACAACAACCGTTACACTTCTCCAAAACATTGCGGCGGCCCACTTCCTAGTCAACTAGTGGGCCACATCCCGATCATCCCAGTATCACAGACCAGACCACTAGAAATGGAGAACAACTTATGTTTATAACGGACACAGACCTCAACTGCTATAACCTATTCCACTACTTCAACACTTACATCAGGAAAGATAACTATGAGGACAAAGGGCATTGGATCAAGCTTTGCCAATACCAACCATGCCCTAATTGTTTTACTAGAAAAGCACCCCAAAACCAAGCCACTCACTAGCCGTCCCCAGAAAGAACAACCCAGTAAGCACAGGACCAGGAGAGACATATCCCAAGACATCCCAGTCACAAGCCCACCAGGGTTGCTACTGCCAGTAGCTACTGGAAGTAAGGGGAAAGAACCAGAACACACCCGACCATCCTTTTCAACAAGCAGAAAGGAACCAGAAACATACACCGAGCCATCCCCTTCACCAAGTGAGAAGGTGAAAGAATCCCCCAACAGTAAAGGACTGTCTATCATGAACCTGATGTCAGCCTCACAGGGACCAGGAGTTAGTGGCGCTAGAGCCTTCAGATCAGCAGTAACCAACCAAGGATCACCAGGCTACTGGGACCCAAACCACAAAGAACCAGGCAATGAAGGAGCAGGAGACAAAGGACCAGGTGGTGGAGGACCCGGTGGCAGAGGACCAGGCAACAGAGGATCAGGCAGCAGAGGAGGCAGTGGAGGTGGGGGAGGACCCCCAGGAGGGAATGCAGCAGGACCACTGGGAAACCCACCACAGAACGCCAAAGGAAGAAACCTAAAGAGCAAAGTCAAAGAGCCAGACATCTTCATGGGCAAAAGGAACAAAGCAAGTGAATTCCTTGCAGATCTATACCTTCTATTCTGCAGTCAACCAGCAGACTACCCCACAAACGAATCTCACATAGTCACAGCCCTCTCCTACCTTCGAGGAGATGCGCGCTGGTGGGCAGAATCCAAGGTGGAAGCAGCTCAACAAACCAATGATCAGGGCGAAATCTATGGCTTTGGCACTTGGGCACAGTTCAAACATGACTTCCTACTGGTGTTCAGAAAACAGGGCCCTGCCCAGACAGCTGTAGTACAGCTGGGATCTCTCTGCTATAACTCCAAGGAACCTATGGATTGGTTCAACGCCAAGATACTGCGTCTGTTCATCAAACACAGTATCACTGAAGATTCTGCCCAGGTGGCCTGGTACTGATTCAAACTCCCAGGCTTCCTACGAGACAAGATGGCCCTCATCATACCGCAGCCCACCAACATGGATCAATGGATGGAGACCGCAATGCAACTCAACAAAGCTTACCTCCTCAACCAAGAGATGGACAGAGTGCAAGGATGACAGGCACAGAAGTACTTCCAGCAACCTCATGTCACAGAACCGGCAGTCAAAGTGGTTATGGGAGGAAGGCTCGATGACAAGACATACCGCAAACTTATGAAACAGAACAAATGCTTCTACTGTTGGGAGGATGGGCATTGGGTAGTGAACTGCCCAAGCAAGCGCAAGAAAAATCCCAAAACGCTAGCTGTAGACGAAAAAGGTGAAACCCTGGACAAAGCCGAAGAAGAACAGGAGATTGGACTTAATGTGATTGAAATGGACTATGATATGGATTTTTGAACAGATGGTCTGACTCAACGCCAGTACCATCCGAGACCTGGGACTATACCATCTTGTTTGTAACCCTGGGACAGCAACGAAGACTTGCTTACCTGCTATCAGGTTATGTGAAGTGTGGCCCCAAAGTTGTCAGGATCTATGCGCTCTTTGACTGCAGAGGGGATGCAACCATTATCAATAGCAGAATTGTTGAAAGATACCATATCCCCACAACTCCACTACCCTGACCAATCCGGTTCCACAACACCGATTACGATTGATGAGGAATGAAGAAATTGTTTCTTATGGGGTGACATTTCAGCCAACTGATAAAACACAAATTGATGTACATGGGAAAACATTTTCAAATACCAATAGCTTTGGATTAGATTTAGAATAGACACCACATAGAACCTGTTCTAATAGACCTAGGGTTAGGGTCCCAATTTATTAGAAACTTAGGGTTACACCACCGGGTGACGCCCATACACCTGTGATATTAGATTGCGCGCTCTGATCGGTACCTGGAGAGGTATTGGGACAGTACCGGGCCCATTACCCAGAGCACCAGGACCTTAGACTTTACTGATCATGCCCCGGCCGTCCAGTAGGCATTTAGACCTCCCTTATGTATTGTATTCACGCAGCCCCAATGGCGATTCCATACATGTGACCCAATACAGCGGCATGAGTCTGTTTCTCGGCACTGGCAGGCATTGATCATTCCCGGTCACCCCCGATTCCCTGGGGCATCGTCCCCTCCCCCCGCACCTGCGCCCGGATTCCGTCCCCCGGGAGGGATTGGCGTCCCCCCCACACACACCACGAGCTCGATGAAAGATGAGAAAATAGATATTTCATTCACAAGTCGAGATACAGGAGATTAATGTTCAAGTGTGAGGCTCATTCACATGGCCGCTGGAGTGCTCGTGCTCCCTTCAGGCTTCAGCGGTCTCCTCGCGGCGGTCCGTGGCGACTGTGCTGTCATTGACCACAAAGTTGCCGACAAGTTGCTCGGCCGCGTATTGAAGATCCGGCAACACGTCGTTCGTGTAGACCGTGCGGGAAAGCCCGCCCGATTTGAGGGCGAACTTCTTGGTATCAGTGTCGAGGAGATGGGCAAGGAAGCTATAATGGAACACAATGTATCAGCATCAGAGGCTGTTGCGATAGCGGCAATAGTGAGTAATTGACTTACAGAGTCTCGTGCCTCTTACGGTCCGTGCTCTGTTCAGCGCCCGGATACTGCTCCCGCGCGTCCTTGCGGACGTCGAGCAAGCACTGGTCAATGTGCTTCCAGTAATCACCACGTTTCTTCGCCGGCATTCCATTGTATACAATGGTGCACTGCCGCTGTACATAGGAACATGCCAGTGAGACCATCCGTGTGCGCCATGGTCATATCAGCGTGAGAGCTTACCAAAAAGGAGAAACATCCCCAGTGTTCCTTCTTGGGGCACAGGTCGTACATCATCAGGGAACTCGTGAGCTCGTAGATATCCTGACGGTTCTTGATGCTCGAATCAATCTATGAAATGGTGAGTGTCAGCAAGATCCTGAGGGCCGTCCAGCTGACCAACGTGCCTTTAGTTTCATGTTCGACCACATGTTGGTGAGCTCGACCGCGATGGCGCTCTTGACGAGCGCCCAATCAGCGGGATCATTTCTGTTGGCTGCCGGGATGCCGAGCAAGGCCTCAGATTGTTTCTCAAAGTATTGCTGGCATGTGTGGCTCTGATATAGATCGGGAGGGTACATAGAAAGGAAGTTCCTCACCGTGAGCTGAACAGTGACGCCTTCGACATACGCAGGAATGCTGGGCGCAAGCAGGGCGGCGGCGACATTGTGGCGCAGACGGGTCTGATGGGACATAGCGGCCCTTGTGAGTGAGCAAAGTTTCATGGGAACGATGGAAACTCACGATAAAATCAGGATGACGCATGAACATCCGCATGAAGCGCTGGATAATGTCGTTGTTGGTTCTCATGCACTGGATCTTGAGATCTATGAGCATCTCGACAGGCGTCGCCTGCAATTCCCCATTGTGCACGAAATGTCAGCCATTATGGTGAGCATTCAATTGTATCTATGTACAAGCAATGAAACATACCTCACAGAAGGCCATGAGCTCCTGTGACTGGCTGCTTGAAAGGCCATACTTGCGCGCCTTCACATGTGCATCGTTCTGGTACTTCTCCCGAGAGTGGGGTCCGACAGCCAGGAAATCGCGATCCCGGCCTTGCCCTGTCCATTTTGGGGAGATGATGAGCTGGATGAAGTGCCTGAGAGCTCTGAATGTGCGTACCCATCATGGCGGACATCCTCATGTTGCCAGTGTTGTCCAATTGATCAAGATCCATAAGTTCATGGCTTCCCGAAGACGAGATGCTGTGGAAGAGAGAACTGTCTCCACTTTTGGTGGCTGGAGTTTGCTCGCGCGAGGGCGACATGAGTTCCCATGAAGCCGGCGTGTTTGCGCGTGAAGTCGACAGGGGCATTGTGGGGACTCCTTCTCCTGGACCCGGAGGAGTGGCAGGCGGAGGGGCCGTTTGTCTGGCTTGAAAATTGGCAAGGAGGTTGCCGAGACCAGACATCTTGGTGCACCTGGGTCAATGGTGGTCGCTGGCAAGAGGGAGCGTGCAAAAGGGCGGAGGAAAATAAACGTGTTGGTGCGTCGCGCACAGACCATCCAGCTCCGCCAACCTCCGAAAGGGCTGACATTTGCTTTGCCATCAGTAGTGTCCTTATCCTCTTATGCTGACTTTGTAGTCTCTGCTTCAAGTCCGGTGCACGGTTGTATCCACGAGGCTTGTTGGCATTGAGTATTTGTTACATTCACAATTAATACACACTTTGCTACTTGAACGTTGCACGAAACAGAGACTCCCTGGCTGCATGGGCCTCGGTGTCCAATTGAGCGCAAACTCTGCGACGCTTGCGCGGCGCTGGCTTCCCCGAAATGTCAGAAGCGGGGACCTGTGCAAGCGACTCACAAATGCGCGGCTCATTCGGTGTGCTGCCAGGCTGGGGCGCACTTGTGCAAGTGCCTGATGAGGATGCAGTTGTAAGACTGCCTCCTCCCCTGCTGTCAACCTCCGCTCGTGGCGCAACCTCAGGTTGCCCTCCCATGCCCAGCTGCCCACTATTACGCCCACTAACAGGTCTATGTGGGATGTGCACAGTGCCCACCACACGCCCCCTGCTCCCCGCACGCCCCCTGCTCCCCGCAAGCCCCCTGCTCCCCGCAACACCTCTCTTCTGTCGCGGGCCTCTAGGTGCTGCAACACGACTCGGTTCGGCGTCTGAGATCGGATCGTGGTGGACGGAATCGTGGTGGGGGATCGCTGCGGGTGCAACTTGCGCAAGAGACTCGTCACGGGTGGGAGGGCGAGGGCCCACGTCGGGTTGCGCTTCCTCGTTCGAAGCGGCAGGTGCAGCCTGAGGAGGATCTTCGGTTTCGTCTCCTGGAAGCTCGTTTGGGGCGATGATTCCCGCTGCGTTATCCGACAGCCCGAGTGCGTCGACCAGAGCACTGTTGGTGAGGCTGGCCTGAAGCGCTGCCTCCGCGCTCTTGCGGACCTGTGCTTCACGTGCCAGCTTCTTCTGTAGTTTTGTATCACGCAGCGATTCCGCGGCACGCTTGTGCAGCACGGGGCGATCGTCGAATGTGGTTGGGCGCGCACATAGATGCGTTGGTAAGGTGGCTTGGATCCGAGCTTGATTATGGAGGGCTGCCAGGTTGACTACGTAGTTTGTTGTGTCGCAGTGCTTGACTACAGTACGTGTGCGGGTACTATCTTCTCGCTCCTGACGGAGCTGTTGTGAGCCTGATGCTGTGCAGGCCGCAGCAATGCAGTCATGCTGAATGTTGATGGCGAACTGGACGGCCTATCGAGTTTGTGAGTGTGAGAATCAAATGATATGACAATAAATGTGCGTACCTCCGGGGGAACAACATAAATTCGTCCGTTGCGGGTGAGCTTGGGCATCTTGAGTTGCACATGCACGATGGGGTGGAGAGTGGACTTGCGAACAACAATCCATGATGGAGAGATGGTTGGCGATGTCGAGCTGAGAATTTCCAGGACCGAAGTGAAGTACGAGCGACTCTGGATGGCACTAATATATCAGATAACTGTTGGTATGCTAGAAAGTTAGAAAGGTGCGTACCGGAGCATTGCTTGGCGACAGTGTGTTTGCTGCCGGTGTACTAGAAGCCAAGGACGAAGAGGGCATGCTTGCAAGCGGCATGCGAACAGATACTTCACCGCCGACACACACCTGGTCACCGCTCTGAGTAATGAACAAGGCTGCGCGATGCCACTCTCCAGGTAGGTGTGATAGTGAGCCATCAAGTTGGGAAGATTCTGTCCCTGACCAGGAGACGACAGGATGCTGCGGGATGGGACGGCCGGGCAGTCGCGGAGGTAGCGGAAGGAGGGTCATTTCCCTGGGAGTTGCTTCCTTTTTGGTTGACAGGCCGAGCAGGCACGCGTCAATAGGATGCTCAGCAACATGGCGAAGGATGCCGCTGCCTGCGCAAACCCACGAACTGGAGTCGTTGTCTTGCCAAAACCCGCCGGAGGCCATATGGCGACACCGGTCTTGATTGGCGAACGTCCTCGCAATGTCACGACTTGGTGCCTGGCGGTTGCTGTGAATCGAACAGAGGCAGAAGATATGGTTGAAGGACTCGTAACGTTCGGTCGAGAACAGTAATGCCGGGCCAAACTGCTCGATGTGGTCAGGCAGATGGCTGAGTATATGGAACTTGTTTTTCTCGGTTAGAAGACCTGGGCTTAGTGCTGCAGCATAGTCGATTGTCTCCTGTATCACTTGCCGCAGCTCCTTCTAGGAGTCGAGAACCTGTCAGTTCACTATTTATGACACCGCACATGTAAGCGTACCGTGAACGCTTTGATGTCGGTGATATCAGTCTCCCAAATGAGAACGGTCAGATGGCAAACTGAGAGCCATGCGTCCTGCAATGTCTGTTTTATGAGTCCACATAAGGCAAAAGACATGACCTGACTGATAGTCTCGAAATGCTTGCCGATAAGTGCGCCACGATAGCGGCACATGTAGTCCGCCATAATGTTAGGAATCTTTAAACCGAGCCGGGATAGCGAGTTGAGACGCGCCTGGAACTCGGCGAACCGGCCCTGCTTGTCAAGTACCCAGATCGTCTGCGCCCATAAATACTTCACCACGCCAAGCAGGTGCGTGTGAAGTGGCTCAACGGGCGTGTCCAAATGTACCTCCAGGCCTGTCAATTATTAATCAATCATCGAAGACAATGAGCACACGTCAGGATAAGTCATAAACCATGCTACGTACCTTCGATATCCAGCAACGGACTGCGTAGTGGGACATCTGTCTTCTTCATCAGATCCTCGTACAGCTCCTGGTTGACCATCTCCGGCGACAGCGCTTTCCGGGCAGTAGTAGCGCGGCGGAGCAGTTTCCCCTTGGCGATGAGCTGGTTCAACACTGGCATGGCAAAGGAATCCTTGACCCCACTCATTGTGATAGCATTCTTGAGCGGTTTTTCTCCTGCCGCGTGCGTTGCTATTACCAGTTGCGATGTAACTGCCTCTCGGGTCTCTGCCACCGTTCGCGCGCAACCAGGCTAAAAGGCAGTCAGCGAGGACTTGAATCACTTCAGTGGGAGCATGAGCTGCTGGCGCAACGTACTGCCATGAGTGATGAGAATCCCTCATTCGAGGACTTGAATGCCTGATCCCCGCCGACATGGCACATACGGCAGAAGTGATTCCCCTGCAAGCCGATGTGGCTGCATAGCTCGGCCTGCATTGGGTTATCGCCTGGCAGGAAGAGAATCCAGGGACGGATGACGACATATCGTCCCTTCATTGCATCCCAGACCTTGAAAGGTTTGGTCGTGCTCTTGCTGCATAGGTAATATGATCAGCGCTGCTTGCATGCGGAAGATTACTGGACGTCACGCGGCATACCTCAGATTGTTGCAGAATATTGCTGTCCTTCTCAAGTTCTGCACGGGGAAGCACGGCGTTGGATACATAGCACGAGTAGTGGACGTTCCATTGTTTGCTGCTGTTCCCAGAGACGTCGTCTATGAAGACGATTAAGGGGGGACACTCCATCTCCAATCCCTGAGCCAAAACCCAATCAGGATTCGGCATTGCCCTTGCGAAGCCGGCACTCTGAGCTGAAAGAAATCGCACAAGTTTTCAGCGATATGGAATGTGGGCCTTATTACAGAAGGTACGCACATGCGAAGATCGTTTCCGACTGCGCGCGAGCCTTGATCTCTGGCCACGGCGACTTGAAGATTGTGCATGGCATGGCACTGTAACTATCCAACACAACCAGTCCGCCCTATGCACATATATGCCATGTCGGTCAGCTCTTCGGTTGGTACACTATTGTCAGCATACCTCAGTATCCTTGACCTCACGTCCTTTGGCCCAAACAGCACCCTCAAACTCGAAGAAACGGGTCGGGATGAACCAAGACCTGTCGGAGCAGTATAACAACTCATTGATGTAGAAGTCCTTGCCCCCCACACGCGTCATCGGGGTGAGCACGGAGTCGGGTGCATCTACGAGCCATTTGGACGCTTGCCAAGCCTCCTGCACACGCTTTCCGGAGAACTTGGGATACAGGTGCATCAGCCAACGTTTCGATGGGTGAGCATAGTCCTGTGTCGCAGGGGGTTGTCAGAATGATACTAAACACTAATTGCAAAGGAAGGGAGGACGCACACGGGCCAGAGCTTGGTAGATGGTGTTCATGTAGAAGACGTTACCCGAGGACGCCTGGACTTTCTCTGTAGGATCACCTATAGTTTCGAGAGCGTTGGCTTGGAATTTCTCCAAGCCATACAAGCTGGGGACGTCTTTTGCACCCATCTCTTTCGCCCATGCCAAAACCGCCTCCTTCTGCGAACGAGAGAACCGAATTGTGGGTGAGCTGAAGAGGAAGTCTGTTCGCATCATCTAGCATTGCCCGCGACGAGTAATCCATTAGCGGCCATGCTTGACTCATATCGGCTAATGAACTTGAATACGCACCCCAGGATTTGGGTATGGAAAGACATCGGATGGCGCCGCAGAAGACCCGAAGACACCCTGAGCAATCTCCTCTGCCGTCGCTACGGGACGATCTGCGGGCGACAGGATGATCAGCACACATCTAATGGCTCATTACACGAAACCGGAGAGTGAACGGAACACACCTGTTGCACCCAGTTCACCATCTGATGTAGTCCTGATACATCAGGAACCGGCTAATGGCGTGCGCCGTGATACAAAGTAAACCGGCTGGTTTCGTGATGTATCACGAAACCTCCGGAACCTCCGAAAAGGGCCCCGGGACCTTCCTAATTAGGCAGGTAGCCCCGGGGAGGCCTGTTATCTCCCCAGAGATAACAGATATGTCCAGATCTGGCTGATTATGTCTTATCTCCTTAGATTGACTTCTTATCTCATCTCCCTGGCCTCAATAGCCTCGCTATCTGGGCGCTTATTTTGCGTTTTGGTGCGCACATCCTCCCCCTTCCTCCTCTGCTAGCTCACTCATTTCTCATCTGTTGCAGCTCTACTATGGCTCGTTCAAAAGGCGTTTTCAAGGCGAAAAATCGTACATAAGTTTCAAAGGGCACAGGCAGGTACTTATATATGCAGTACAGGTACTAGTAGGGCGATCAAAGCGACATAAAACGAGCGATAGCTCTCCCGTTTCGCGTCGCGCAGATGCGCAAAAGGACGCGTTAGAACCGTGCGTGCAGCGCGGTTCTAACGAGCCCTTGCGCGCGCAAAACGACCCAGGCGTTCCTGAGTTATGCGCTCTCCTCCCAGAGAGCAGCACACCTGGGAGCACCTGGGCCATTTCTCCTTCAATACTTAACAAACCTCTCTCCAAATTTGTGTACACCTTGTACTGATGTATTGAAGTACATTCTGTGCTTTTGTAGACTATGATTTGAGCCAGGGAGGGTGTGCTGTGGCCACCCACCCAGGGCCTCCACTCCCCCTTTTCCATCCATGCATACAGCCCTGTAACTTGTTATACATACCCCACATGCTACTGGACACATACAATATATTTTCCCACCGCTTTACAGCCCTTAAATGCATGCAGAACTTCCTGAAGTACAAAAAGGCGACTATGGACTCATATGCAGACTGAAACCTCAATATCTTTGTAACCACTCATGCTATCCTGTTGGTTCTTCTTTCAATGTGTTCCTCCAGAATACCCGCATCTAACGACGCCTTCCATTTTGTAATCGGCGCCGAACTCATGCTTCTAGTCCCTTATCAGTGTGGGTATGGAATGCTTCATAGCAAATGATCCAGGCAAGCGATAATAAAATAAACTATACCATTGTATCCACGTCAGAAATACGCACAGAACACAGCTTGGATCATAATATTCGGTGGAGAACTGAGCGAGCTACATGAGATGTGTCTGATGTGAGTAGACTGTGTTACTGCACAGCTGTATACTGCAAGACAGTGTGAGACGCGTCTCACAGCACCGGGGCACTGGTAAGCATAAAGTAGGTACACTATCAGTCTAAAACTAATATCTCATTCATTTCTTCAGCGATTGTCATCATTCTTTTTGCATTGGAGAGCTACATACTGTAGCTACATGTCCTAGGTGTTTATATGACACAATTGGGATATGTAGGGCGCCCACAGGGCAGGCTTTGGGGAATGAAAAATGCGAATATGGTATTCATTTTAGGTCGAGGCATCCTGAGATCTTGTATATACAGGAATGTGTGTGGAATACATATGTAGGTGTGGAGAGCGCTGGCGCAGCTGTGCAGGATGGAGAAGGAAAAGCGAAGGGAAGGGGGGGGGATATGTTCTGAAAGTGGCTTTAGGACGTCTTGAAAGCCCTCCAGTTTGGGTGTTTAACTATACCAGTGTGTCTTGATAGTGGTAGAGCATCTGCAGATAAAATATCAGGGCTGTCCGACGGGTATTGGAGGAGAAATGGCCCAGATGCTCCCAGGTGTGCTGCTGTCTGGGAGGAGAGTGCATACCTCGGGAACGCCTGGGCCGTTTCGCGCGTGCAAGGGCTCGTTAGAACCGCGCTGCACGCATGATTCTAGGGAGCCCTTGCGCGCATCTGCACGACGCGAAACGGTCGAGCTATTGCCTATTTTGCGTCGCTTTGATTGCCCTAGTAGTACCTATATTGCATATGTGAGTACTTACCTGTGTCCTTTGAAACCTATATACGATTTTTTGCCTTTAAAACGCGTTTGGAACAAGCCTACATGGAGCCTGATTGGGTATAAACTGAGTGAGCCAGGGGGGGAGGAAGGAGGAGGATGTGCGCACCAAAACGCAAAATAAGCGCCCAGATAGCGAGGCTATTGAGGCCAGGGAGATGAGATAAGAAGTCAATCTAAGGAGATAAGACATAATCAGCCAGATCTGGACATATCTGTTATCTCTGGGGAGATAACAGGCCTCCCCGGGGCTACCTGCCTAATTAGGAAGGTCCCGGGGCCCTTTTCGGAGGTTCCGGAGGTTTCGTGATACATCACGAAACCAGCCGGTTTACTTTGTATCACGGCGCACGCCATTAGCCGGTTCCTGATGTATCATTCCTACAACAGCAGCTGCCCAGTTCTTCAGGTACGATGTCGAAGGCTGGATTTGCCAACATCGAAGGCGGGCAAGGCCGCTCTTCAACCTCCCCTACGCCCATGACTGCCTCTAGCAGCCCTGCGCCACTTAGTACGTCCTCCAGCGTTACATCTGAGAGTCCCTGGGGAGCAGGCATGTCCATGCTCGAGAAGTCGACCGCGCCGGCAAGCGCGTCTTGCATGTCGACGGGGAGATCACGCGAGCCATATGGCCCGCGTTGTTGCCCAGAGTTAACGTTCATATCCACCGTGGGGAGCTGGAGTTCATCGTATGTCGGCATTGAAAACCATGGGATGTGTTCGGCAGGCACGGGAGGTGGAGGGCCCAGGGTGTCGTCCGCGCAGTCTTCAACGTATGCCTGGAAAGGCCGTCGACCACCCGAGCTCGTCCCAGTGCTCTGACTCGCACAACGCTGTGCTTCAGCTGCATTATCCTTGTGAGTCTTCTGCTTTTCGTGGGTGCGCAGGTTCCCCAACTTTGTCCAGCCGGATGGCCCCTGTGTGCAGACAATACAGCGGCCCAAACGGCCGTCGATTTCGAAATCTGTGTTTGAACAGTTGATTGACCATGCAAAACATATCACGGCAAAGCATGCATACCTTGTGGACGCTCGAGGTCGTGCATGGCCAGTGCAGTTAGTGGGAGAAGAATAGGAAGGTGCTGATGAAACGCCACCCAATTTGGCTGGCGAAGACCCCTGGAACTCCACAACATTGTCCAAAACACAACATAAGCAGACGGATATTGGGGACGATTACAGTACAGCGGACAAGATGCATTGTGTACGATAATGCACTACTAAAGACGGCGGTGTTTTTGGGTGACGGTTGCCGAAACCCATTGCGGTGCCGAAACATCATCCTCGCTATCTACATTGATCATGACGCGAGGTGTGCGACGCACAAGTTTCCTACTGCAAGTGAAAGGGCAACAAGGTCAGCACGCGTCGCGAGAGATAATGAGACTTACATACCGTTTGGGCTCGGCAGGCGTGGTCGTTGTGGAAGACGATGCACCGGGGGTCTCAGACGCCGCCTCAGACAACAACGCGCCGAGCTTCTCCTGCGGCTCCCCCTCACTTGCAGACGGTGGCGCCAGTATCGTTCCCAGGCGGCGACCAACCAGGGCCTTCACATGGCCCCACTTGTACAATTGGACAGGGATCGGAGGTGGTGCCACCTCGGGCGTCGACAGAGCAGAAATGCGCGGCGTGGGCGACGCCCGCCGGTCGTAGATTGCGTCGTACAGCGCCGGTGAGTGCGCGCGGGCTTCGAGAGACAAGCTTGGTGGCTGGGGGAACCTTCGCCCCGTCCACGGATCGTATAGGCACGGCTTCTTGAGCACCTGCTGCGATTGCTTGTTGGGATCGAGGACGGCTTCATCCGCGACCGCCACGCGCACTGCGTCCAATTGATAAGCGGCCGCTGCGTACAATGCCTCCAGGCGCCGCACTTCCTGGCGCAGGAACTCGTTGGTCTCTTCTACCACGGCGCAGCAAGACACGGCTGAGGGCGGTCGGCATCAGGGGACATTGTCACTCCTGTCAAGCTAAGCGCCACTTACTGCCCGGCCCGTCGTACATACATTCGTCGACTGCTTCCTTAGCAAAATCGGGGATTAGCAAAATCGGGGAGGTGTTTCGTCTCGACGGGCGCATCATCGGAGGTTGGCATGTCTGGCGTGAGATGTAAGCGACACAGCTTACATCGGTATGATATACTGCTTACCGTGACTGGGGGAATCTTCATGAACTAAGCTTGACAACCACTGCGTCTCCAAAGTCTGAGAATTCAGGGCCCCACCTTGCTGGTATAGCGCACTGAGCTGTTTGAGAGCCTATTTCCAAGTGAATAAATAGTGGAAATACATACCTGGTTCGGCGTGACCCGGCGTGCGACGAGCGCGGCGGGCGTGCTTTGCTCTTGGAGTCCTCCATATCCTGTGTTTGGGACGGCTCCCACTCGCTGTCAGAGCTGAGCATGGTCGAGGATGTGTTGAAGGCCGAGCGCCCGTTGCTGGGACGGACATCACCCAGCAGCCCACCAGAGGTCACGAGATACTGGGGGAGGGGTGGATACTACGAAAGGAGGTGGAACTGGTATTGGGCCTGGGGAAATACTATACAAGAGGATATGGTATGGAGGAGGTACAGAGCCAGGACTGGATCGATGCGTGCGACATGGCCATACCGATACGCCCTGGGAATACACTCCCAATGGGGAAAGGGACCACTATCCGGCGTCTGTTGCGGCATCAACCTGGCGCCGGCTGGGCTGTGTATTTCGGGCATACTCAGGTTCACCCGGTGGTGTAGCACTTAGTTCCCCTGCCATGCTGTGCTAGCAACTTTGTAGCCTCAGTGTAGTCTGAAGCTGAACCCTCCTAGTGGGCGCTTGTCTAACCCTAGCTCACACAGTGCTCCACTTAGGTGGCTACACCTCTGCCACATAGGCATATTGATCATTCTATATTCACAACTACTAGCCATATTCTTTTACAACTCATTGATACTCATATATAAGCCACTTTAGTGTACTTATAGTACATACTCAGAGAACTTATTCTACTAATGTAGTGGCTTGAAAATGCATGCTGATGGTCAATAGAACTACAAGAAGAAGTAACAAAAGGTCATACACCTCTCTGTAACAGTATTAGAAGAGATGTGTAACAAGCAAGCTGGCTCTACTAGCATATGGCTGTTTTACTGCTGTCTCTAAGGCAAATGCATATGGAATGGCCAGTGTTTAGGGGAGTATATCAGATGCCTTTCTGATCACTACCATTGAATAGAGCTGGGCTCTACCTTCCTGGTGATATATATTATGTGCAAAATGGCCAAAGACTTGCTCTAAAACATGCTGAACAGTGTTTTTGGCCATTTTGTGATTATTTCCAAGTCCCGTGGGCACCTGTCCTGCTTTCCAGCTCAGTGAGCATGACTTGTGCCTGAGGGACTTGGTAGAATGGAGCTCAGAGCATTTTCCATCAGCAGGGCTCAAAATGATGGCAAAACCGGTATATTGAGCCCAATAATAGTCTGCTTATTATGTACATAGTACCATTAGGTGCGCATGAATGAACACAATCTGTGCATATATGACACATGATATATTGATAAGGCATTTCCATCAGCCATAGCTTTCCAATGGTATGGCTCATACACATGGAATATATATCTGTCTTTGGGCTGGATCTTATCTCAGAACAAACACATACCTATAGATTGGCATGCCAACACTGGTTCACATTGGCGTGCCTATCTGTATGGTGCTGTTGCACCAAATCTGCTGCAGACTCTATTTTGCCCAAATCTTGACCAAATTGGATAATTGTGATATCAATAGGAAGCTACAGTCTAGGTCATCTATTTTAGATTGCACTGACACATCTAGGGGCCTTATAACTGGATCAAATGGCTGTATTAGTGCTCATAAGTGACAGAGTCACATAGTGTGACCTATGTCACCACTAGCCACTGGCTACTGACTCTGTGACATATTTTCCTTACCAACTACCCAGGTATTATATGCTGTTAGGATCAGATTGGCTAGCTCTTTCTGATGAAACTAGTATCAGTATTTGTTTGAAGGCAGAAATTGCATAATAAGCAGAGCAAGCATGATTTATATTACCTTACCCTTTGGTGATTCATAGAGCCAAAACATGCTTAAAATATTTATATTAATGCTAGGGTAGTACAAATGCAGATGTGATGTGCTATTAAAATCACTATCGCTCACCATTTCTCCTATTTTAATATCAAATGATAGTTTCTGATCAACACACAATAATACTGTGATATGCACAGATATAGTATTGCAGCTTCACATCTTGGTAATGTACTCAGATAGGTTCAAAGGCTTTGTTGTGCTAAAATACTATAAAACATTTATATAACTGATGGAATATTTAATTGAAGCTCCTTCCTAGACTGTTTAAATTCAAGGGTCAGTAAACACTGAGGATAACCAGTGAGGTAATCATCAGGACAGCACTATAATAAGGGATGGTAATAACAAGGATGATATGCCAGTATAAATAATACAGTACAATCAGCATCAGAATGTATAGCATAGTATGTGGCACCAGCCCTCATCAATCATATCTGCCGACAGCGGCCCTCTTGAGCAAGTTTTGTAGCAATGGCACAGTGTATCAGCTTCCAGCCTGTCACCGTGTTTGTACCTCTCACTGAAGAGGAGATTCAGCAAAGAGTACAAGATGATGATGCTGAAATGGCTGAACACATCAATGCTCTATTAGTGCCATTTTCAGCAGTACACTGACTCTATGGCAGTCAAAATGGCTAACCATATGGACACCCACTTCCAAACTGTGACACATCATGTCAATACCCTGGCTGCGCAGATTACAGCCCTTAATGCACCTGTCATAAACCAACAAGAACTGGTCCAATCCTATAAGAGGCAGGTTGATGCCCTTCTGGCAACAGCTGGGGCGGACACTCTTGCCAAGCTAAGATTGGTGAACTGCGCTGTTTTGCCTTCAGTTTTCTTCAAACATGTTCCACATAATCTGCGTGCTCTTATGCAAAAAAAGGGTGACAAACAAACCATGTGTCGTGGCACTGGGACAATGTGCTCCTGCTGTTATTACATTAAGTAAGTATGTCCAGTAATTTAACAAAATGTTGGCCGTTTGGCAAGCTTCTTTCTGCTGATGTATTTGTTATGATCATACATTTGTATATCTAAAGTTTAGAGCTGAACAAGCCATGGTTTAATGCTACAGGACGACATAGTTCTCCTCAGTGTTCACAGAGTACAGGTGGACCTTGTCAGCACTCTACTGTAGTCAATACTGAGCCTAATCACTTGTTTCTTTGATTGAACTGTTTCATACACCACATGGATTATGTATAAATATGTTGAGAAACAATTTTCCCAAAATTGGTGCTGCAGGTGCCTGCATAGGTGCACCTGTGGGTTTTGGTTCCAGGTCACTCAGATTTGGGTTATCTAGCAGGGCAGATAACTTTGGATCTGGGTTAAATAATTTGAGCAATAATTTACCTGTGGGTATGGATCTGGGTGAGCCACAGTTTGGTCCATGTTCAGCCTTAATATGAAGTTCTGATGTCCAAGATAAGAACAATAGAACATTATTGTATATACAGGTAAAACACAAAATGGTGTGCTATAATGAAATTGGATATACGGGTTTCAGAGTTGGGATACAGATGTCAAAACAGGGTTTAGACTTCGGGATTGGAGCACAGGATGTAACAATAGCCCTGTGACAGCCTTTCTCCTTAGACAAAACTCCAACTAGTCCCTAGTTTAACCATATCTGGTTATAGAATATGTTTGAAACCTGACACAAATTCTCCACCCTCAGCAATTGTATCTGCCAGTAATGGCCCACTTCTAATAAGTTGCCTTGTGGCTTGCCACACTGTAAGCTTTGGAGCTTTTACTGCAAAATAGACAGGGAACCAGCTTCGCTTTGATGCAACCTCAAAGGGGTGAATGGATAGAGGATTTCCATCCAAAGAGCATTGGATCCAGCAGCATAAGTGCTGCTACTCTTATGGTGACAGATACATAGGTGAACATACTATACAGTAATAAGAAAATCAGTTGAGGATGGCCTTGTCTTCAATGTAATACCTGTGTCACTGGGAATTAAGCAATCAGTTTAAGTACCAGGCCACTGAACTGAACAAATCACCTAGTGCAGATACCAAGATGTTGATGTTAGAGCTATCTAAATTGAGCAAATGGGGTGCCAAAGAGTGTAAACAAGCAAAAGAGACTGCCAGTAAAGCCTTCTATATACAAGACAGGTTCAAATGTATCAACTGTGGTCACAAAGAGATAATGGTCCGGTCTAAGGTGTGTTTACAGTGCATTGCATTAGAACTGCTTACAGCCAGGCTCCACTTCTTATGATTGAGTGCATGTATAATTATGGGAATATAAGTGCCTGTAAGAGTTATGGTGGGGGTTCAATATAACTGCAAGATTGTGATGGGAGAGTAAAATTTGTGACAATGAAGACAAATACATGAGAGGCAAAGACAACTCACTGAGGAGAGCCAAGCTTATATAACATATGGTCTTATATACATGCACCATAGTTGCTGATGTGACGCAGGATATCAACGCAGAGAGGAACCCCATGGTTATCAGGTGCTGTATCAGTAAAACAGATAAAAGCCGGACTAGAAGTTCATATATTGCCTTTCTTGGAAGCAGGAGGTGGACAACAAGGTTTATCCGGCAGGGTTCACCAGAGTATCAGGTCCCCCAATTATAGTAGGCAAACCAACATCAATATCCGGACAAAATTGGGTCTGTCAGGACCCTCTGTGCTAATTTTTTTCCAGTCAAAGTGGGCCAAAATTGGGTATCAACCCACCTCAGATTGCCAGACAAATTGGCGGCTATGACAGGGGTACCTATGGTATATCACACAGCTTGATTAGCATCACTTACTCAGGTTATACAAGTGCTAATAGCAAGCCACTGGTGATGGAACTATCAGAGTTTGAATATCTAACAAATACTGTCAATAGCGTGCAGTGATATTACTTGACTCGGAGCTTACTGTTGCGTACCTTGTGCTTCAAGCTCCAAGCTTCAAGATCGTAATGCTGGGGATTTGGGTTTAAATTGGTACGCCTAAAGTGCTATTGAGTACTACTACAATGATCGATGGCAATTTTCTATTGTTTGCAATGGCTAGGGCAATTGTTTTGCCCCAATTTCGCCCTAGGGGAACCCAATTCTCATTTTCCAAACATATATAGCCTGGTACTAACCCAGATTTTGTTCCCAGACAAATGGCCCCCAAAATCGGGGTGGTCGAGATGTACATAGCTTCCCCTACCATTATCGGGGATCCCAATGTATCGCGATCGCTAACAGGACGCGTGCGTTAGGTGTTCTGCAAACCGGATTCGGACGCGGAACCAGAACAAGAACAAGAAGCTTAAGCATATGTCAGGCATCCGAAGACATGCAACAGACAACAGAACAATATCGGCGTAAATGGGCTGAACACATATACACATATACACTATTAAACGCGCCGCCGACCCCGGGCCCGCTTGAAAGCTTGATCGCCAGACAGACATGACGAACTCGCACGTACCCCCCCGCACCGCTGCCTCTCGCGAACACGGCGTCAAATGCATGGAAAGGATCCGTGGGCGTTCGCGCTCATCCCCTAGCGAACCCGCGGCATGCATCCCATTCCGTCAACGGTACGCGATGCGCACGCGCGCGCGACCGCCCACACTCGTACTCTCTCCTCCCCGGGTAAATATGGTCGTCGGTCACTGTCTAGAAGGCGTTAGGCGTCAGGGGGCGAAAGCGCACAGCGCGCGAAGATGTTCTTGTCCGTGTTCTCGTTCTTCTCGTTCTCCTCCCCGTCCGTATTCTTCCGCCGCCGCGCATCTAGTGCGCGCCGTTCACGCCATTGGCCCCGTTCGTATAGGTGTCGTTGACGTTGCTGAGCGCGGCGTCCGCGCGCTGCAGGTCGCCCTCGCTGAGGCTCTTCGAGCGGCCGCCGCCGGGCGTGCTCGCGCCGGACATGACCGAGTTCGCGCGCGAGCGCACTTTCATCACGAGCGGGCTGAAACGGAACGCGTCAGCGTCAGTCACGGAGGGGAAGTAGCATGGGGAGGAGAGGATACGCACAAGGGGTAGCCTTCCTCGTCGTCCTCTTGCTGCGACGGCCAGTTCATGCCGCGGTAATCGCTCGTGCTGAGTGACTGCATCTGTAAACGTGAACACATGTGAGCAAGGTGGATGAACGGACATGGAAGTGTACTACTGACCTCCTCGGTGAGCGTGCCAAGATCGCCCGGGGTCGCGATGCCGGACATGCGGAAACGCGGGCTCGCGGGAACGCTGATCGGGAGCGTCATGCGCTCCATCCCAAAGTCGAAGTCCTCTTCTTCACCATCAGGCCCGCCCGCGCCGTAGAACTCGTCCGGGTACGCGCGGCGCAGCGCGAGCTGGCGCGCCTTCGAGTACTCGATCCCGAGGTTCTTCCAGTCGAGAAGGGGGGAAAGGCGCTCGACACGGTTGCGCTGGTTGATGCGCTGCCGGCGCGACTTGCTCGTGAAGGCGAACATGTAGTCTGTGAGCGTGTTCACGGAGTCCTCGACGGACTGCGAGCGGCGGTCGACGATATAGCAGCCTTCGTCTTGCGGGCGCTCGATCAAGTCCTGCATGAAGCAGCCGAACCCGGAGAGGTTCGTCGTCACGGACGGGATGCCCATCTGCGGCGGTGTTAGTGCGGGTAGGGCGGATGGGAGGACCTCGGGTACGTACGACTGTGCACTCAGCGGGGGTGTATCCCCACGGCTCGTAGTAGCTCGGGAAGACGCCCAGATGGCAGCCGCGCACGAACTCCTCGTAGTCCAAGCCGAGGATGGGGTTGTTGCTGTTCAGGAAGTCCGGGTGGAACACGACCTTGACGCGGTCGGACGAGGCGTTGAACAGCTGCACGCGGCGGATCTGGTTCAGAATCGGGTCGTTCGCGTCGTCGGCCATGTTGTGCGTCGTCACGGGCGGGAGCGCGTTCCGCTTCAGCGCGAAAATGCGGCGCTTGAGGAGCACCTTGTCTTCGTCGGACAGCAGGTCGTCGGGTGTCGGGAGCGTGCCGTGTTCGCTGCAGGACGTGAGCGGGAGACGAGCGCGGGTGAAAAAAGGACTTACCCGTTAGAGCTCATGGCATGCTCGAAGAGGCGGGCTCCTATGCGGTTCTGGATCTCGGTGACCGTGTCGTGCAGCTGCTTCGTGACGGCTTGCCCTTTCAGCGCGTCGATCGTATACGAGTGTGTCGTGGCGGGCATGATAATGAACGCAATCACGGTCATTTTGGACCCTGACTTCTTGAGACGGTAGTTGAGACCTGGATAAACATCAGTAAATGGCAAGAAGACAAAATGGACTGGCACATACGCGCAAGTGACTCGATGAACATGTCTACACCCTTGTTGCGATACTCGTAACGACCGGCGGTAAACATCTGCATACAAGTCAGCGACAGCCGGGGCGTCAAAAATGGACCAACGCACGTAGAGCGTGTTATCCAGGTCAAAGTCGTAGTGGCCGTAGAAGTGGCCGCGGACGAAGTCGTTGATCTTGGCCTTCGCTGTCGAGTGCAAGTTCTGGAACTCGTGCATTGCCTGGAACTTGACGACGTTGAGGCCGTTCGGGAGGACGCCATCGGGCTTCCGCTTGAGCAAATGTTCGCTCTCGTACGCCGTGATATGCGAGACCGTAGTGAAGACATCCGCGCAATGCGCAGACGAGCGCTCGATGCAGTAGCGATGGTAGATTCCGCGTTTCCCGGCCTCGTGGTCGACATCAAAGTACTGGAGGTTGTTGTAGAAATCAACGGATCCGGCACAGAGGTACCGGCCGAGGAGGGTCGCGTGGGTCGTGAACACGGTGGTGACGTCGATATGGCGCTTGCGGCAGAGCGGGATCGCGAGCCCGGCCTGCCACTCGTGGAAGTGCGCGATGATGGCTTTATCGGTGCGCCGCGCGACGTACTGTGGGCAGGAGGTCAGTACGATGCGCGTGACTGGGTGTATGCCAAGGCGGCGCGCGGGGTCTAGTGGAGCGGCGGACGCTGCGGCAGGACCTTAATGGCCACACTCCGCCGCAAGCAGCGACGATGATTCCAAGGAGGCGCGGCGGGACGACGGAATTGCCAGAGGGAGAAGAGGCCGAGCGTGAGGGTCGGGAGGAACTAAGTGCACGCGCTCCTCCATGGGAACGACGGAGGCTCTCTGCGCATCTTGCGCGTAATGGTGTGTCACTATCGGGCCGCAGCGCGCGTTCGCGGGGGAGACGCGCCCCCAGAATTCGGAGGATTTCCGTTTCTGAGGAGCTGCGTAGCCCGTTCGCGTCGCAGGCGATCCGAATCGTGTTCGACGAATGGATCCGAGTGGTAGAGAGCCGCCAAACAGAACTATCCCCACAGTTGGAGACGATGGACGCGACTCAACATGCGGGGGATCCTTGATTGGTGCCCTGCGAGCGCATGCTCCCCGCAATGTCGGAGAAGCTCCATCTTTGAGATGCTGCGTCGGTCACTCGCACCGTGCGCGACTCGAATCGCGTTCAACGAGGGTTCGGGGTGATTGGCCGAGCTGCCATAGAAAACTATCCCAACATTGGGAGAAAATGGACGCACGGGAGGATCGCAGTGCACCGCGCGCGAAAATAAAGATGAAAAGGAAAGAAGGGAGGACGTACATCTCCAAGGAACCAGGCTACGATGTATCCAAAGACGATGGTCTCGTTCGTTTCGTGGTCGTTGGGCGGGGTGGGTATACCGGCGAGGTTCCAGAGGTCGCCCTTCCATTCGTCGAGGCGGGAGTACTGGCTGCCAGTGTCGAAGAGGAGGACGTTGGGGGCGCCCTCGATGAGCCAGCGGCCGTAGAGGATCTTGACACCGGCGGCACGCATGTTATCGAGGGTAGCAGCTAGGTGGGGGTCCTTGGGCTCCTGGGCCTCGACCTCCATGGGGGCGGTCTTGTAGGAGAGGGGGCCGATGAGGGTGTAGCGGTCGCCATACTCGGAGACGGTGACGGGGACCTTTGTTTTGATGACGGTGTAGATGCCGCCGACCTTGTTTGCGACCTCCCAGGCGCACTCGAAGAGGAGGGGGTTGCGGACGTCGCGCTTGACCTCGGTCATCGCGGGCGCGTGAATATGAGGGGAGGGGAGATGGGGGTGTGTGGGGAAGCTGGGGAGGCGGGGCGGGTGGAGGTATGTAAGGCGGGGCGGAGTGGACTCGGGCGAGGAGGAAGGACGGAGAGGAGACTGGAGAGGACGAGGACGAACAGGGACCGGCCGCTCTCGGCGCTACCCCGCACTCCAGACGTCATCCCCACGTGCGCCCGCCGAGAACATACGCGCGACATACCGACCTGGGACGGACGATCGTCTACCCAGGCCGCTCTCTCCGCCGCCCCGCCGCGATCTGCACTCCCTCATCGGCCTATCAGACACTCGACTCACCCAAATACCGCCATGATGCATGATCGTCCATCTCCGGTCTTCCGAGGCCAGGGACACCAGTGAGCGCGCGTTTGTGGGCGATGTTAACATTGGTGCGTGCGGAAGGCTCGCGCACGAAGCTGGTCTGGGCGTGAATGTCTTTGGTTGTAGCTTCGGGGGACGGTTCGTTGTATTCCATGCGATGTATGACAGCCACACAAGCAGCCAAATACTATAATTATAATGGCGCCTGCTTCGACCTGCTTCTCTCCACCTACGCCATCGCACGCCGGTGCCTGTCCTCAATTTCATTCAGCACACATTCTTGTCCCATGTGTCCGAAGGTTCGTACGCTTTGCGATGCCGATGTACGATACACACGCGCTATCTACCCAGAGCGCTCTTCCTCCGCCGGCTCGTCCTCCGCCGCCGCTCCCCCCAGCTCGCCCGTCCGCGCGAGCAACGACCACTTTCCAAACAGAAGGCTACAGCCGGATCAGCACTCCCTCATCGGCACACCATCACCAGCGAAAGCAAAGCACTCACTCGAACATCGCCATGATCGTCCACTTCCGGTTGTCCGACACCGGGAACACGAGCGAGCGCGGCCCGTAGAACACCTAACGCACGCGTCCGTCCCGTCAGCATCAGCGACCGCAATACACTCGGCAAAGCCCGCCGGACGAACCTCGTCGTCCACCTCGTCCTGCTTCCGCGGAAGGCAGTGCATGAACTTCCAGTCCGGGTTCGCCCCGCCCTCCCGGCAGAGCGCCTCCGTGACCTGGTAGCCCTGGAAGTCCTTCAGCCGCTGCGCCTTCTCCGCCTCCTGGCCCATCGATATCCTACATCGCGTTAGCAACAACCACGACACATACATACATGAGACAACGCGCACCAAGTGTCAGTGACCACCAGATCCGCGCCGTGCACGGCCTCCCGAGGATCCGCCGTCCAGTGAATGCCCTTGTCGCACCCGAGCTCGACGACCCGATCCCAAACCGCCTTCGGCGCGCGGTACTTTTCGTTCGCGGGGCTCGCCACGCGCAGCTGGTGCCCGAGGCGCGGGAACGACACGAGCATATCGTGCAGCACGTTCGCGGAGTCGCCGACGTACGCGACCGTCAGCGGGCGCACCACCGTCGTCCTGCCCGGGTTCCGCTGGCTCTCCCTGTCCGCCTTGCCTGTGGGCAGCGGCGGCGGCGGCGGCACGTCGGGCGAGAAGAGGTACGCGTGCTCGTTCAGCGTGAGCAGGTCCGCGAGCACCTGCGTGGGGTGCCACAGCGACGACAGCGCGTTCAGCACCGGGACGGGCGAGTACCGCGCCAATTCCTATTCCAGCCCGCGACGATCCCACCAGAACCCGTCAGCACCCAGCACCCCGTCCAATCAGCACGCGAACGCGCTCACCTCGATCTCGGAGTGGTCCCCGACGCGCGCAAAGATGCCCTCGACCATCCCGCCAATGACCCGCGCCGAGTCGCGCACGGTCTCGTTCACGCCGAGCTGGATGTCGTCCCGGCCCAAGAAGAGCGCCTGCCCGCCGAGGAGGTGCGTCGCGGTCTCGGCCGCGAGGCGCGTGCGCGTGCTGCGCTTCGCGAAGAGCAGCGCGACGGACTTGTTGAAGAGCGACTGCGAGGGCATGCGCAGGTTCGGCGGGCCGCCGTGCTTGCTCCTGACGGCGTGCGGCAGAGACCACGGCAGCGCGTGGCGCTTGAGGTAGTATGCGTGCGTGAGGATGCGCTGGATCTGGGATGGCGAGAGGTCCGCCAGTGTCATCAGATGCGGCACTCTCCTGGCGAGCGACATGTTGTGCTTTTTCTCTCTTCGCGCGAGCGCAGAGTGGTCGATGGAGTGTGGTCGCTGGTGTGCAACGTCGAAAACGAGGTGGAGTCAAGAGTACTCACCGGCTTGGTACGAAGCGCCGGACAGTACTATAACGCTTGACTGTTACGTAAGCATAGAACAAGTTTTGGAGGAAAGTAACGGGCGCCTGTTCCCGACCGAGAGAACGGTTAAGCGCACAAGCCAGAAAGTTGCAGACCGAATTTTGAGAGGAGAATGGACGACGCGGGGGAGCGGGAAGGCGGGGCAGTAGTAGACGCACAGTTAAGAGTGTATAGGGTGAAAAGGCTGAGGGTAGCGGGTTCGTCGGTGTTCCCGTGGGTGCCGAGGTCGCATACACAGGCACCCACGGTGGCCGTTGCGGAGAATTGTGCGGACACGATCTTGAACGGCCTGTGCCCTTTACAAAGTTGTTTGGAAGGATCGAGATGGCGCATCCATATACAATTGTCCTATCCATCGCCCTCACATAGATTAGAGGGATGTTACATAGCGCGTACATTCAGCAAGTCTACTATAGTAAGGACGAGCACAAGGGACGAGCACAAGCCTAGATGTTGTCCTCCGGACCGTCCTCGATCATCTTCGCATAATCCTCGTAGCTCGCGAATGTGGGGAGTGCGCGCAGCTTCTTCCGCTGAGCCCGCTTGCTGTCCTCGTCGCGCTTCCGCTTGCCCTTCGGCTGGTCCTTTGAGGAGATACCGCCCCATGCGTCGTCGCCCTCTTCGGGCTCTGCACCGGGTCCGTCGAACTCTATGAGACCGGTGGGCACCTCGGCATCCAGCGGGAGCAGGTCCTCAGCGTCAGAGTCTTCGACGAGCGAGAAGGCGTCGTCGTCGACCTCCCCGTCTTCAGCTTCGTCGTCGTCGTCGTCATCAACACTCTCGGCTTCCTCGTCAGAATCCTCGAGAGCGTCGAGGTCGGACGGGACGTCGTCGCTCTCGTCACTGTCCTGCATGAGGTCGGCGTCCTCGAGCTCGCCTGGCATTGTCGCTTTCATGGCCTGCAAATTGCGTCAATACCGTGCCGCCGTATGGGGTTCGTGAGAGGACAACATACCTTCCAGATTTCCGCCTCCTCCGCGTCACTGTTTTCCTCTTCCTCATCCTCCTCATCCTCTGCGGTGGCGGGCTTCTTCCCTTTGCTGGACAAGTCGAACCCGCCGTCCTCGCTCTCCTCGCCACTCGCCGCCACCCCATCGTCCTCACTCTCAGATGCGCTCACCAGCTCCTCCGCGTCCTCCTCCTCCTCATCGTCGTCGTCCTCCGCGCCGCTGGCGTCCGAGCCCGCCTCGTCCCCATGCGCCTTCCGCTTCCCGACTTTCGTCGCCTTCTGGCGCTCCTTGTCCGCCTTGCGCGTAAAGTACGCGTGGAAGAAGCGCTGGTCGACGGGCACGTCCTCCGCGCGGCGCGTCCAGAAGCGCGCATCGTTCGCGGGCACGCCGAGCCCCGCGGCGGCCTCGCCCTTCACGAGCGTCACGCCGCCGCCCGCGTCGCCCGTTGCAGAGGGCTGCATCGCGCTGGAGCCCTTTGGTTTGGACTTTTTGGCGTTCTTGAAGACGAAGCGGTCGAGGAAGTGCGAGAGCGTGTTGAGCGCGAGGTCGGGCGAGCCGGTAATGGGTGCGGAGGAGAAGAGCTGGCGGGCGTGCAGGGAGATGGTGGGGTGGTAGTGGTGTAGGAGGGGGATCTGCGCGGGGGCCGGGGTTTGTAAACAGCCTAGAGGGAGGTGTAAGAGGGGGACTTACAAGCTCGTACATGGGGGTTGCGAGAGCGTGTGCGTATTGGGGGTCGCGTTTGCGGGGGTCGTACGCTGGCGCGTCGGCCGCGGGCGCTGTTTTGGACTTTGAAGAGTGTAATAACGGCTTGATGCTGGGGGTCGTGCTGAACAGCTGGAGATACGAGTTAGTACATGCGTATAGGGAGTGCTGTCCACAACATACCTCGCCTAGTAGGTAGAGGCCACCGGCAACAAACTCGATGGCGCCTCCGGCACCAACGCCGCTCGCGAGCACCTGCACGAAGCGGCGGACGAACGCGGCTACACGCTGCGCATCGTGGTCGGCCTTCAGAGCCTTGAACAGGAGGTTGAGGTACAACGCCTGCTTATTTGACGTGCTCAGCCGCGGGTCCGTTAATGATGCGTACAGGGTGCGGCAGAAACGGTCGCGGAGTGTCGTTGTAAATGCAGAGGGCGAAGTTTGGCTTGACGTGGAGGGCTGTCCGGCGGGGGTTGAAAGAGTGGTGGATATTTGGAGGATGAGGGTGAGTGCTTGGAGGGAGATGTTGAATGTGGATGTATGCGTGATCCGGAAGAGGGTGTCGATGTGTTTTTGGAAGCTGTATGCGCAGTAAGCATATAGTAAACCTGAGTAGAATAACAGGCGTACACAGCGGAACTATCACTGCTGAGATGCATCTGTGCAAACGGCAGCGCGCGATTCACGCCGGTGAGGATCGCGCCGATGAGGCGCGAGGACGAGTCCTCGACTTCCGCGAACCCGGCCGCGCCCTTGACCTCCTTGACCTTCCGCTTCTTCTTGTCTCGCGGCGGGCCCCTGCTCTTGTCCTTCCCGCCCTTGCCCGCGGACTTGTCCTCGGCCGCGGCGTCGGGCTCGGCGTCGGGCGTGTCCTCATCCTCATCGCCCTTTGACCCGAGGATCTCCTCGAACATCTCAAAGTAGGTGTCGACGAGCATGCGCGCGACGGTGCGGTCCGACGCGGACGGCGTGAGCACCGCCTGATTCAGCGTCACGGAGGCGTAGTACCACGCGTGCGTGTTCCAGCGTGAGGCGGGGCCGTCGGGCGTCGACGCATCTGTCTTACCTTTGGGCTTCACTTTCGACTTGGACGAGGAAGCGTTGTCGTCGAAGCGGATGTGCGTGCTGGCGGTGCTGGTGGGGGCCGCTTGCGCGGCGGTGGAGGCGGGGAGGCGGAAGATGAGGGCGCGCACTTCGCGCACGATGACGCCTTTCATGGCCGGGTGTGACTGGAGGATCTGGAGCAGGTGGTAGGACACGCGCGAGCATACTGCCTTGTCCGTGTCTCCCTGTTTACGCACGCCGCATTAGTATGAAAGCGGGGGATGATGTGCGGCTGAGACGCACGAGTTTGTTGACAAGGAGCCGGAGCAAATTTTGCTCCTGCTCGGGTTGCGCGCGGAGGAGGGTGGCGAGGAAGGCGAGCGTCTGGGTGCGCACGTACGTGAGCGGGTCGAGCGAGAACGTCTCGAGGACCTGCAGCATCGAGAAGAAGAACTTCTTCAGCCAGTCCTCGAAGTGCCAGAGCACGAGGTGCGCGTCGCTCGCGTCCGGGTGCAGGAGTGGCTGGTCCCGGAAGTATCTAGGCATGCGAAGAGCGATCGTCAGTGGAATGCGGGCGAGGAGTGCAGAATGAGAAAGAGAACGCACTTGAGCTTCCGTCCGGGCCCTCCGCCGCCGACCCACCAATCGACGACGCACCGGACGGCCTTGAGGCCCTCGTCGCGTCCACCCCGCGCGCGTCCGCGCTGTGCCATCCCGCGCAGGCTCTCGAGCGCGGCGGCGTTGTGTACCGGGCTCGCCTGCACGAGCAGGGTCAGTGCGCTCAGCCTGTCGGAGAGCGTACCCGTCGCGAGCACGGTCTTCAAGAAGTGCGCGTCCGACGCGGACTGCGCGGCGGACAGAGTCTGGTATTGCTCTGCATCGGCCTGGAGGAGGGCGGCGGCGCGGGCGGAGAGCTCGGACAGCTGCGAGGCGGAGGGGGTCGGCAGGTCGGCCTTGGGCGGGAGGGGCGGCACGGAGGTGTACCACGTCGGGTCGGGCTCAACAGTGAATTTTGGGGCCATCGTTGTCTGCGCTGGGGTCGACGGCGAGCTCGAGGGGAAAGACGACGAGGACGGCTCTCAAAATTCGGTCTGCAACTTTCTGGCTTGGGCGCTTCATTTGTCGATCGGGAACAGGCGCCCGTTACTTTCACTCGGAACAAACTGAACTCGCTTTCACGAGCATGCGTCAGATATTTTTCACTACAAACGTCTCTTTAAATTTCACAGCAGACCCATGAGGTGACACCGATCCTCTGTACAGTACTTGTGACTTAGGGGAAGCGATTAAACGTGAGGCACGCGCATTACGTCCTGCAATTTGCAGCTGCCAGTGGTGTCCCAGCTGTCTCCTGCTTTTCTGACACGTCCTCCGGACAACTAAGCCATCAGTAGGCAAGTTCCCATATAACTTGACCCCCGTCAGCGTACTCACAGCTCGTAGTTTAGCAAGCTTCAAGTTAAACTCATAACCGACGAACGCGCACTCCGAAGGCTTGCCATATCCTTACTCAGGCTTCCACTTGGCGACACCGAACTGCAACAAACTGGGACGATGTCGACGATATCATCGGCCCCCTGCGATGCCTGGATGCGCCATTACACCTCGAATCGCATCGGCGCGCACGAGCTCGACGCCATTATTCGCTCTTTGATCAAGCAAGGCGTGGTCCTGCAGGCTGATAGTGATAGTGCTCGTAAGAACAAGCTCAAGGACGCCAACAGTCACAACACCGACACAGACGCAGTAAAACACGACCAAATCAACCACGGCACCGACAAGTCTCATGAATCTGCGTATACACTTTTGTGGACGGATTTTCCTGAAACGCCCTCTGCGCCGCGCAGGAGGCACAGCGACGACGATGCAAGCGCAGGGCTCCACGATGTTGAACCAAGTCCTGGGCGGCACAGGCTCGTCGGAGCTGTGCAGCGCATCGTCGATGCCATTTCTGCAACGGCTCTGCCTGGACTCCAACCGTCCGGTGAGTACATCTCGGCGGAAATATATTGTATGGATAGCGACTCGGAAGAGGGAACGCTTTGGCGTCACCACGTATGTTAATCATACTGCAAAGAGTGTTTCCGAGCGCCGCGCTAACAGCTCCTAGGATCGTTGGGAACCGCCTTACAAACAGGCGTGCCACGCGATGCACAGCGACTGCTGGCGGACACATACATACAATGTAAGCCGTCTTCCAACGCGACGAAGCAAAGCCTAACAGCATGCCGGCGTGATATTTGCACAGATCACAATCGAAGACACGCAGATCATGCTCTGGTACTTCTCCCGGTCACACTTCGCGAGGTCGTCGGCCTATAGCTTCGTCGTGTGTTCCCTGTGTTCTGTGTGCTGATATATCGCTCATGGTATACTGCAGGACGTCCGGGCGGTCGTGCACGCGCTCTCGGCCCTCATTTTCTCCACGCCCGAGGAACTTGGCTACGACACAAACATCATGCGCATCGCCGAAACCGACCAGAATGGCCCTCATCGGCGCTACGTCTACAAAGTGGGCGATCGATACTTCAAGACGCTCAGGTGTCTCCACGAGTACAATTCCTTGGCCATCGTCGGTCGCGCAACACGCGCATGGAAGGTCATAGAAGTGCGCGACTTCAGCCGCCTGGACCCGCTTCCGAACGCGCAGCCCATGGTGCTGAGAGATGTATGGATTGACGGCAGCGCCAGCACGGAGAGCGAGATCCAGAAGCAGATCTTCGCGTGCTGTGACGAGCTAGGGGCGAATTTCCCAGCGGACGACGATCCCCGGCTCAGCGGTGTTGACGAGTCGACGAGGCAGGAACTCCGTCGCCGCCTGGAGGATGGTACCTACAAGGACCTGTTTCTGTCGATTGAGGCGGACGAACGGGGCGCGATGTCCAAGTCCGTCGCCGAGGGGTTCATCTTGGACAAGGATGTCTTTGCACCGCCGGGGTCTGTCGACAAGGGTGCTTTGAAGAAAGGAGCCGACAGATCTCGAGCTTCGGACAGCAAGCACAAATACGGGCCTAACCGACGCAACTTTGTGGTGTACAAAGAGGTATGCTGTGCGCTGCACGATTTGAAGGATCTGCACGATGCCGTACAAGCACTATTGGACTGCTTATGGGGTGGGTTGGAGACCTCGTTGATGTTGTATCGGCACCACTGACCTACCTGTGCTCCGGCAGCCGTACAGATTCTGTTCCTCATCGGCTGGATCCATCGCGACATCAGCTCCGGCAACGTGCTCTTCTACAATGGGCGTGGTATCCTGGGCGATCTTGAATACGCCAAGAAGTTCGATCTGTCGGTGGGAGGACACTCAGATCCTCGGACGGTGCGTGGGGATGGCCTGAGACGTGTTTCTTCGACCCTGACGGTTTCGTGTAGGGCACGCCGTTCTTCATGGCTGTCGAACTCCAGACAGGAAGCCACATATATCGACCTCACATTGACTTAGCGCTAGGGAGGCCAAGTACACGAGAGCCATCTCTCGCCGTCGTTCGCCACAACTTTCAGCATGACGTGGAATCATTCTTCTGGATCCTGCTCTGGGTTTCCGTCGCCCGCATCCCCGGAGGTCGAGCCACAGCCACTGTGCCGTTCGAGATGAGCGACCCCAACGTCTTCAACACTCGTCGTCAGATTATGATGGGCCAAGGCGGAATCTTCGACAAGATTCTTGCGGGCTTGAGTGAAGACATACGCGAGGATCTCTCAGACACGCTGCTTACTATGCAGTGGGCGCTCGAGGGCAGTTACGATGGACGGAAGTATGCCTTCGAGGCCATGGAGACGTATGCACCTGTGTACGGCTTCTTTCGCCGACAATTGACGACTCTGGCCAACAACGTGCCGCCTGGGCGGGTACCACTTCAATGATGGCTTCCTGCTTCTCCGGCACCGGAACTGCGGAACAACACTGCACACTGTGACACATTCCCCACTCTGCCGCAGGACCCGCCCGCAAAGCCGAAAAGTGTGCACCTTGTATGTCATTCTCTGCCTATTACAATACGTCGTGGTTTTCACGAAAGCTATATGAAAGTGACAATGCCGAGCATTATGCGAAGATGATAGAAGACGGTCCAGAGGACAACATCTAGGCTTGTGCTCGTCCCTTGTGCTCGTCCTCAGTACAGGAGACTTGCTGAATGTACGCGCTATGTAACATCCCTCTGATTTATGTTAGGGCGATGGACAGGACAATTGTATGCCGATGAGCCATCTCGATCCTTTCAAACAAATTTGTAAAGCCCTCACAGCCCGCTCAGAATCATATCCGCACACTTCTCCGCAACGGCCACCGTCGGCGCCTGCGTATGCGTCCTCGGCACCCACGGGAACACCGACGAGTCCGCCACCCTCAGCCCCTTCACCCCATACACCCTCAACTGCGCGTCCACCACCGCCCCGCCCTCCCACTCCCCCGCGTCCTCCAGCCTTCCCATCCGACACGTCGACGTATAATGGTACGTCGTCCTATTGCACCGCCTAATCCACTCATCCACATCCTCATCCGTCTCGCTCCGCGGCACGGTCGCGTCCGTCATCTTATACCCGCGCTTGCGCATCCCGTCACGCAGGCGGAGCGACAGGCGCACCGCCCCGCGCAACGGCACGAAGTCCGCCGCGTCCGAGAAGTACGCGGGGTCGACGACGAGCGGCGCGCGGGGGTCGGCGGCGGCGAGGCGCACGGTGCCGCGGCTCCGGGGCGCGAGGAGCACGTTCAGGAAGCTGTACGACCCACTCGTCTTCGGGATGACGGCTTCTGATCCCGCGTCGGTGCTGTCGTACGCCATCTATGCGCTGTTTATCAGTGGTGTGCATGAAGGGGGGGAAATGGGGGACGCACGGGCATGATTTCGATATCGGGTAGCGTCTTGTCGAACGCTTTCTCTGTTTTTGTGGGGAGTCCGCGCGCGTCGAGGAGCGTTGAGTGCGTGAAAATCGCGAGCTGGAGCACGGGCACGAGGAGCAGGCCGGTGCCCCAGATCAAATAGCGCACGAGCTCGTAGAAAAATCGCCAAGGGTATCGCTCGAGCGAGTACAGAGAGTCCCATATGCTGATGTGGAACCCGACGGTCACCCCAAAGTGGTCTTGCTGTAATCACAGGTTCAGTTCGGTTAACACGAGACTGGGTGCGAGTACGCACCAAGTTAGAGCCCACGGCAGGTAGGTCTTTAGCTACAACGATTCCAAGCTCCTTGAGGTGCTCAGCAGGCCCTATACCACTGTACGCTAGTGAGTAACATCAAACAACTTCGACCTCCAGTCAGCCTACCTCAGCATCAGAATCTGCGGGGACCCAAATGGGCCAGAACTCAGCACGATCTCCTTCTTGGCCGCAATCGTCCTCGTCTTCGCACCGCCCTTGCCCGCGACTGTCGGCCCCAGAACGACGCCAGTCACCACCAGCGCGCCGTCCGCCGCGCGCTCCGTCACCAGCCGCTCCACGATCGTGTTCGTGCACACATGCAGCTGTCCCGTACGCGTCCGCGCGATGGCCACGTCCTTGGGGAGGAACGCATGGTACGTCGAGTTGCGGTGCGCGCCCTGGTCGATCGTGAAGTGCAGACGTCCGCAGCCAAATGGCGGGCTTGTCGGGGAGTTCAGGTCGGGAATGTACGGCAGCCCAACTGCCTTCGCCGCTTCAACAGCCCTACGAACACACGAACGTCAGCATCATGCGTTCGAGACGACCGAACGAACCCAGGCTTACTCTTCGAACCCTCTAAAGTAGAAACCCGGGTGAGTCCTGTTGCTCCACAGCCCTACCATGCACTTCAGCCTCCCGCGCACTCAAGTGCTCGCCCCCGAGCCGCACTCACCCCTCCCGCTATGCACGCCCTCGACCTCCACATCCGCCCTCTCCGACTTCAAAAAGTAGCCCTTCAAATCCTCCCACCCCCAGCCCTCCATCCCCGCCTCCCGCCACGCGTCATACTCCGCGGGCAATCCCCTTGTATACAGCATCTGGTTGATCCTGCTCGTGCCCCCCAGCACCGCGCCCGTGTACGCCTCCATCATGCGCCCCGCGGGCAGCAGCTGCGTCTGGGGCACCATCGTGCGGCGCACCGTGCGCGTCCCGTCAGACGCGAAGTCGGACGAGAACAGCGGCACGCGCGATGCCCACGTGTCCGCGACGGGCCCGCGCTCGACGAGCAGGACGCGCGTGGTGGGGGCGGCGCTGAGCCGATTCGCGAGCACGCAGCCCGCGGTGCCGCCGCCTGTAGATATGCAGTGTGTACAGACCGTGAGCGACGTGACGTGTGAACTTCCCCGAGTACGTACCGACGACGATGTAGTCGTACTCTTCGTGCAGCTGCTCGACGCGCTGCTCGGGGTACGGCGTCGAAAAGGGCCACATTGAGTCGTGTGTTTCTAGTAGTAGTGATTTTTGGGACACCCAGTGGTGATGTGAGTCCTCCTGAGTGGTGGGTGGATGAACGGGAGAGTCGTTCGGGTGGCTGTTCGCTCTGGCAAGTTCAACAAGGGTCGTCCCAAGCTGTGCGCTGTCTCAGACTCCTCTGACTTTAGTGCGAGGTGATAGTAGAGCCAACGACTAGCAGCACTGCGAGGGGCGTTTATAGCTGGGCAGAACGCATCCTATCAAACAGAATTCCCAGCCGGCGAGGTCAAGGCGAGGTCAAGAAGTCGCTCGCTAATTACGATCCGCATGAATTTGAACATGTGGAAATCATACATGCGCAGTGTATGATGCCTTGTGCGCGCCGCTTGCTTTCGCCCACCTCCGCGTACCCATCATCGTGGCTTGCTATAGCACTCTCATTCTCAGCAACGAACGCGCGATGACCCACGCTCCTTCTGATATCAGAGATAGATGCAGTTCGACTTCAACCCATCAGCTCCAAGAAGCATGCAGGAGTCGCTCAAGCGTCGCCAGAGTATCAGCGGAAGCCCAGAAGAAAGAGAACGTTACATTGGCGCGACTGAGGTAAGAAAAGACACACCTCTGCGTGACCACCCTCAAATCTCTCATACGGGAAATCCCGCATCGCCACCGCGATTACGTCGTGGGCTCAATGATAGCATCTCTGATTAGACCTGCCTCGTCCCGATATCCCTCGTAGTAACATACTGGCACCGAGTCCCCCTGCACAGTGCGCCCAGATAAACCCATACCGAACAGCCCCAAGATTCCCAATTGAAATATTTTCCAGCCTTCTGCGCCGCTCACGAATGCGCGGCACTGCGAGTCAAATGTCAGTCACGCCCATATCCTCACGAAGGAAAGGATGCACGTACCCAACCTCCCAGGACGAGTCGCTGGACACGCAGAGCCCCTCGGAGGACATCGGCTGTACGGGCGGGAAGCACGCGTTCCCGGCCTGCGAGGCCGTCTGGGCCTAGTGTCGCCGCGCACCCGTTAGCCGCCACGCGCACACTGGAAGGAACTATGAGACGAACGAGGGAGAGCCAGCAGTACTCGAGCGGCAAGGGCCCGTTGTTCTGGAAGAAAAACCGGCACGTCCCGGAGGTGATCGTCTGGACGTGGCCCGCCTCGACGTCGAACGTCGGCACTGCCATCGACTCGATGAGCACCCATGCGCCTGAAAACATAGAGAGAGGGAGAAGGACGCACGGATCTGGCCGTTGAGGACGGTGATGGCGTTCACGAGCGCCGCGCAGTCGTCGCTGATCGGCGGCAGGCGTCCGCTCTGCGCGCACACGTCCGTGCCTGCTCGAACACCCGCTCAGCTCACTGCGCATCATCGAGAGGAATTAGGACCCACAGATAGCGTTGCAGACGTTCGTGAACGTCGAGCTCGGCGCCGCAGCCGACACCGTCGCAGTGACCGTCGCGGTCACCGTGTCCGTCTCGCTCTGCACGACCGTCGTCGCGCTCGTCACCGTGTCCGTCGCCGTCGTAGCCGACACCGACACCGAAACCGACACGCTCGTCACTGTCTTCGTCGCCGTCGCCGTCGTGTGCTTCGCCGGCGGCGGCTTAGGGTGGTACGGCGGCAGCGGCGGGAACCAGTACCCGAGCCCCAGCAGGCCGCCGAGGAGCCCGAGCAGGCCCCCGCCGATGTCCGCCTGCACGAACGGCGACACCGCCGTCGGCGCGCACGCCCACTTCGTCAGCTCGACGCTCGTGTCGCCCGCAACGAGCGTGGACGTCTCGACGACCGTCGCCCCCGCGCACACGGCCCCGTCCGTGTCGTTGTCCTGCCGAACTGCGCGCGGTCAGTATACATATAGGTAGGTGTACCGTTGCGGGAACGTACTGCGAATGGCCGGCGTGTTGAGCGCAGACGTGCTCAGGGCGGCCGCAAGGACGAACACGAGGATCGATGCCGTCTTCATGATGTTCTGTGTCTGGGTCCGAGGGCGTCGGTAGACAGCTGCAAGTTGCGAGTGTCTGGGGCCCACCCTCCCCAACAGCGCGGCTTTATACCCTCACCCACCAGCACGCCCCATTCGCTCGCGGCGCGAAGCACCAGCAGATGCACACTGTATCACGGCACGCGCCGCGCGCGGATTGGACGCATCGCCCACGTCGGACGTCGAGCCGCCTGTCCTCGGCTTGGCCGTCGCCCACGAGCAGGCCCACTGCCGCATCTAGGGCCCCAGATCGCCCGCCCAACCTGCCCGGCAGCCCCATGCACATCTTCGCACAAGTGCAGCCGAGCGACCAAGGCACCGGCGCCCGAGGAACGCCAGTGAATGGCTGTTGCGGATGCGGATGCGGGGACGGCGTCGCAGCAGGGGCCGCGGCCGGTGCGTTAATGCGGGACACGCCTCGGGACATAGCATGGAACGCATCATACGCGAACGGCATACCCACGAGTGCACATCGACCGCGCGGGACGTCGGGCACTAGGCTCGCGGACGCCATGTCCGACAACACCGCCCGTCTCGAAACCGAGATGTGTTACACACCGAGCAGCGAAGGGAAGCTGCCGTTCGGGGACAGGCACAGCGGCGTGAAAGCCTACTTCGGAAGGTGTGGTGAGCGCGTACTACCAGCCAGAGACGCACTCGGACGCACCCGTCACCTGCAGCCTGGCGCGATCCAGCCAACCGCCGGACTCCGGAGAAGAGTACACAGGACCAATGGGCGACGGGGAATGCTACCACGATGGCGGAAAGCCTCTCGAAAGCCGCATCGCTTCGGTATGGGCCAGGCTCGCCCGCGGAGAGACCGAGTCTAGCACCGAGTGCCGCGCGGGCGTGGGACGACGAACCGCGCGACTCTGACACACATAATGGACTCGACAGGTACAGAAGCGGATCAGGCACCGAGCGCAGAACGCCTGCTCTGGCAGTCGGCATCATAGTGCGCGGTGCGCGACACGAACACCTGGGGAATAGACGTGGGGGTGCTGAGAACGGCGTGTGCATCAGTCGGCGCGACATGGATCTGTCGAACAAACGATCCGGGGCACGTACGGGGATGACAATATTGACATGTGGCTTGGCCGGTTTCCTGTGGCGAACGAACATTGCAGTAGTACTTACCAGCCATGATCGTGCCTGCGATGCGAATGCGGCGCATCCTGGCAGCACGCGGGCGGACCACTAATTGAGTCCTCCGAGGGCCGACGGCCGACATGAGTTGCCCTGCGGAGGTAAAGGCCTCGCGTAGAGGACCGTGTACGCCATACAGGCACAGTCGCATCTCGAAGACCACCAGCCCCTCGCAGAAGTCGAGTTACTATCCTGACACGGGTAATGCAAATGTAGACACCTAGTGCAAATCACAGATCCTGGCTCCTTCCGCCCTCCGTGTACTCCCAAATTTTGTAGGGGGGTATTTAATAGACATGGTAGTATGGCTACCGAGTTTCATAATATTTGAGGACGGTCTGGGACGGGAATGTGACAAACAGTGCTCGAGAGCGGTCAGTGTATGCAAATTTGAGGCACTTGATGATGAGATCTGCACGTGCGGTCCCCTTCGATAACGCTGAAACTTGGTGGATAACACTTTTTCCATGCCTACTGTATGTCCTCTCTACCCGATTCACTGCAGTACATGTCAAATCCTCATAACAAGAGATGTTGCATTTGAGGTCGACCTCGAGAGTGACATATTTGAACTCCGCCCACCAAGCGAGAAAGAGCGCTGGGGCTGGTGATGGTGTGGAGGAGACGGCGAGTGCAAATGCGCGCGTTGGCGAGTCGGAGTTCCAATCTCAGGCGTGATTGATCGTGACAGTCCTTTGCATTACATGGCGAAAACAAGTCGTCCCACCGGGAACTCTCCGAGGTCAGTTCTTCGAGCCCTACGCAGAAATGAAGTACACAGGGATCTTTGGAAGACATCATTTGTATGCCAGGTCAAATTTGGAGGGGCTAAACGGAGGGAGGAGCTTATAACGGAGCGAAAGGTTAAACCATTTGCATTACCCGTGTCAGGATAGTAGCGGGAGTCGAGACAGCAAGCAGTAAGGAGCGGAGTTCGGCGCTGGGGCGACTATCGCCGAATCGACACGCAGCTGACAGCTAATCCCACCGCGAACGTCGAAGCAGACTGACAAGCTAAACGAGCTTTCGAGGCCGAGACGATATTGCGCAGCCCTGGACATATGATCGATGTGCATAGAGCATTCAGCGCTGTGCCTGCGGCGGACGGAGACGTCAACGATCGGATCCATCGCGAATGAACGTTTACAATCTCCGTAGGCGGTGGACCGGTGCAGGACATAGAGAGGACAACGAGCTGCATGTGGCCGACGAGCGAGACACAGCCCGGGCTAGAAGTAGATGGCGAAAGCTGCACGCCGGGCCCAGTACTGCCAGAGTCCGAGGAATGAGAGAGAGAGTATATTGATCGGCGGAGAGGGTGCGCCACAAAGCCTCAGGCTGACTAGTAGTGCCAACTACATACGGAGTTCTCGCCACGATGGGGCTAGTTGTGTACATGCGCCAGTCGGCAAGCCTCTGGTAGGACAAGAATATTGTTCCTGGTAACAGTATAGGTGGAGGAACAGTGGCAAGAAGGCGCCCTGAGCAAGGCACGCGCTTCGGCTGCTTTCACCTCCGACCTTCATCCCCTCCCGCCCCCCTCTTCGCCTTCGTGATGCTCCATTGACCACTCTTAATACGCAATCCTGACGGTCCCATACTAATAGCACCTCTCAGTGACGCACCCATGACACTTAGGCTCACATCGGTGGAACACCGGTATCGTCGAATCTACGTGAAGCGTATACAAATCCCCCAGAGCAATACCTAGTCCGCGATGGTCTGTGACTCTGGATCGTGCGCTTGAATATACAACACAGCTATTCAGGTCAAGACGGGGTTGTGATGAGCCCGGATCGATGCAATTTACAGCATGAACGTGCTGAATCGGACAGGCGTTTCCACGTCGGCCGCGATGACGCCAAATCGCTGAGACGTGAGGCAGAGTATGCATGCGACTAACTGTATGTATATATTACTACTGCCAGACGTCCCTGAGCTTGAAATTCCAGGCCCTAAATACCGTACATAGCCACTTCAGGCTACGGGACGCCGTACCCCGGATGAACGAGTGAACTTCCCGCAGTGAGTTCCAGCATCCAAACATATATACGTGCACTCCAAAATCTGAGCTTTACAAGATTGACCATAGATAGACCCAATACCCCAATTTGAACAACCCAATTTACCCCCATTAACCCATAGTGCGAAACCCAAAGACCAGTTGTCGATCCAGCATTCCCGAGCGCGGCACAGTGACCCGCTCGTGCATTCCCCTGCACACGCTCAGGAGTGCGCGACGCTGCCGCCGCGGTCAGCCAAATTCCCCACTTTTTGGACCACATACGAGGAACACGCACCCAATGCGCCACGACGCATCTGGCGCGACGCAGATCCCCTCCGAGTTCACCGGCTGCACCGGCGGGAGGCACGCGCTCGCTGCCGCACTCGCCGTCTGGCCCTGCATCCACACCCATCGTCAGCGCTCCGCCCCTCCCCCTCCCTCGGCAAAGGCACGAAACTACTCACGAAGGAGAGCCAACACTGATTCGTGATGAACGGCGAGTCGTTCTCGAAGAAGAACCGGCACGTCCCGAACGAGAGCGTCTGCACGTGGAACGCCGGGACCTGGAACGACGGCGCTATAGCCCACACCCCACCTGGTCAGCGCACGCACGGCAGGGAGCAGGAAGGTAAGAGAACGGGACGCACAGACAGAGCCGTTGAGGATCGTGATCGCGTCCATGATCGTCGCGCAGTCCTCCGTCACCGGCGGGAGGTTCCCGCTGTCCCCGCACGTGTTCCTGCCTATCAACCAGGTCAGCTCTCCCAAAATACCTCCCAAGCTCAACAACACGCACAGATCTCGCCGCACACGTCCACAGTCGGCGTCGGCGCAGCGGGCGCAATGCTGGTCGCGCTCGGCGCCGGGTCTGCTCATGTCGGACACGTCCCCGAAGCACAAAACCGAAACCGAAACCAAACGCACCAGCGCAGTCAGCAGCCCGCGCGACGCCCGAGTAAAAGGAGGGGACCAACCGTCGTTTGCGTGCACGGCGGCGGGGGCCGCGGCGCCGCACGCGAACGTCGTGAGCTCGACGGTCTTTGCGCCGACCTGGACGCTCGTGGTGGACACCGTGCGCGCACCCGCGCAGACTTCGGTCTCGACGCGCGCTGCCCGGGAGAAATGCAAGTCGCGTCAACGTCCACATACAAACAGCACAGACAAAACGTGAGGAACGGCGCGGGGCGGGGGAGAGCGGAAGGGCGCGACTAACGCGTGAGGAGGGCGTAGCTGCCCGCGGCGACGGCGCAGACGGAGATGAGCGTGCTGAAGGTCTTCATACTGTCCTGCGTCAAGTCGAGATTCAAAGTCGGCTGCTTGCTGCTTGCTAGTTCCCGAGTGCGAGTGCGCTGAGGACCTGCTCTCCCCCTTGCAACGCACCCCCTTATATACTCCCTCGCCTCCCCGTGCACCCGCATCCTCCCAGCGCACACCCGCGTCCACGCCCGCGCGTCATCAGCAGCCGCCCGCACGCCCGAAGAGACGCACCGGACCTCACGCCTCGCCGTCGCGCACGCAGACTTCTCGAGCCTCCCCGCGGTCTGACGTCCGCGCGGAACGTGTCGCCCCAGACGACGTCAGAACGCGGCTCTCGTCCCGCACCGCGCGACGCCCGCACGCCCGGCTCAGGCCCAGGAGAGCTGGAGGGCCAGCAGAAGCCGGCGGAGACAAGCTGCACGCAACGCGCCGCGCCCGATACCCGATGCTGAATACCGCCGTCCCGTGCCGCACGATGTGAAACGGGCAATTTCGACATCCTACGTGTCGAGGCGTGTGCTCCCGGCGAGGTACACTCCTCCGAATGGGTCTGAGCCGTGCCTGCGTCCCAGCGACCGGCGGTCGCGGGCGAGAAGCCTCGAGAGCGGGAACGCAGGAGGGTATTGGCTATTCACCAGCCCACCCCGTGCGGCCGAGTTCTCCCGCTTTAGACGTGGACGTAAGCTCTCGCTCAACGCCTCACGTAACCGTCTGCCGAGGGGGGCATTCAGCTACCATTCGCGCGTAGAAGAGCGAGGAGGAGGTCAGGACAGGAAGGATCACGGGAGACTGCTTACAATGACACACTCGACGCCCGACCGACCGAAAGTACATCCGCAGTACACCGCCCTCCCAAACCGTGGCACGACCGGGCCAACGCGCCGCACTACCCCACATATAGCCCGTCCCCAGCGCAGGTGCGGGTGCCAGAACGCACTCGCCTGCGCATGGACGACAGGCCATGGGCACCAGGCCCCGCGCGCCTGTAGAGAGGCAGCGGAGGCACGGCGGCACATCCATACGCCCAGCTCAGAAGCTGCAGAGCACGAGCAAGAACGCAGCACGGCGCGGGTTCTCCGCGACGTGGGAGGAGAACTCAGGGGCGCAGACCGCGGCGGCGAAGGCTGGGGACGCGCGCACTGGAGGGTGTGTGCGCATGCCGGCCGGTAAGACCGAGGTACGCGCTGTCACGAACGATCCCGCGGGCATTCACTCTCGTTCTGGAGCGTGCGCGCATGCTGCGGGGATGATTCATGTTGAGAACCTGTCCGCCTGAAACTGCGCTAATAGGCAGCACATACCGCCTGGAGCCCAATATTCAATGGAGACGAGGGGTGGTGTGCACACTGGGATGATGCCGGGGTGTGTACCGTCAGGATCCTCGTAGGCCGCACTTCGGAATTGAACCCAATACGCGGCATGGGGCGATAGACAATCAAGCACCCTGTGACTATACATCGACAGATGAGAGCATTGCGGGGTTCTCGTGCGTCCTGCCAGTGCGCCGTACGCGGAGCATGGGTCAGTGATATGCTGTCCAAACAGGGCACGAAAGTTCATAGACGTACACATCTGATCCGGGTGCCTGTATGATGATGCACGCTGGCCTGGACGGAAATGGTTGTGAGAGACGACACGCAAGGGGCGATGGACTCGGACGCTGATGACGGATCCAGAGAAGTACAGGGCCTAAACAAAGCCTCCCGCCAGCATACTCCGAGGCAGCATTATGCCATCGAAAAAATATCGACCACGACGCGAGAGAGCCTAGGCATTGTTCTGAAGGCCAGGCTCGCACACACATTTCCAAGCGAGGGCTTTGTTGCAAGAAGAGAACAAGATCGCGTGCGTCTGCAATTGGTGAACGTTTGAACGGCACAGTGGGAAAACAAACGTCATCGGCGGCAGAACGGCGACGACAGCAATAGCCCAGCTGAGGTTCATGTCGGGTTCACAATCGAGTCGCTAGCAAGCTGGATCGTGAATGCACAAAGAACGTAGCACAGGCACGCCGTATACATAACAATGAGCATCACTGTACAAAACAGGGCGGACGTTCAAGTTAACGCAGGATACATTGCACACCAAGTAAATCCTTCGGAACGCCATCCTGGGCCGATATGTGCGGCGAAAAGAATGCTCATTTGCGGGAATCGACGGTCTACCGAGTGAGCCATCGTGGACGGTAGAACCAGCCCCTCTCAACCACGTACACGACGTTTGTCAGGCCTGGTCTCCTCGGTGTCTTTGTTGGACCCAGAGTCTGAGCGCGGTCGTTTCTGCGACGTCGCCATGTGTGGGAGGTCTCCACGGACGGCGCCTGGGTTTGTGAGCTTGTTGTGCAGATGGAGGGTGTTCGCGTGCGCAGGGTCATATCGCGAGCGCGATGCTGGTGGAGGGGTGGGAGGTTTCCGAAGTGCGACTCGCCCAGGCGGCACGTCGTTGACCAGAGTTGTCAATTGTCGGCGAAAGAAGCCGTACACGCGTGTGTACGTCTCCATCGCCTGGAAGGCATGCTTCCGAGTTTCGTAGCTAACCTTGAGCGCCCGCCGCATAGAACGCAGCGCCTTTGAGAGATCCGCAGCTACATCTGGCCTCAGGCCTCGAAGGGCTTCGTCAAGTTTCCCGCCCGGCTTCGAAATAACCGAGTGGCGAGCGGCGAGGGAATAGGGGTCGCTCATATCGAACAGCACATTGGCTATGGCTTGATCTGGGATGCGGGTAATGGAGACCCAGAGCAGAATCCAGAAGAATGATTCCACGTCATGCTGGAAGTTGTGGCGAACGGCGGGAGAAGACGGCTGTGGTTCGGTCTCATCCTCTTCCCATTCTTCGGGAGCATGACATATGAGGGATCCCGTCTGGAGTTCGACAGCCATGAAGAACGGCGTGCCCTACATGAGACCGTCAGGGTCGAAGAAACACGTCTTAGGCCATTTGCACGCACCGTCCGAGGATCTGAGCGTCCTCCCACCGACAGATCGAACTTCTTGGCGTATTCAAGATCCCCCAGGATACCACGCCCATTGTAGAAGAGCACGTTGCCGGAGCTGATGTCGCGATGGATCCAGCCGATGAGGAACAGGATCTGTACGGCTGCCGGAGCACAGGTACGTCAGTGGCGCCGATACTAACAACGTTAACGAGGTCTCGAACCCACCCCATAAGCAGTCCAATAGTGCTTGTACGGCATCGTGCAGATCCTTCAAATCGTGCAGTGCGCAGCATACCTCTTTGTACACGACAAAGTTGCGCTGTTTAGGCTCGTATTCGCGCTGGATGTCCAAAACCCATGGTTTCGATCCGTTGTGCAGACTACGCACTGCCGACGCTCGAGATCTGTCGGCTCCTGTCTTCAAAGCACCCTTGTCGACATACTCCGGCGCCGTGAAGACATCGTTTTCCTTGGTGAACCCCTCGGCGACAGACTTGGACATCGCGCCCCGTTCGTCCGCCTCGATCGTCAGAAACAGGTCCTTGTAGGTACCATCCTCCAGGCGGCGACGGAGTTCCTGCCTCGTCGGCTCGTCAACACCGCTGAGCCGGGGATCGTTGTCCGGAGGGAAATTCGCCCCCAGCTCGTCGCAGCGCGCGAAGATCTCCTTCTGGATCTCACTCTCCGTGCTGGCGCTCTTCTCAAGCCAAACGTCTCGGAGAACCATGGGCTGCGCGTTCGGAAGCGGGTCCGGGCTGCCGAAGTCGCGCACTTCTATGACCTCCCACGCGCGTGTTGCGCGGCAGGCGATGGCCAAGGAGTCGTACTCGTAGAGACACTTGAGCGTCTTGAAATATCGATCGCCCACTCTGTAGACGTAGCGCAGTTGGGGTCCGTCCTTGTTGGTTTCGGCGATGCGGGTGATATTTTTGTCGTAGCCAAGCTCCTCAGGCGTCGAGAAGATGAGGGCCGAGAGCGCGTGCACGACCGCGCGGACGTCCTGCAGTATACTGTGAGCAAATCATTGCAACACTAACTATAAGGAACATACCAGGAAGTCGAAGTCGCGCGATTTGGCGGCGTGCGAGCGGGAAAAGTACCAGAGGGCGATCTGTCTATCTTCGATCGTAATCTATGCAAACCAGGCGTAAGCACGTTCCCCGCTGCATTATCCCGGAGCAGTACTTACGCTGTACGTGTGTGCCCGCTTGCAATCGCTGTACATGTTGTGGTATGCCGAGTATAGCACCTTCCAACGGTCCTATGAATTCTCAGCTCGGGTTGAGGGACACCCTTTTCAACAGCAAGCACATACATCTGATACATTCTTGGGACTGTTCTCGAGCTTGAATTCAAAATTTACTGCGACGTCGGCCGTCTGAATTGTCTTTTTCTTCTCCTTGGGAAACCGGGGAGAGGTAGTCTTCAGAAGCTTCAAACAACCATCGATATAATGTTGGGACCCCTCCACCTCCGAGATTGTACCATACGGTTCCACGATGTACTCACAGGACGGCTTTAGGTGGGGGAGAGCCGTCGAGCAAATGGCGTCGATGATGCGCTTCAGAGGTTCGAAGATCTTCCGCTCATAACCTGCTTGAGCGTCGCGGGGCGCGCCTTCCACAGCGGCTTCTTTCTTCTTCCTACTCAGGGCAAGCGGCGCATCTGGAAAATCTGCCCATGAGAGCGTACCCATGCTGTTGTCTGCCTGGTGATCCTTGTCGGCGCTGCCGTCATATCTGTGATGAGCGTCGGCGTTGCCATCGCCATCGTCATCGTCGGCCTTGTGATTGTCGTCGTGATTGTCTGCGTGGCCAGTGTCGTTGCTGAGATTGTTGACGCCCCGGGTTGCGCCATTGACCTTCACAACAATGCCCTGCTCGATCAAACGGAGGAGAATGGTATTCAGCTCCCCCTCGCCGATGCGATTAGATGTGTAATGGCTCAGCCAAACATCATGAGGACCCTCCAATGTAACGGGCATCATCACAGTCGCCAGCTTCTTGCGGATGTCTTTCAGGTCGTCGTGGCCAAGCTTGGTAAAACGGTTCAAAGTACGCGGCGTGTCGGCGACGGGCTTGCTACGACGCCGGCCAGGGTATTAAAAAGCGAACAGTACTGATATATGGAAAGCGTACCTAAACAGAGCTTGTCCTTGTTGTGCGGGAGGTGTCTTTGGTGTCCAGGTGGCGGACGTGTCAGAACTATGAGAGGGGTCGTAAGCATCTCACTATCGAGGCAAGCACTAAATGTAGCGCACTGAGCGGATGCAGGTGGTGAAGTAGCTGCTCTCGCCGCCGGACGTCCGTCGGACGTGAACGATGAGGGTGATGCCATGGTGGAGGTTGGGGGGAGCGCGGTCGATAAGTCAGTTCACAGCTCCCATCGGTCGTATTTGAACGATTCACCAGACTTACTCGTGTAAAGCGCGTGGCCTGAGGAGTGCGTTGATCAATATCGATGTGTTCGGATGAGGGAAATACGAACGAGCTTACGCAAATGGAGAACAAAGAACTGGATTGATGCCATGTGACCGCGGTAACCCTAACCCATACCCACTCCAACTTATTGATCTCCCCAGTCGCTCTCGGCAAGACCGGTGTCACCGTATACAATGATTCGGACCCAAATGCGCTCATGAACCACTGCGAACCGTTATCACAAGACCTAGTTCAACAAGTTAGAAGGCGGAATACTGTCAGGCATTGCGCCCGCGCCGGCGGCGGCTGCGCCGAGTTCATCGGGGCTGTGTGCTGAGTATGTGGAGATCCGCCTTCACATAGTAGCACTAGTATACCGGTGGGAAAGAGACAGAACGGCGATGGAAGTGTGAACGTGGGGCTACTTACTACATAGTACTATAGCTAATGGCGTACCTCGGACAAGCCTTCCTGCAGGAATTTCATGTCCATGCCATCGAGAACTCCGAAAAAGCGGAGGCTGAAATTGTTCAAACGCGCATGTTTGTATGCCGCATAACATAGTAGTGATTGTTTCGGGGGTACTGAGCCGCAGGCTCGTTGTCCATGCACACGATGCTGTCGACGAGGCAGCCAGTCGAGATCGGAGCCCGGGACCGGGGTAAAGTTTTGTGTGGGCCTCGCTTTTTCGAGCTGGTAGTACTATGTCTGCCAAGTCGCGCCTCACATTGTTTCCTATCTACCTCAACCGCAAAGGCTGGTCATTGTCCATTCTCCCACTCAAGCGGCGTCTGAACTACGGCAGGACTCAACGGAAAGCAGCCGCGCGAATGGAATGCTCGGCACAAGCTACTTTATAGATACAAGTTCACTATAATTAAAGGCAAGACTTGTTGAGCAGCAGGTTAACATTCTAGCAGTGGGAATACAAGGCGATCGAACGCAGAAGACCGTATACAGCGATGTCATCATGGGTATACCCTGCTCTCGCGGCGTGGAAGATAATTGACCTGCGCGCCCTCTCTCCCTCTAGGGTCTGCCTTACTACACTTGGCTACAAAGGCTAGTGCCACCTGATACTGGTCCTCCTGGGTGCGAAGTTCGCCCAGCCTTCTCTCGTTCGTGTCCTGGTTTTACCCGTGGTGCAAGCGCGCTCGCTTGTGCGACGTTACCATGTGAGGGAGCTCGAGGCGCACACTGTCTGGGTGTGTGACCTATTCGTGGAGAGCGAGGGAGCTGCGGTGCGCAATCACGATGCTGGAGGAGGGGTGGGAGGTTTCCGAAGTGCGACTCGCCCAGGCGGCACGTCGTTGACCAGAGTTGTCAATTGTCGGCGAAAGAAGCCGTACACGCGTGTGTACGTCTCCATCGCCTGGAAGGCATGCTTCCGAACGTCGTAGCTAGTCTGGAGCGCCCACCGCATGATACGCAGCGCGTTTGAGAGATCCGCGGCTACATCTGGCCTCAGGCCTCGAAGGGCTTCGTCAAGTTTCCCGCCCGCGTTCAAAAGAACCTGGTAGCGAGCGATGAGGGAATAGGGGTCGCTCATATCGAACAACACATTGGCTATGGCTTGATCTGGGATGCGGGTGAGGGAGACCCAGAGCAGAATCCAGAAGAACGATTCCACATCATGCTGGAAGTTGTGGCGAACGGCGGGAGAAGACGGCTGTGGTTCGGTCTCATCCTCTTCCCAATCACGGGGAGCATGATATATGGGGTTTCCCGTCTGGAGTTCAACAGCCATGAAGAACGGCGTGCCCTACACGAAACCGTCAGGGTCGACCGAACACGTCTTAGGCCATTTGCACGCACCGTCGGAGGATCTGCGCGTCCTCCCACCGACAGATCGAACTTCTTGGCGTATTCAAGATCCCCCAGGATACCACGTCCATTGTAGAAGAGCACGTTGCCGGAGCTGATGTCGCGATGGATCCAGCCGATGAGGAACAGAATCTGTACGGCTGCCGGAGCACAGATAGGTCAGCACCGATACAACGTCAACGAGGTATCCAACCCACCCCATAAGCAGTCCAATAGTGCTTGTACGACATCGTGCAGATCCTTCAAATCGTGCAGTGCGCAGCATACCTCTTTGTACACGACAAAGTTGCGTTGTCTGGGCTCGTATTCGCGCTTGCTGTCCGAAGCTCGAGATCTGTCGGCTCCTGTCTTCGAAACACCCTTGCCGACATACACTGGCGCCGTGAAGACTTCCTTTTCCATGATGAACCCCTCGGCGACAGACTTGGACATCGCGCCCCGTTCGTCCGCCTCGATCGTCAGAAACAGGTCCTTGTAGGTACCATCCTCCAGGCGGCGACGCAGTTCCTGCCTCGTCGGCTCGTCAACACGACTGAGCCGGGGATCGTCGTCCGCTGGGAAATTCGCCCCCAGCGCGTCGCAGCGCGCGAAGATCTGCGTCTGGATCTCACTCTCCGTGCTGGCGCATTCGTCGATCCAGACATCTCGGAGCACCATGGGCTGCGCGTTCGGAAGCGGGTCCAGGCTGTCGAAGGCGCGCACTTCTATGACCTCCCATGCGCGTGTTGCGCGGCCGGCGATGGCCAAGGAGTCGTACTCGTGGAGACATTTGAGCGTCTTGAAGTATCGATCGCCCACTCTGTAGACGTAGCGCCGATGAGGGCCCTGCTGGTCGGTTTCGGCGATGCGCACGATGTTTTTGTCATAGCCAAGTTCCTCGGGCGTCGAGAAGATGAGGGCCGAGAGCGCGTGCACGACCGTGCGGACATCCTGCAGTATACCGTGAGCGATATATCAGCACACAGAACACAAGGAACACACGAAGAAGCTATAGGCCGACGACCTCGCGAAGTGTGACCGGGAGAAGTACCAGAGCATGATCTGCGTGTCTTCGATTGTGATCTGTGCAAATATCACGCCGGCATGCTGTTAGGCTTTGCTTCGTCGCGTTGGAAGACGGCTTACATTGTATGTATGTGTCCGCCTGCAGTCGCTGTGCATGGCGTGGCACGCCTGTTTGTAAGGCGGTTCCCAACGATCCTAGGAGCTGTCAGCGCGGCGCTCGGACACACTCTTTGCTGTATCGTTGACATACGGGGAGACGGAATGGTCGCTCTTCCGAGTCGCTATCCATACAATATATTTCCGCCGAGATGTACCTGCCGGTCGGTTGGAGTCCAGGCAGAGCCGTTGCAGAAATGGCATCGACGATGCGCTTCAGAGCTCCGACGAGCTTATGTCGCCCAAGACCTTCTTCAACAACATCGTGGAGCCCCAGTGCGCTTGCATCGTCGTCGCTGTTCCTCTTACGCGGCGCAGAGGGCGCTTCAGGAAAATCCGCCCACAAAAGCGTACACGCAGATGCATGATACTTGTCGGTGTTGTGGTTGATTCGGTCGTGTTTTCCTGTGTCTGTGTCTGTATTGTGACTGTTGGCGTCCTTGAGCTTGTTTTCAGGCTTAGGATTGCCAGCACCGTCAGTCTGTAGGACCAGGCCTTGCTCGATCAGAGAGCGGAGAATGGCGTCGAGCTCGAGCTCTCCGATGCGATTCGAAGTGTAATGGCGCATCCAGGCATCGCAAGGGGCCTCTGATATCGTCGACATCGTCCCCAGTCTGTGGCAGCTCGGTGTCGCCAGCCTGAGATGTAAGTAGGAATAGGGCGGGTGCGTGTTCGCCGGTGACGAGTTTAACTTCAAGTTGAAGCTTGCTAAACTACGAGCTGTGAGTACGATGACGGGGGTAAGGTTATATCGGAAGCGTACTGATGCCTTTGTTGTCCGGAGGACGTGTCAGACAAGCAGGAGACACCAGTGATGGGCATGAGCGCCGTTCCGAATGAGGCATTTGCCACACGTTGCACTGCAAATTGCAATAATGCGTGTGCCTCACGTTTAATCGCTTTACCTAAGTCATTCCTGTACAGTGGATCGATGTGCTCATGGGTCTGCTGTGAAAGAGACGTTTGGAGGGGAAAATATTCTGAGGCATGTTCGCGAAAGCGAGTACTTGGCTTCAGCTTGTTCCGATCAATACTACTACGAACAAAGTACCAAAGTACTGCGTGTAATGATATGCAACATTCAACATGATTCGTCAGGACCCCGAGACTCGCTCAGTGTATCAGACGAGGTGACATAGGCGTAGAAGATCAACAAAATGAAGGCCAGTGGATATTAATTAGATTAGTGGCCGACAGCCGCTGCTACAGGCTGCTCGTCGATCGCATCCTTGCATGAACTTGAAGTACCAAGTACTGCGCCTGCCAGCGACGAGTTTAACATTATATATACAAAGAAGCATGCCGTCTCTAGAGGCTCTTCTTCGTGCATGTATGCCGCGTGTCGTTGGACGACTACCTCAGAACGTGAACTGCGCACGCATACCACGGGGAAAGGGGAACGAGCAGAGGCCCGCGGCGCATACCCACGCCCCTCTATCCAGCCCCTATCATATCGCGTCCGAACATGACCCCTCGCAGTGACCAAGAAGCACAGCAAGAGGAGCAGGCCTTCGCCCCCCTTGCTGAACCTCTCGCTACCACGCCACGCCGGCACACCCCCCCCCCCCCCCCCCGAGAAGAGAAGCAAGAGGGGCAGGCCTTTACCCCTCTTGCCGACCTTCCCTCCGCCGGCACTATCCCCCCACACAACCAAAACGCGGAACGCCCGCAAGCAGACTCAAACGGGGCACGATCACAGCGGAAATGGAGCAAGAAACACCAGGAAGCAAGTCCGGACCCTCCATCACACCTACTAAATGACATGTAAAAACGTCAGCACCGTCGACCCGTCACGGTGATGGAGAACATGGACTCACTTGTGGGACTAGCGTGAGGGAAGAGGTCCAAAGACCCCCACCCCCGCTCCGACGGGAGACGACGACCGAAGGGCGCCGCACAGAAGAGAGGGCGCCATCTCCCCTTGCACGGACACTCTCCAGCCGCCGACACCTACCCTCCCGAATAGCAAACACGGAGCGTATCACAGCCAGCCTCATCTCATCGCTACGGAGGAAAAGAATGTCAGCCTCCACGATCAAACGAGCAAGAGGTGATCGTGTGCGTACCTTGCACTTCCGTTTGCCACTGTTGCGGCTGACGATGGCTGACAGTCTAGAAGGGATCACGGAGACATACAGAGGAAGCCGAATCGAAGGGAAAAGAACTGAATACTCCCGTGGCTATGCCGGGGAGGCTGACATCGTCGGGTGATCCAAGCCCTCCGTCAACCTCGCCAGCGCCGATTCCCGTCCGAGTCCAAGGGGGCCGCGCCGTGGTGTCGTCCGCTTGGCAGTCCGTGACAAATATCTGTGGGGAGGATAGAGCAGCGACGAACGAAATGCGACTATCTCTGGAAAACAAAACGCGGCGTCGAGCGTTGGAAGAACACCGAGCTCGCGAGGGTTCATGACGTCCCCGCTCACCCGATGTCCCGCCGCCGCCGTCAGCCTCACCTCTCCCCCAGTCCGGCCGAGGGAGCACTCCAAGCCGTCTTCCGGCATCCAAGCGGTGTCTTCAGCTGCGCGCACGACCGTCTTCAAATTGGATGGCGTCCTTCGGGCACCTAGAAGAACACGCGCTAGGACCCGGCAGAAAACAAAAGGGCGATCAACGCTCAAACGGACAGCACAGAATGGTACACGATCGAGGCGCGCTTCTGCGCCTCGTGCAGCGCAATCAGCTTGCACTTCATGGACTGGAACTGTATCCCCGCCCTCGGGCGGAAGTCGACGAGGTGGTCGTGCCGGCGCGGGTCCCGGCGAGGCTGACGGCGGGGCTCAGGCATCCCCCAGCGCTCGACCTTGACCTCGACCTTGACCGTGACCGCGACCTCGATCTTGGGGAGGGGCTGAGGCTGACTCTGGGGCTGGACGAACTGGAGGGGAAGGGGCGGGACAGGGGGGCGGTCGAACTGGGCCTTGGGCTTCGGAGGGGGCGAACGGAGCGTGGACCGCGGGGCGGACGACCTGCGTCCGGACTGGCCAATGGAGCTGTGAACTGTGGACATCATGCTGTGCGTGGGGAAGTGCGGTGAAGTGCGGTGGGGTAATGGGGGAAGGAAAGATAGGTGAGGAGGGAGGAGGCTGACGGCGTAGGTTATATAGGGTGGAATGACGATCGAGGCTGGGGATGTCATTTACTGTCGGTACTCGGGGAAGATCGGGCTCACCGTCAGTCTCTTCGGTTTCGAGGGGGCTGGCATTGCGCATGTTTGCGATATCGCCGACACGGGGATATCGAGCGTGACGGGAGAATCTGTTCGAACTCAAAGGGCTGACAGGAGCGTCTGAAGCGAGATGCATGATGGTCAAACTGGCTTTACATAGTAGCTTGTATTGATTTTATGTACTCACTCAGATAAGTCTGTAGAACTGAAATTTCGCGCTGGGAAAAAGATCTAGAGACTCGTAGGCCAGAGCTCTGTTGTTGCATCAGGTTTCAGGTAGCCCAACAGTCTCGGCCTCTGCTTGTGAGGCAGGAGAGCTTTGTTCTGACGAGCAAGCAACATGACCCCAGGTGCCGGATGCACTGTCTGGAGAGGGCGGATGGAAATACTGCTGGTGTACGGTCCATTTGTCCGATGGCTAACAAACCTGTCATGCATATCGTACATATACCACAAAACCTCTGGAAAGCAGATGCAGATAACATCACAGCGAGGAGAGAAATCATGAACGGGAGATGTTCTGGTACGCGATGCTCGCGCTGTCATACTCGGGCACGAACACCCGGTCCTTTTCCTTTGCCATCCACCTGCGTGCGCACTTCTGTAAGAGGCACATGCACAAAAAAGGAGAGGACGCACTGTAGTAGCTCGTTGACATACTCCCGCAAGAGCCCGACGGACTCACCGTCCATGGACGAGCTCGCAACCATCTGCGGCAGGCTCACTACGCTCCACGAGTTGTCAATTTCGCTCACGACACTCCCGAAATAAAATGAAGACGAACCAAGCATGCGCAGGAAATGCTCCGCGCCGTATATCGCGCTCATCTCCTTCTCCTGCCCGACCTGCACCGTGGGGCCCGTGACGAACTTCTTGCGGATCTCCGCGTACTGAGGGCGCTCAAAGCGGTATAGTAGGTTTGCGCCGAGCGCGCGGTCAAAGTACGTCTGCAGCCCGGCGATGATCGTCGGGAGCAGGATCTTCGGGTCTTTCAGGCTGTGGGCGCGACGGGTGAGGCGGGGCAACAGGCTACGGGAAGGGAGCGGACACCTACTGTGTCGACGTGCCCTGGGCGAGCACGTGCTGTTTGAACTCTTCCAGGAGCTCCGTCACGCTCGGTTTCCGGGGCAGCCCCACGAGCTACCGCGCAACGATGAGCATACGCGCAGTGGCACTTGCGAATGAAGCGCTGCGAACCTGGTTGTTCTTCGTCACCGCCTCCCAGTCGTCCACGAGCAGCACCTTGAGCATCTCCGGCACGGTCAGCTTCATCTCGGGCCTGCGCGTGCCCTCGTCCTGCACGCGCGCGTGCGTCAGCAGCCTCCACCGCGCAGAGGAGCGAAGACACGCACCTCCTCCCTGCCGCGCTTCGTTCCGCGCGCGCCGTCCTTCCTGCCGCCGATGCCCCCGCGTGCGCCGGCGCCGGCGGCGTCCTTGCCAGACTGCGCCTTCGCGGCCTTGGACGAGGACGCGCTGGCGGCGTGGGCAGCCTGGGACTGCGACTGGAGCGCCTTCTGGAGCGCGATGTTCGTCTCGTTGAACTTGAGCAGGCGCGTGCCGTCCACCCACTCGTCCCACCTGCGCACGCCGCGGGCGGGTCAGCGTGGTCGACACGGGGACATTGGGGGCACTCACGTCTGCTTCCATCCTTTGTAGTGGACGTAGTAGTGGGGCCCGATGACGCCGGACTGGGTGTTGGACGCGTCCCAGACGTCGGTCTTGAGCACCTTGGCCTCGTAGACGAGCGGGCCGTGGTAGCAGAGCACGCGCTCGTTGACGGTGAATGTCTGCGCAGACATGGCAGAGGTTCGAGCAAAGGTGCTTGACGAGGTCGGACTGAATGCACCGGGCTGAGCACGTGACACCGTGTGAACCCGCGATCGAGGGGCGTCCACGGATCCGGCGTGTCCAAAGATTCTTCGAAACGCATGAACAATACATAGTAGGACCACCTCGTTCAGGCTCACTGCACCATGATCAATGATTCCCCATAGGTGCGGGAGAGCGGGAGAGAGACGAGAGCGGTGTGGCCAAGGCGGCCTCGCGCATCGCGTTAGACGCCTGTGGAGCTCCCACCTGGCAATCCAACCAAGTTATGTTCGCGAGTGAACACTGGTCGGGACGAGCTCCGTATCCCTCAAACGCGTTGTTGTGCAGGGTACGGCTGCGGCTCGTGTATTAGACTGCGCCGCCCCTGTTGTGGTATTGAGCGGGGCAAGGGGAGGAGGAAGGGCGTCATGGCGTGGGCTGCAGGCACGGGCGGAAGATGCCGAGTGGGCGTCTGTGGGGAAATGAACGGGAGGAGGACGACTCTTTGCATTAAGTGCTCTTTGCCTCTCTCCCCCGTCTCTCCCCACCCGACGCTCCCCACCACGGCCTCTCTGCACTCACCACCTCGCTCGCCGCGTCCTCCAAGCTCACGACGCGTCCTCGACACCTCCTACTCCCATCACCCTCCGCATCGCCCCCAATGGATCCCTACACGTTCGGTGGCAAGTACAGGCTCGAGGAGGAAATCGCCATCGGCGGTTGCGGTACGCCTCTTGCCACCCCATTCTCTTATAAGTGACTTACGCTCGACCCCTCGCACAGGCACCGTCTTCCAAGGCGTGCATACCGTCGCCGGCAAGGAAGTCGCCATCAAGCTCGAGCCCGCGATTTCCAAGTCTTCGCCACTCAAGCAGGAGTCCAAGATCTACAAGACACTCATGGGCGGCCCCGGCGTCCCCTGGATCAACTGGTCTGGCCGCCAGGGCGACTACAACGTCATGGTCATCGACCTCCTCGGGCCTTCGCTCGAAGACCTTTTCCGAATGTGCAACAGGCACTTTTCCCTCAAGACCATCCTCATGCTCGCGGACCAGCTCGTGAGTCCCTCCTCTTATTCTCTCGCTCCCTTGCCGTGCTGTTTCCGTGCGTCACGCTGCGCGACGAGGCGACCGGTGTGGTCGGTTCGATTTCCGGCGCTTGTGGCGCGTCTTGTTGAGTGGCCAATAGTCCCAGCCGTTCTCATCTCATGCCATCCCGAGCATACCTCTCCGTGCGTCAAATGCGGTCTCTGCGCGTTCCCGGCCGTACCAACCGCAACGAGGCCGCGGTCTCGCCTAGTTTCATGTTCCGGCGCTTCCCCGCCTCTTTCGGGGTCGATCCGCTTTAGGGCACATCTGAAGGGCAGCGAGGTGCCGCAGGCATATGTTCTGTGCTGCAGCTGTCGTCGGACATGCTGCAGCGTGAACGATGCATCGTGGTCTATGATTTCCCTCGCCTTTGCATGGCCATGGACCCTGTTTCTCACACTACGACCGGGAACACCGAGCTCGGGATCTCATCATCACGGCATCCGAGCGTCGAACAAGTCGTAAGGGCAGCGTTTCGTCCAGAACTTTGTGTTTGATGTGAGCGCCGGTGGACGCCACCTGCGTCTATGTGCTAATATCGTACACCCGTAAGAGACCTCGGGAGGGTTAAGGCCTACTTCGAGTACACTTCAGAAGCTGGCCCATGCACTTCCACTGCCTGGCACACATGCCTCAGTACTCTCTCGGGCGGCATCTCCGCCGTCCCCGCTGTCCCCCGTTGTCCCACAGGCAAGCAGGTCGTCTTGACGGTGTGCGTTCAGCGCGCGCCGCTTCGGTGGCGTCGTTGTTGTGTCTGTCTATATGCGCTTCCGATGCGCCCCCGGAACGTCTCTTTCTTTCTCCAAGCCCGAATAGTTCATTTCCGGTTGCCGTCTTCGCAACTTCTCGCTGACATCACGCTTCTTCCCTAGATCACGCGGATTGAGTACATCCACTCTCGCGACTTCGTACACCGCGATATCAAGCCTGCGAACTTCGTTGTTCCCAAGACCGACGAGTCCCACCGCGCCGACTACGTCGTGAACGTGATCGACTTTGGTCTGGCGAAGAAATTCCGCGACCCTCGCACGGGTACGCACATCCCGTACCACCAGGACGATCACCACGGCGTCGGGACATGTCTCTTCGCTGCCATAAACACCCATCTCGGTGTCGACTGCTCGCGGCGAGACGACCTCGAGTCGCTCGCCTACATGCTCATCTACTTCCTGCGCGGTACGCTCCCGTGGCGGAAAATCAAGGGCTCCTCTGTCTCCGACACGTGGGACCTCATCCGCGACAAGAAACTGGAGACGGAGTCCGTGCTCACCGTCGGGCTTCCGCCCGAGTTCGACGTCTTCTACAAATACGTCCGTGCCCTAGAGTACGAGGACCTCCCCGACTATGCCGGCCTCCGCGCGTTGTTCCAAGGCCTTGCGGATCGCCAAAATATCGTCTATGATGGCGCGTTTGACTGGTGTGTCCCCCGACCGAGCGAAGAGGCTGGTGCAGCAGGTAGGAAGCGCAAGCGCACCTGCCGGAGCTGTTCAGCATGTGCTGCTGCTGCTGAGCGTGCGGCAGCTGCGACAGCAACAAAAAAGGTTGCAGCGGGCCCTACCCGCGTCCGGGGGCGGGCATAGGGCGGTGCGGGGCGCGTTGTGGGTGTATGCGGACTGTTGTAACTCTAGGACGTAAGTTTTTCGTCTCTCTCGTGCAAATCCTCGCCCCTGACTTCGTGTTGGCTACTATCACAGCAGGCCCATGAGCCATGTTTGATTTCCCGGCGCGGCACGATACAATCCGGACAGGCGGCGGCGGCGCCCGCGTATATACTTCGACCGCGCGACCTCTTTTCTTGCGCGCGGCCACGATCTCGCTTGGGACGCCCTGCCCTTGACCGTTTTTTTACTTCTTGCCCGTGTATGCCACCGCCGTTGACGCATATGCAACTACGGGGTCGACCCGCCCCTACCTTCTTACGGCCCAGCAGGGCGGGTCGTGGTGGCGCCAGTGTACATAATTACCGTCCTGGTGAGTACTAGTCCTTGTGTGTCCTTGTGGCGATGCTCCTTCGTACCAACCTTGACGTTTTAGTCATACACGCCCCACATCTACACCCCCCATCGGCTCACTGCGCCGCCCCTTTCCTCCCGCGCACCACCTCCTCCTCCCTGTCGCACTTCGCCTAGGAGCCGCACTCCGATATCCGGAGCACCAGAGAAGAGACCTGGAAGACACCGCCCATGTAGGCGGGGCTGTCTCTCCCCCCGTTAACCCCGTATGCGACGACCCGAAACCGGTGTTGTGCGAGTAAGTTACGCATATGTATGTATCATTTTCTGTACGATGTCCCCGTCCCCGCATTGCGCCCCACACAAGTTGCATTTTTTTACGTTTTGTGTTTTGCGTTTTACGTTCAGCCGTCCCGGGCGTGCTTCGCGGCGGGATGGCAGCGCCCACAGACGTACCGTTTACCTTTGCTTTGCACGCCGGTCGGATCTCGCACTCGCGTCCCCGGACCCCGGAGCCTCGTTGTTTGCGCGTGCCGTCCCCCGTTGTTCCCCACGGGGCGTACCTCCGCGCGTCCTTCGTTGCGTGTTTACGTACTGCAGAGGAGGCGGAGCGTCGTGCCGGTGTCGCGTGGACGGCTCTGCGCCCGCTTTATGCCCGCTATGTTCCCCCTTTTTACGTCTCATTGCAGGTGTTATGCGACCGGTTCTATGCAGCCTCCCCCGTCCCCTCTCTCGCGCTTCGGCGGAATATAGGAATATAGGATATGATAGATAGATATATGGCCGGCTCGGGATCTATGCGTACCGTTATGCTCTCCTCGTGTTTGTTTGGTTACATTATGCCGCCCCCCTCTTTGGGTGTATATATTCGTTGGACACTCGACAAGTACTGAGCCAGTTTGAGACCTCATCGTACTTCCCTGGCGCCTACGGTCATCACTTGCGTCTGCAGGCGCCGCCGTCTGCACTCTGTCTCCCGCCATTCCGACGCGCCCAAGATGATGGTCCAACAGCATATGTAACTGCACACTCCGTACAACAACAATTTGAGACACTGTCGGCACGCTTCTCATTTAACTTCACTCCCGTCATCGTACTCACAACCCGTAGTTTAGCAAACTTGAAGTCACTGAACTCGTCACCTTCACATATCCCTACTTCCACTTAGCGACACAGAGCTGCAACAAACTGGAGATGACGTCAACAATATCAAAGGTCCCTTGCGATGCCTGGATGCGCCATTACACCTCGAATTGCATCGGCGCGCACGAGCTCGACGCCATTATCCGCTCTTTGATCGAGCGAGGCGTGGTCCTGCAGGCTGACAGTGCTGGCAATTTTAGTAACAAGCTCAAGGACGCCAACAGCCACAATACCGACTCATACGCAGGAAAACACGACCAAATCAACCACGGCACCGACAAGTCTCATGAATCTGCGTGTACGCTGTTGTGGGCGGACTTTCCTGAAGCGCCCTCTGCGCCGCGCAGGAGGCACAGCGACGACGGTGCAAGCGCAGGGCTGCGCGATGTTGAACCAGGTCCTGGGCGACATAGGCTCATCGGAGCTCTGAAGCGCATCGTCGATGCCATTTCTGCAACGGCTCTGCCTGGACTCCAACCGTCCGGCAAGTACATCTCGGCGGAAATATATTGTATGGATAGCGACTCGGAAGAGGGAACATTTTGGCGTCACCATGTATGTTAATCATACTGCAAAGAGTGTGTCCGAGCGCCGCGCTGACAGCTCCTAGGATCGTTGGGAACCGCCCTACAAACAGGCGTGCCACACCATGCACAGCGACTGCAGGCGGACACATACGTACAGTGTAAGTCCCCTGCCAACACGATGCGGCGAACCCTGACAGCATGTTGGCTTGAAATTTGCACAGATCACAATCGAAGATATGCAGATCATGCTCTAGTACTTCTCCCGGTCACACTTCGCGAGGTCGTCGGCCTATAGCTTCGTCATGCGTTCCCTGTATTCTGTGTGCTGATATATCGCTCACGGCAACTGCAGGACGTCCGCGCGGTCGTGCACGCGCTCTCGACCCTCATTTTCTCGACGCCCGAGGAACTTGGCTACGACACAAACATCATGCGCATCGCGGACACCGACCAGGACGGACCCCATCGGCGCTACGTCTACAGAGTGGGCGATCGATACTTCAAGACGCTCAGGTGTCTCCACGAGTACGACTCCTTGGCCATCGCCGGCCGCGCAACACGCGCGTGGGAGGTCATAGAAGTGCGCGACTTCGACCGCCTGGACCCGCTTCCGAACGCGCAGCCCATGGTGCTCCGAGATGTCTGGATTGACGAATGCGCCAGCACGGAGAGCGAGATCCAGAAGCAGATCTTCGCGCGCTGCGACGCGCTGGGGGCGAATTTCCCAGCGGACGACGATCCCCGACTCAGCGGTGTTGACGGGCCGACGAGGCAGGAACTCCGTCGCCGCCTGGAGGACGGTACCTACAAGGACCTGTTTCTGTCGATCGAGGCGGACGAACGGGGCGCGATGTCGAAGTCCGTCGCCGAGGGGTTCATCATGGAAAAGGACGTCTTCGCAGCGCCAGTGTATGTCGGCAAGGGTGTTTCGAAGAAAGGAGCCGACAGATCTCGAGCTTCGGACAGCAAGCGCGAATACGAGCCCAGACAACGCAACTTTGTCGTGTACAAAGAGGTATGCTGCGCACTGCACGATTTGAAGGATCTGCACGATGTCATACAAGCACTACTGGACTGCTTATGGGGTGGGTCGGAGACATTGTTAACATTGTATTGGTGTTGACCTATCTGTGCGCTGCCAGCCGTGCAGATTTTGTTCCTCATCGGCTGGATCCATTGTGATATCAGCTCCGGCAACGTGCTCTTCTACAACGGCCGTGGCATCCTGGGTGATCTTGAATACGCCAAGAAGTTCGATCTGTCGGTGGGAGGACACTCAGATCCTCGGACGGTGCGTGCGGATGGCCTAAGACGTGTTCCGTCGACCCTGACGGTCTCGTGTAGGGCACACCGTCCTTCATGGCTGTCGAACTCCAGACGCGAACCTCCCTATATCGACCTCCCGTCTCTTTCGCGCAGGGGGATCCGAGTCCACTGGAGCCGTCTCCCCCCGTCACTCGCCACAACTTCCAGCATGACGTGGAATCATTCTTCTGGATTCTGCTCTGGGTCTCCCTCACCCGCATCCCAGATCAAGCCATAGCCAACGCGCTGTTCGATATGAGCGACCCCTATTTCTTCACCGCCCGCCACTCGGTTATTTCGCACCCGCGCGGGAAACTCAACGCAGCCCTTCGAGCGCTGCGGCCAGATGTACCCGCGGATCTCTCGAACGCGCTGCGCACTATGCAGTGGGCGCTCGCGGCCGGCTACGATGAGCGGAAGCATGCCTTCCAGGCGATGGAGACGTACACACGCGTGTACGGCTTCTTTCGCCGACAATTGACAACTCTGGTCAACAACGTGCCGCCTGGGCGGGTACCACTTCGATGATGGCTTCCTGCTTCTCTGGCACCGCAATTGCGGAACGACACGGCCCGCCGCACTGCGCCACATTCCCCACTCTGCCGCAGGACCCACCCGCAACGCCGGAAAGTGTGCGCCTTGTATGTCATTCTCTCGCGATTGCAATACACAATGGTATTCTCGAACTTAGCTGCAGGCCATGAAAGCGACAATGCCAGGCGAGCTCGAAAACACTGGTCTCATGCAGGACAGCGACGAGAGCGATTACGTCCCGTCCGACCTTGACGCCCTCGAGCGTACAGACGACAAAGCCGAGAGCGTTGCTGACGACAACGAGAACGCTAAAGACGCGGAGGCCGACGACGACGCTGTCTCGCCCGTCGAAGACTCCGACACCGAGGATCTGCTCCCGCCGGATGCCGTGGTGCCCACAGGCCTCATGAGCTCGACGGACCCGGTGCAGAGCCCGAAGAGGGCGACGACGCGTGGGGCGGTATCTCCTCAAAGATCTAGAGCCAGTCGAAGGGCAAGCGGAGGCGCGACGAGGACAGCAAGCGGGCTGCGCACACTCCCCACCTTTGCAAGCTACCATGGTCTAAAGTCGAGACAAGAGGTAAACTGTCAGCTGGCGTAGCGTGTTATGAGTGAGTTGCAAACGATTTTCATCCAGTGTTCACCTCCTGATTCGGGTTCTGAAACAGTGTTGCTCGGTATTCACCAACAAGACACTAGTACTGCCTGCCGTGAGATGCCTGTCTCCGTCAGGCGCACCAGCAACTGGCAAACACGCCCTACACGGCCAGTGGCCCGTGAAGCTTTGAAGTCGAGCGGAGTTTCGCAAATTCGCAAGGAGATACGGGCCCGGGGGATTATAATACATGCAACGGACTCGAATTCGGATCACCCGGGCTAGTGGACGCCGGGCGAATATATACCTGACGAGACCGCGAGGTTAATCTGCAAAAATGACGGCAGACAACGGTCCCAGGTCGCGAGAGACGGCGGGCGCTATGTGATGTCGCAGAAGCGACTGCGCGCGGATTCGGGGTCGAACGACGACGACCAGGAGAAGAGGCCGGGGAAGCGTCCTGTCGGACCCGGGTTCACGATGGTGAGCCAGGCTAGCGGTAGACCCGGAGTCCAACGTTTCTCATCACAGTGTACGTTCGGGGATGATGCAGCTGGTGATGACCACTAGTAGCACTATACTGGTACCTCGGGCCCTGTTTCCAGATACGTTGTTCGCATATCGGCCTCCTCTCGTGCAGGCGCAGCACTCGGGGCTGAGTCCAAATATCGCATCGACGAGCACCGAGTGGCTGTCGGCCACACACATGATGGGTGTCCACCGGCCTCGCCCGCACGTCCGTCTATACACGCCGGTGGACCCGTACTACTAATACATCGTGCGCAAACCCTTCTTCTCTCCGCCCTGCGTGTCTGCTCGCTCAGCGCTCAGCGCTCAAGGCCCGGTTCAGAGCCAGGCCAGGATCTTGTCTGCCGCGGTGACCGTGACCTCGCCCGGGACCGGCTCGACGGCGAGGTACGTGATCGTCTCGCCCTCCGTCACCGCCACGAAGCGCTGCGCACGATCAGCCAGGGCGTGCAGGACGGGGCCGCGGGCGGGCGGGCGGGCGTACCTTGGAGCGCGGTGCGCCGAGCAGCTCGGACGCGTCGAAGAGCATCCCGAGCGCGCCGACGAACGCGGCCTGGTCGTCCGCAATAAAGTGGATCGCTGCCCGTCCCGCACGTGGTTAGCACTGGGCTCTCTCTGATCATCGATGAACGGCGGGAGAACACGCACGGGTTCCCTGGGGCGCGAGCTGCTCCTTCCACGCTCTGGCGGACCGTCAGCGGTGAGCGCACGACACGCGCGGCGGGGGCACGCACTTCATCACGAACGCGTCGTTCACGCCGACGACGTACACGCCGTCGACGCCCTTCGCCTTGAACTGGTCGAAGCTCTGGATGTACGCCGGGATCTGCGCGGAGCACGTCCCCGTGAACGCGCCCGGGACGCCGACCTGCACACGCGCAGCGTGCTCAGCCGCGGACGCGAGCGAGAAGCGGGGCGGGGGCACTCACGAAGACGTTCTTGCCGGTGATGCCGGCGAGCGTGAACGGGGCCGACGCGTCGTCCTCCTTGATGTGCACGTTGGTGGGGATGGTCGAGCCGACCTTGGCCTCGGCGGCGCTGAGGAGCGAGGTCGCGAGGCTGTGTGCGGTCTTCGTCGCGGATGCTAGGACGGATGCCATTCTGGGTGTGTGTATGCGTGCTGTTCGTCTGCGTGGGGAGCGGTGGGAGGAGCGAGAGCAGGGGCGCGTATAAGTAGGGGTCGAGCGTGACGTCATGCGTGGTCATCCTGTCAGATTCGAAGCTGAGAGGATGGCGCTGCTCGATCAGAAATAGTCGTCACACGCGTGCCTTGGCTGAACTCGTCGAACGAGCACTACACTGCTACGCTCTATTCCAGTGGGATCCAGGCGGGTCGCCCCGCTGATGAAATTCAGATGATAAGACAGTGATACTCCCAGTGGGAGACAGCGGTATCCACGAGTGCGGCAGGTCTCCAAAATGCACGTGGGCTGCCAGTCAGAATGCAGGTGAAAAGCCACCCAGGCCGCTCCCTCAGCGTGGATTTGGCTGGTTTGCCTTGGACGCCTAATGTTGCCCATCAGCGCGCTCTGCCGCCGATGTGGGGGAGGAAAGATAGGTGAGGAGGGAGGAGGCTGACGGTGTAGGCGGGAATGCCGATCGAGGCGGGAGATGTCAGTTGGGCGTCGGTCCTCGGGAAAATTCGGGCGTGGGGACCTGCCTCATTGGGTCCCGGGGGGCTGGCCTTGCGCGTTTTTGCGATGTCGCGGGCACGGGGATGTTTGGGGTGGCGGGAAGGGCTGACGGGCGCGTCCGAATTCAGATGCATATGTGATGGTTAACCCGACCATACGCGGTAACTACGTCGTACACACTGTGCTTGATAGACATACTAGAGAAGGTTAGCTGCTGGTAAACCACGGCTCAATACGGTACAACGTCGCATGCGCGTTGTTTAAACTTGAAGGCAAAGTTGACGACTCGAGGAGCGATCGGCGCATCCAGACTGCATCAGTGCTAGTCCCAAGGTGACGTTACACTTGCCACCACGGTCATGTCGCCGTTACGTCCCGTGCAGTCATCGTCTGCAATAGCGTCCCAGTTTGTGGTGGACGTTTTGATCAACCGTCAAAGTACTGAGGCGTCTTCATTCTTGCATCTGTTGGGTTAGGGTTGTTTCTCCCACGTGCCATATGTCCTGCCATCCGTTCGGTCGAGTCGGACTTGTTTCCGAACACAACACTGCCGTGCGCTACCCGATGCCAAGGATCTACACGACGCCGTGCAAGCCCTGCTCGATGAGTGAAGGCTTTCGACAATGCCGTTCGAAGCTGGTGCATTACTTCGTTGCAGCTGTACAGATTCATTTGTCCACCGGGTGGATTCCTCGGGACATCGGCTCCGGCAATGTGCCTCTACAATGGTCGTGGTATTGACCGTGGCTATTCTGGGTGATCTTGATTATGCTAATAACTGCGATCTGTCAGTCCGAGGACGTCAGCCCAGATATCATCTTGAGACGGTACGTGTGGGTAGTATGGACGTGTCTGAAGAGATCTGACTGTTTACCCTAGGGCACGACATCCTTCACTGTGTCTGTCGAACTTCAAATGGGAACACATATATCTCACCCCCGGCATACTTTAGCGTGTGGGAAGGTGCGCTGCGAAGTGGCAGCAGACTCGGATCTGGTCCACAAGGGTCATCCTTCGCGCGGGCGTTCTTCATCCTTCTTCATCATGATGCCTCTCGGGGACCGCGTGGTCCCAGCTCGTCCGCGCGTTACGTCCGCTGGCATGACCATGACGCGCTTCTAGAGGTATATAAGCTACTACGCACTGGCACATGGAGCAGCAGGACGCCAGCCCTCTGCCTCAGCCGACATGTCCCCTCTCAGTGTCGATCTGACATGGCTCGCATCGCTGCGGACGCGTGTCTTGCCCTGTGTGCGGCAGGGACGCGGACGCGGCGCGCGCCGGGGAGACCGACGGGCCGCGGCGGGCGTGGAGAAAATGCCGCGACAAGAGCGCGATACTCTGTCACCACAGTAGGAGGAGGTTCCCCCCGCAGGCACTGGAGGAGGACAAGTTCTCTCCGACAGCCTGTTTGGACATAGGACAATAGGTACGTCCCTCGCACTGGCATTAAGCATGTACATACGACAGGTAGCTCAATATACATGTAGTTATGCAAAGGACAATCCCCCCTCCTATGCGAGAGTGGTAGGAACCCCGCGCCCGTGTGCAGCCGCTGCCAGACAACTTGTATCCTGACCTCGTACGCAAGTCGCACTGCACCCGGGAGCGCCCCCTCGTCTGCCCCGCCCGCCGCACGAGACGCCGATCACAAAGGTGTGAGTAAGTAAGTGATGATTCGACCGAATGCACGTACCGGAAAGCCGCCGCCGCCCCCGCGCATACCGTCCCGCGCCGCCCGCTTGCGCCCAAACAACCCGGGTGCACCCCCGGCCGTCGTCCGTCTCGCTCGCTCGCTATCGCGGCCGCGGTGAGACGACTTGTGCTCTCGCCTTGTACGCAAGTCGCCGCGCTCGCTGCTCGCGCAAGACGCCAGTCACAGAGGACGCACCAGAACGCCGCCGCGCACCGTGCGTACCGTCCTCGCAAACGGCTGCTGCGGCGACGCATCCCGCACCTCACGTAGTATCCCACCCGCGCACACCCCGGCATGACGGGTGCGCCCCCTGCTGTCGCCCGCACCGCCCGCGCATACCGCAGATATACGTACTGAAGACCTGCCGCGGCACCCCGCAACCTTCCCGCGCCCGAAACTTCCATCGCGCGGCGAGCCTCTGTTTGTGCCGCGGCGGCCACCAGCGACTCGCGTCGCCGCGCACACCGGAGGTACCGGAACGCGGCCGCCGCGGCACTTCTACTCGCTCGTCGACGCCCGTCGCACGCAAGAGCGACCATCCTCTGTGCCGCGGCGCCATCCACCGCAACCGCCGGCGACCGCCCAGCCACCACCACTCCGCGCCGCGCCGCCGCCGCCGCCGCCGGATTCGCGCCCCTCCGAAGCACTCCGAGCCGCATCCCTCACTGTGCGCGATGCGCTCGCAGAGAGTGGAACCCAGAACTCACCTCGCTCCGAGTCCTTCGGGAGGCCTCGCAGTACATAGGTCGAGGACGAGGACGGGGCGAATGCAGCAGCGGGAGGGAAAAGATCAGCAAGAGGTAGGGCCCCGGAATAGGCGCACTTTAAAGTACGCCTACTTGCTCACAGCCCTGACACCCCGTTCTTCCTCAGGGCACGCCGCGCGCACGGAGCAGGCCCACACAGATCCTCCCACCCGATCTCAAGCCCATGCCACAGAAGGCAACCGGTGTGGATGGGAGCGCCCGCCCCGCTCGCGACCCTTCCCTGGACTGCCACCGCCGCGGCGCCGCCCGCGGCCTCCTCTCGAGTCTCGCCTGGCAACTTTTTTTTTGCATCGCCGGCGCTCGCATCAATGCAATCAGGACAGCGACACATCTCCGATGCCTTGACGCCCTCCCTCTGGCTCTCACCCCGAACAGGTAACGTCCTCTTGCTCAGGCAACGTCCTCCTCGTGCTCATCGACCTGCTTTATTGATCGTCTACAGCACAGGCCTCGACGGCGTGCTTCGCTGGACTCTCACCTTCTAAGCTGCAGTCTTCGAAGAGTGTGCCGCAAGTCGCTCCGCGCGCTACTACTCACCCCACGTCGAGCCCAGACGATGCTCTGTCAATATCGTGCTATCGCTGCAAGCGAGCTGCTCGCTGTCTACTGTGTCGCCAAGCTGCGTCCAAGTGCAGCCAAGGCCCACAGCGTCGAGGGCAACCGGATGAAGCATGAAGACGTAGACGACAACTTCTCTTCGGAGGGCACACAGCAGCCGAATCCCGCCGGCGTCGTTCAGGTCTCGAAAGGGTATGTCCCCCCCGCCGCCTTCGAACATCAGCCTGCGTCGAGCGATGCCGTACTCGGCATATCGCCGTGTACTGTATCATATGCACCCGTGCATCCTCAGACCTTTCGCATGGCGCTCATGCATGCCCACCGCTCTGTTTCGGCGTCGAACACAAGAGACTTCACTAGCCTAACAGCATCGCTCGACAGTGACTCGACCTCCGTCCGCAAACAATCGTGTTCAGCAGTCAATACCGGCCCTGCTACTCGTCGAGTCGACGGTGATCCCAGCGAGAAAGCACGAGATCTCGCCCATGCGACTTCTACAAACACTCGGGCCTTCGCTCGTCCCGCGCTTCTCACGGGACATGGCCGCCGCCGCGGCGCAGTACCCGAGACCCAACACCGCACCCCGTGCAGGTACGTTCAGTTCTCGTTCGGTGCACGCTTCGTAGCCGCGCCTTGGGCAACGACTCCTTCTCCGGGATCTCTGTCTAGCACACTCGGCGCGTGGATGGGAGGGCCCTCTGCGGTCACATGTGGCGTTCCTGCTGCTCAGAATTCCTCGGCGGCGCAGCGCACACAGCAGCTGAATCCCGCCAGCGTCGCTCAGGTCTCGAAACGGTATGTCCCCCCGCCGCCGCCTTTGAACATCAAGCTGCATCAAGCGACGGTGTACTTGGCGCGTCGCCGTGTACCAAATCTCATGCACGTTTGGCATGCCCAAACCGTTCACATGATGTTCGCGCACGCCCGCAACTTTGTTTCGGCCTCGAACACAAGAAACCTCACTAATAGCATTGCTCGACAGTCTCCCGACCTCCGTGTGCAAGCAATCACGCCCCGAAGTCAACGCCGGCCCCCACTCCTCGTCCTCCACGTCGACGATGATCAAAAGGAACTGGCACGGGAAATCGCCATCGATTTCTACACACACTCGGGCCGTCGCTCGTCTTTCCGCGCCGGCGCGCTCATCCGCGTCTCTAATGGGATGTGGCCGCCACGCCACCCGAAACCCCGACAGCGCACCCTGTGCACTGGCAGGTACGTGCACCTGACTCAGTTCCCGTTCGATGCGCGCTCTGTAGCCGCGCCCTTGCGCGCCGCGCGGCCGCGGCTCCGCTGTGCTAGCTTCTAGCTCTCCCTACCGACGGCAATTCAGCGCCGATTCAAGACATCATATCCAGCAGCGCGGGCGCAAGCACACTGCGTATGTCTATTTTTCCATTCGTCTACGTCAGCCCCATATTCCCCGCGGACCCGCCGCGCGCTCTCTGTGTGTGAGCGGAGGGCCTTGTACCTGTATTGACGACTCCGCACTTCTGTTGTATGTACATGAGGAAATATATTTATTAGCGAGTACGAGTGCACCCCCACAAGACGGCGAGCACAGCGCCGCATGCCGGAGCTCGGGCGAAGCGGAGTACATGTCTTCTGACATCCAGGGGCGGCGTGGGCGCGCACCGGAGCGCGACGAATTCGTGTACGTCCCGCCACTCCCTGGAGATGCGAAGCGCGGCGTGGCGTGTGGAGCGCGCCCACTAGAAACAACCGACCCTAGGTACCTTATTAAAGTGAACACGGGCGCCGTAGATTGGAAGGCGTTGCGGGGATGAGTTTATTATTTGACTGCTTGACTATGTACATCCCGAAACGATCTCTATGCTGGCCAGATGTCTGAGGGGATGTGGGGATGCTGAGGCCTGCACACCATGGCGAATTGACACGACTGTACAGGGGAACCCGGCGCAGAGAGCCCCGTCCCTCCGGGAATGCGCCATCGTGCGCGCAGGGTGTCGCATTGTTCGTGCCGAAGCGAAGGCCATTCCGAGTCGCTCGCAAGGCGAGGGCGATGTGCGCCGCGACGCCGCCGTGTTCGGAGGAGTATATTCCTGGGTGCTCACTTGGCCCGTCGCGTCATGATCCGAGGCCAGGGACTTGCACGGCAGCTGAATCTGCGAGGACTGATCAGTCGAGACCTCGAACAGCAGTCGAATCAGTGAATACATCTCGGACCGTGTGGCCCTCCGCGCAGGGCGTTGTGAACTTCGATTCGAGGCCAGGAACGACTCGGGTGGGCGGCGCGGCGCAAACCGTGCAACGCGACTTGGAGCAGACAGGGTCGACCCGCCTCCGAGATGTCCTTGGTCGTGGGCGTTGGGCGCAGAGCTGCGGGCGATGCGCGGGTGTCAGCTCGGACTGACCTTCATTGATGGGATGGGGTCTTCGGAGAGTGTTGTAGCCGCGTCGGCCTGCAGCGCAGGAGCATGTACCAGCTGTCCGTTGGCTGGGCATACTCTCCGGGGGGCGGCGGCGCAACGCCATCGAGCTGCTGCAAGCAACTGGTAGCAGCTGAGTGGGAACGACAATATCATACAGAACGAGAGGCTCGAGCGAAGCTGGGACGCTGTGAAATGAGAGCGACGGGATACGAGGCGGGTACCGGTCGCAGGTGCGCTTCGGGGGCGTTTGGGGATGCAGGGCCGGGGTGCGTCAAGGGAGAGTGTGGGCGCGCCCTAGTGCATCCGGTGACGTCTGGGCTTGCCACGAGACAGAAGGACGCGCTGGGGGCGAGCGGCATGGGCCTGGGGTTGTGCGAAACGCTCGGCACGATGCGCCGAGCAGAGCTGGCGATTTTCGTGTATTCTTGGCAACGCCGTCCTTGTCGTCGCCCCGCGCCGTCCGTTTCTGCCCGGGGCGGCTCGAGCGTTGTGGGACGGGTGTAGCGTACCCACCCGAGCATGCCCTCCAAGTTTCGCGGCGATGCGACGCGCCGTTGCGGCGAAACTGTCATTTCGGTGCCAGTGTATCCTCTACAATCCTTGGAATGTCACGGATTCTTTTCTGCTCCGAACGCACTGAACGTCAGCGATCACGTACGGTACGTGCGCGCAGCAATACATACGAAACGGGAGTGCGCGTAGACACGGCGTTGCGCCAGGAGGAACGATTCTCTGCACGCCGGCATGGGATTGCCCTGCAGAGTCGGATTCCAATTCGCTTCGGATCGGGCTGAAACTCCGTGAGCGTGTGACGTACATCAGTACGAGACGGCGTACCAATTTGCGGGAATACGCGAGGAGAACGCGATCCGTGGCGGGCGATCGTCTTGCAACCCCGTGGTCTTCGAGCAGAGTCAAGATTGCGCATTTTCAGATGTGCTCGCGATGCTCTGAAACGTTGTGAGCATAGAGCGTTAGCTCGTACGAGACTACTCACCAAGTTTCGCGGCGGCACGTGGTGATCGTGAAACTCGGCGACAAACCGTCGATGCACATCCATGAGATCCCGCAGAAATGTTGCAGAAATGGAATTGCCCGTATCGCGCTGCGATTTCGTACGCACGTAGCGTCTGTTCGGGCGAAATGAAATCCGGAGTTGCGCGAGGAGGCGATGCGCGGCGAGCGAGGGAGAGTGTATTTTCGCGGGATGTCTTCGAAATGACGAGAAATGGCCGATTTCCCGACGTGCTCGTATCGGCCTGAAACTTCATGAGCACATGCGTGCTGCTCAGTCGAAACGACGTACGAGGTTTCGCGGGGATCGGGGGAGAGCCCAGTGCGGCGCAAGCGATCGCATTTGCGCACACATTGAGATCGGGCCAGGCGGCGCATTTTGAGATTCGCTCGTGTCGCCTTGAAACGTCGTGAGCGCGTGCCGCCCATTCGTACGAGAGGACGTACCAAGTTTCGCGATGGCACGACGGGAGCGCGCCACGCGACGCGCGATCGACTCCGCACGTCCGCGAACTCGCCATGAAATCGTGCACAACGGCCGATTTCGGACCTGCTCGTATCGCGCTGCAACTTCGTGGGTGGGTGGCGTCCGTGCAGGCGAGACGGCGCCCAGAGTTTCGCGGCGATTCGTTGAGCGCGGGGTGCGGGGCGGGCGACGTATTTTGGCGTGGCCGCGACATGAGGCGAAGAGGCCGATTTTGCGACTTGCTCGGACTGCGCTGAAATCTTGTGAGCGCATGCGCGTTGTGCAGTAGAGGAGACTTTCAAAGTTTCGCGGCGGTCCGAAAAGAACCCAGGGCGGGGCGGGCGGTTTTCCCGGCATGTGCACGAAAATGCATGAAATTGGCGATTTTGGCACCTGCTCGGATCGCCCCGAAACTCCGTGAGCGCGTAGCGTGTGTGCATACGAGACGACGTACGAAGCTGCGCGGTGGCGCGATGCGGGGGCGACGCGGGGCAGGCGATCGACGTTGCACATCCATGAAATCATGCAAAGTCGCCCATCCTTTGAATCTGCGCGGATCGCGCTGGAACTTCGTGAGCACATGCGGTACATCCATTAGAAAAGACGTACGAGGTTTCGCGTCGTTCGGGTGCGAGGCCGGCGCACGGCGTAAGAATTTGCACCCAGAGATTGGCCAAAGTCCTATGATGGGAGAGCACGTCGAGTAGACGGCTGTGCGCAGCGCTGGATCCCTCGGGGAAGTTCCTGGCAGGTAGAGACAGACGACATGCAGCCGCTGTCAGCCGGCAGCCTGTGCCGGCGAGGAACTGGAAGAGATGTGTGAGATTTTCGACTCGAGTGCGCAGAAGAAACCGCGCTGCTAGCGGACTTACTTTGCGACCTCGCGGAGGAACCTACACCTGTGCGAACGGCATAACAATACAATGATATCCCTGTTCGGAAACGGGCACAGTGCCGGGCGATGAACGGGGGACAGCAGGGGGAGGCTGTTAGGATGTGTTCATGCCTCCCACCCGAGCTGGGCATTGTCTGCGGCAAACGTGTGCGCATGCGTCACTTGCGTCACTGTCCGATGTCGTAGAAAGCTCCCAACATGGCCCACATCTCGACACATGAGCTCCGAGGCTCGAGGCGCGTCGTCGCCGCTATCTGAGCCTCGTCGGGGGCGCACACCTTTCTATTCGCGCGGTCAGCTATACGGTATATTCACACACATAAATGAGCGAACATGGAAGCGTCGCTGAGGAGTACAAGTGTGCTATTCGATACTGGGCACCCCGACGGCCTGTGCGCTCGAGCGCGTCGGGCACATCGCACGTGGTGGGGGCAGACGTCGGGTGTCGGGCGTCGGGCATCGAGCGTCGGGCGTCGGGCTCCGACAGCAGCACACGTGGTGTTGCGCCGCTCTCACTGGTTCGTTCTTACGAGAACGGATGCGGCCGAAAGGGGCGCTCCTCCGCGCTGGGGAACGGACCCTGTGTGGGTGGTGCCGAGTGTGTGGGCGCATGTTTCACCGTTCGTCCGCGGCGCACACTCGGCGGGCGGTCATGGTACCGTTCGTCCCTTGCGGCTATGGACGCGCTAGTCGGCGTGTCGCTCTCTCGTTCGCTCGGGCGAGGCGTTGTCCTCCGCCGAGCAGCGACCGCATGCGCACTGCGAGGACCGCGGAACGGCGGCCGCGGGCGTTGTCTCTGCGCAATACCGGCAAGCGGATGGCCCTCGCGTCCGGTTTGAAGATGCGCTTTGGGCGGCAAGGGTCCGTCGCGGGCGCAAGGGCACGGCGCAGGCGGAAGAGTCCAGAAACACTCCGACGCGTGACTGGGCGGATGGCCCGTGCACGGCGTCGTGTCTGACCTGGCGCCAGGGCAGCCGGGAGACTGCTTAAAAGCGGACGCTCCGGGGTGAGGAGGGCACAGACATCCCCTCCTCACCGCTCCTCTTCCTCCTCGTGTGTTCTGATCGCGCGCACAGGGTATCCACGTACCTGTGGTTCGCAGCCGGTACCGCTGCGCTTGGCGGGGTCCAGGACGGCGCGCATGTCGGATGCTGCCACTGATGGTGAGTGGACATGCGCTGCCGAGTCGGAGGACGTAGCTGACGGCGGGAGTCCTTGGTCGCAGTCCGGGAACTGCGCTACCGTTGTAGTCGCAGCGCGGAGGGGCGATGCGGTCGCTTCCGCCGTCGTGCAAGGCGGAGAGGGCGACGCGCGCAGTGCCCTTGGCGGCGTGCAGAGGGATGCTCAGGGGCGATGGGGTGCTGCGCCGGGGGAGGGTGTGGGGAGACAAGCGTCGGAGCCCCGGGTGTAGACAGGAACTGTGTGGCCGGAGGTCAATCGATGAGGACGGGGCGTGGGCCACAAAAAGACGCCGCCAGGGCGGCGCGCAGGGCGAGTGCTTTGCGTGCGGCCGTCGAGGATCGCAAGCGCCCAGGGCCAGCAGAGGGGCAGTGGATGCGGCAGGAGCGACGGAACGCAGGAGCCGTCTCATGCGGACGTACAGATCCTGTTCCTCATCGGCTGGATCCATCGCGACATCAGCTCCGGCAACGTGCTCTTCTACAATGGGCGTGGTATCTTGGGGGATCTTGAATATGCCAAGAAGTTCGATCTGTCGGTGGGATCCTCGCCCTGCGTATCTGCTCGCTCGGGCCAGGATCTTGTCTGCCGCCGTGACCGTGACCTCGCCCGGGACCGGCTCGACCGCGAGGTACGTGATCGTCTCGCCCTCCGTCACCGCCACGAAGCGCTGCGCACGATCAGCCAGGGCGCGCAGGACGGGGCCGCGGGCGGGCGGGCGTACCTTGGAGCGCGGTGCGCCGAGCAGCTCGGACGCGTCGAAGAGCATCCCGAGCGCGCCGACGAACGCGGCCTGGTCGTCCGCAATAAAGTGGATCGCTGCCGCCCCGCACGTGGTTAGCACTGGGTTCTCACTGGTGAACGGCGGGAGAAAACGCACGGGTTCCCTGGGGCGCGAGCTGCTCCTTCCACGCCCTGGCCGACCGTTAGCGGGTAGCGCATGCGCACGGCACGCGCGGCGGGGGCACGCACTTCATCACGAACACGTCGTTCACGCCGACGACGTACACGCCGTCGACGCCCTTTGCCTTGAACTGGTCGAAGTTCTTGATGTACGCCGGGATCTGCGCGGAGCACGTCCCCGTGAACGCGCCGGGGACGCCGACCTGCACACGCGCAGCGTGCTCAGCCGCGGGCGAGAAAGGGGGCGGGGGCACTCACGAAGACGTTCTTGCCGGTGATGGCGGCGAGCGTGAACGGGGCGGACGCGTCGTCCTCCTTGATGTGCACGTTGGTCGGGATGGTCGCGCCGACCTTGGCCTCGGCGGCGCTGAGGAGCGAGGTCGCGAGGCTGTGTGCGGTCTTGGTCGCGGAGGCTAGGACGGATGCCATTCTGTGTGTATGCGTGCTGTTCGTCTGCGTGGGGAGCGGTGGGAGGAGCGAGAGCAGGGGCGCGTATAAGTAGGGGGGAGAGCGTGACGTCATGTGCGGTCATCCTGTCACAGTCGAAGCTGAGAGGATGGCGCTGCTCGATCAGAAATAGTCGTCACACGCGTGCCTTGGCTGAACTCGTCGAACGAGCACTGCACTACACTCTATTTCAGTGCGATCCAGGCGGGTTGCCCCGCTGATGAAATTCAGATGATAAGACAGCGATACTCCCAGTGAGAGACCCGCCGATGTGGGGGGAGGAAAGACAGGTGCGGATGGAGGAGGCTGACGGTGTAGGCGGGAATGCCGATCGAGGCGGGAGATGTCAGTTGGGCGTCGGTCCTCGGGACAATTCGGGCGTGGGGACCAGCCTCATTGGGTCCCGGGGGGCTGGCGTTGCGCGTTTTTGCGATGTCGCGGGCACGGGGATGTTTGGGTGGCGGGAAGGGCTGACGGGCGCGCCTGAATTCAGATGCATATGTGATGGTTAACCCGACCATACGCGGTAGCTACGTCGTACACACTGTGCTTGATAGACATACTAGAGAAGGTTAGCTGCTGGTAAACCACGGCTCAATACGGTACAACGTCGCATGCGCGTTGTTTAAACTTGAAGGCAAAGTTGACGACTCGAGGAGCGATCGGCGCATCCAGACTGCATCAGTGCTAGTCCCAAGGTGACGTTACACTTGCCACCACGGTCATGTCGCCGTTACGTCCCGTGCAGTCATCGTCTGCAATAGCGTCCCAGATGGTGGTGAACGTCTTGATCAACCGTCAAAGTACTGAGGCGTCTTCATTCTTGCATCTGTTGGGTTAGGGTTGTTTCTCCCACGTGCCATATGTCCTGCCATCCGTTCGGTCGAGTCGGACTTGTTTCCGAACGCAACACCTGCCGTGCGCTACCCGATGCCAAGGATCTACACGACGCCGTGCAAGCCCTGCTCGATGATTGAAGGCTCTCGACAATGGCAGCTGACGCATTACTTCGTGGCAGCTATACGCTCACCGGGTAGATTCCTCGGGACATTCGAATTTCGCTCCGGCAATGTGCCTCTGCAATGGTCGTAGTATTGACTATTCTGGGTGATCTTGATTATGCTAATAACTGCGATCTGTCAGTCCGAGGACGTCAACCCAGATATCATCTTGAGACGGTACGTGTGGGTAGTATGGACGTGTCTGAAGAGATCTGACTGTTTACCCAAAGGCACGACATCCTTCATGTCTGTCGAACTTCAAATGGGAACACATATATCTCACCCCCGGCATACTTTAGCGTGTGGGAAGGTGCGCTGCGAAGTGGCAGCAGACTCGGTTCTGGTCCACAAGGGTCATCCTTCGCGCGGGCGTTCTTCATCCTTCTTCATCATGATGCCTCTCGGGGACCGCGTGGTCCCAGCTCGTCCGCGCGTTACGTACGCTGGCATGACCATGACGCGCCTCTAGAGGTATATAAGCTACTACGCACCGGCACATGGAGCAGCAGGACGCCAGCCCTCTGCCTCAGCCGACATGTCCCCTCTCAGTGTCGGGGTGTTCCGCCTCGCCGGTGCGCTCGCCGTTCTCCTGCTTGGACTCGCTGGGACCGATGCCCGGATCCGACCCACCAACCCGGTGCATGTGAAGCTCGCTGCCATGGCTGCTGCGAAGGCCCCGCAGGCCAGACGTGCGGACGCGCCGTCGTTCCCCGTCTACACGTTCACGCAGCCGCTCGACCATTTCGCGGAGACCGGACACACTTTCGAGCAGCGGTACTGGCTGAGCGATCGCCACTACAAGCCCGGCGGGCCTGTCATCGTCTTCGAGGCGGGCGAAGGTCCGGGGGACGAGCGGATGCCCATCCTCGACACGGGCATCATGGACATCCTCGCAAACGCCACCAACGGACTCGCTATCGTGCTCGAGCACAGATACTACGGTATGCTGCATATCACCCGCCCACCCACAATGCGCAACTGCTCACGCGCCCCTTCAGGCGAGTCGATCCCCGTCCAGAATTTCACCACAGACTCTCTAAGGTACACCGGTGCCCCCCGGCGCGCATGGCAGCAGCTGACAGCGACTGCACCCAGGTGGCTCTCCAACGAGCAGGCTGCGGCCGACTCCGCGAACTTCATCGACAACGTCACCTTCCCTGGCATCCCGGGCGACCTCACGGCACCCGGGACCCCGTGGATATACTACGGCGTAAGAGGCTCCGCGCAGTCCGTGTTATGTCCGCAGCGCCTCACCGAGCACATGCACCCCAGGGTTCCTACGGCGGCGCGCGCGCGGCCCACATGCGCGTGCTCTACCCCGACCTCGTCTTTGGCGCGATCTCGTCCAGCGGTGTCGCACACGCGACGATCGACGACTGGCGCTACATGGACATCATCCGGCAGTCCGCACCGGCCGCGTGCATCGCGCAGGTGGAGAAGGCGGTCGACGAGGTCGACCGCTTCCTGGCCAGCCCCGACCCGGCGACGCGGCACGCTATCAAATCTGTCTTCGGGCTGCCGAATGTCACATATGACCCGGACTTCGCTTCGGTGCTATCGGTGCGTGTGTGTTTGTGCGGCAGGCGCGGGGCGCGGCGGCTGAGGCGAGGGGTGGCACGGAGAGCAGTATGAGCACGATCCCCACCCCGCCATCGATGACACGGTACACGCGCTCCCCGTACGTACCAGCGGCCACGTCGGAAACCAGCAGAAGCGTGGCGGATTCTAGCTTGGACAGCCTCATGCGTCGCGTTGGACTCAATATCCCAGGCTATGGCACTTCGATCGCGCCGACAGGCCACGCCCAGGAACCTTCGCGCCCCCCTGTGTTCAGTAGCCTGTCTTCGACGTCCTCGATCCCTTCGTTCCGCAGCGCCGCCTCCTCGACACATGTGCCACAGCCCGCCGCGCCGCTCCCAGAACCCCTGCTGCAGACGCCGGAACCGCCTCAATACGACGACTTCTACGACGATGAGGTTATCGGACAGGGCGGTGGCATCGATCCGGACTCGTCGTCCGACTCGCTGGACTACGAAGAGGCGCACAACACCGCGAACCCGTCAGCGGCGTTCCTCTTCGCGGCGCAGCGCCCGTCGTACGACGACGACGATTCCTTCGACTCTTCCATGGACGATGACGACCCGACCGACGACGCTAACGGCGTGACGCCCGTTCACCCCTTCCTAGTCGGCCCACAGGGTCCTGACGACGATGACGGATTTGATGATGACTCGTTCGACGATGTGGCGTATGGGCCGGACGGGGAAGAGGAGACCGTGTTCGGCGTTGCACCCGCTCAGAGGCTGCAGCAGCAGGCTCAGCACGCCGCACAGTTCAGGATGCTAGGCGAGGATCTGCTGCAGGATACGTTTGGGATAGGGTCTCGAATAGCGACGGCCGGGCGAGTGGAGGAGAGTCCGACGCCGTGGGTTCCTCCTGGTGGACATCACTAGTTGTGTATTCTTGACCGCGGTGATCTGACATGGCTCGCATCGCTGCGGACGCGTGTCTTGCCCTGTGTGCGGCAGGGACGCGGACGCGGCGCGCGCCGGGGAGACCGACGGGCCGCGGCGGGCGTGGAGAAAATGCCGCGACAAGAGCGCGATACTCTGTCACCACAGTAGGAGGAGGTTCCCCCCGCAGGCACTGGAGGAGGACAAGTTCTCTCCGACAGCCTGTTTGCACATAGGACAATAGGTACGTCCCTCGCACTGGCATTAAGCATGTACATACGACAGGTAGCTCAATATACATGTAGTTATGCAAAGGACAATCCCCCTCCTATGCGAGAGTGGTAGGAACCCCGCGCCCGTGTGCAGCCGCTGCCAGACAACTTGTATCCTGACCTCGTACGCAAGTCGCACTGCACCCGGGAGCGCCCCCTCGTCTGCCCCGCCCGCCGCACGAGACGCCGATCACAAAGGTGTGAGTAAGTAAGTGATGATTCGACCGAATGCACGTACCGGAAAGCCGCCGCCGCCCCCGCGCATACCGTCCCGCGCCGCCCGCTTGCGCCCAAACAACCCGGGTGCACCCCCGGCCGTCGTCCGTCTCGCTCGCTCGCTATCGCGGCCGCGGTGAGACGACTTGTGCTCTCGCCTTGTACGCAAGTCGCCGCGCTCGCTGCTCGCGCGAGACGCCAGTCACAGAGGACGCACCAGAACGCCGCCGCGCACCGTGCGTACCGTCCTCGCAAACGGCTGCTGCGGCGACGCATCCCGCACCTCACGTAGTATCCCACCCGCGCACACCCCGGCATGACGGGTGCGCCCCCTGCTGTCGCCCGCACCGCCCGCGCATACCGCAGATATACGTACTGAAGACCTGCCGCCGCACCCCGCAACCTTCCCGCGCCCGAAACTTCCATCGCGCGGCGAGCCTCTGTTTGTGCCGCGGCGGCCACCAGCGACTCGCGTCGCCGCGCACACCGGAGGTACCGGAACGCGGCCGCCGCGGCACTTCTACTCGCTCGTCGACGCCCGTCGCACGCAAGAGCGACCATCCTCTGTGCCGCGGCGCCATCCACCGCAACCGCCGGCGACCGCCCAGCCACCACCACTCCGCGCCGCGCCGCCGCCGCCGCCGCCGGATTCGCGCCCCTCCGAAGCCCTCCGAGCCGCATCCCTCACTGTGCGCGATGCGCTCGCAGAGAGTGGAACCCAGAACTCACCTCGCTCCGAGTCCTTCGGGAGGCCTCGCAGTACATAGGTCGAGGACGAGGACGGGGCGAATGCAGCAGCGGGAGGGAAAAGATCAGCAAGAGGTAGGGCCCCGGAATAGGCGCACTTTAAAGTACGCCTACTTGCTCACAGCCCTGACACCCCGTTCTTCCTCAGGGCACGCCGCGCGCACGGAGCAGGCCCACACAGATCCTCCCACCCGATCTCAAGCCCATGCCACAGAAGGCAACCGGTGTGGATGGGAGCGCCCGCCCCGCTCGCGACCCTTCCCTGGACTGCCACCGCCGCGGCGCCGCCCGCGGCCTCCTCTCGAGTCTCGCCTGGCAACTTTTTTTTTGCATCGCCGGCGCTCGCATCAATGCAATCAGGACAGCGACATATCTCCGATGCCTTGACGCCCTCCCTCTGGCTCTCACCCCGAACAGGTAACGTCCTCTTGCTCAGGCAACGTCCTCCTCGTGCTCATCGACCTGCTTTATTGATCGTCTACAGCACAGGCCTCGACGGCGTGCTTCGCTGGACTCTCACCTTCTAAGCTGCAGTCTTCGAAGAGTGTGCCGCAAGTCGCTCCGCGCGCTACTACTCACCCCACGTCGAGCCCAGACGATGCTCTGTCAATATCGTGCTATCGCTGCAAGCGAGCTGCTCGCTGTCTACTGTGTCGCCAAGCTGCGTCCAAGTGCAGCCAAGGCCCACAGCGTCGAGGGCAACCGGATGAAGCATGAAGACGTAGACGACAACTTCTCTTCGGAGGGCACACAGCAGCCGAATCCCGCCGGCGTCGTTCAGGTCTCGAAAGGGTATGTCCCCCCCGCCGCCTTCGAACATCAGCCTGCGTCGAGCGATGCCGTACTCGGCATATCGCCGTGTACTGTATCATATGCACCCGTGCATCCTCAGACCTTTCGCATGGCGCTCATGCATGCCCACCGCTCTGTTTCGGCGTCGAACACAAGAGACTTCACTAGCCTAACAGCATCGCTCGACAGTGACTCGACCTCCGTCCGCAAACAATCGTGTTCAGCAGTCAATACCGGCCCTGCTACTCGTCGAGTCGACGGTGATCCCAGCGAGAAAGCACGAGATCTCGCCCATGCGACTTCTACAAACACTCGGGCCTTCGCTCGTCCCGCGCTTCTCACGGGACATGGCCGCCGCCGCGGCGCAGTACCCGAGACCCAACACCGCACCCCGTGCAGGTACGTTCAGTTCTCGTTCGGTGCACGCTTCGTAGCCGCGCCTTGGGCAACGACTCCTTCTCCGGGATCTCTGTCTAGCACACTCGGCGCGTGGATGGGAGGGCCCTCTGCGGTCACATGTGGCGTTCCTGCTGCTCAGAATTCCTCGGCGGCGCAGCGCACACAGCAGCTGAATCCCGCCAGCGTCGCTCAGGTCTCGAAACGGTATGTCCCCCCGCCGCCGCCTTTGAACATCAAGCTGCATCAAGCGACGGTGTACTTGGCGCGTCGCCGTGTACCAAATCTCATGCACGTTTGGCATGCCCAAACCGTTCACATGATGTTCGCGCACGCCCGCAACTTTGTTTCGGCCTCGAACACAAGAAACCTCACTAATAGCATTGCTCGACAGTCTCCCGACCTCCGTGTGCAAGCAATCACGCCCCGAAGTCAACGCCGGCCCCCACTCCTCGTCCTCCACGTCGACGATGATCAAAAGGAACTGGCACGGGAAATCGCCATCGATTTCTACACACACTCGGGCCGTCGCTCGTCTTTCCGCGCCGGCGCGCTCATCCGCGTCTCTAATGGGATGTGGCCGCCACGCCACCCGAAACCCCGACAGCGCACCCTGTGCACTGGCAGGTACGTGCACCTGACTCAGTTCCCGTTCGATGCGCGCTCTGTAGCCGCGCCCTTGCGCGCCGCGCGGCCGCGGCTCCGCTGTGCTAGCTTCTAGCTCTCCCTACCGACGGCAATTCAGCGCCGATTCAAGACATCATATCCAGCAGCGCGGGCGCAAGCACACTGCGTATGTCTATTTTTCCATTCGTCTACGTCAGCCCCATATTCCCGCGGACCCGCCGCGCGCTCTCTGTGTGTGAGCGGAGGGCCTTGTACCTGTATTGACGACTCCGCACTTCTGTTGTATGTACATGAGGAAATATATTTATTAGCGAGTACGAGTGCACCCCCACAAGACGGCGAGCACAGCGCCGCATGCCGGAGCTCGGGCGAAGCGGAGTACATGTCTTCTGACATCCAGGGGCGGCGTGGGCGCGCACCGGAGCGCGACGAATTCGTGTACGTCCCGCCACTCCCTGGAGACGCGAAGCGCGGCGTGGCGTGTGGAGCGCGCCCACTAGAAACAACCGACCCTAGGTACCTTATTAAAGTGAACACGGGCGCCGTAGATTGGAAGGCGTTGCGGGGATGAGTTTATTATTTGACTGCTCGACTATGTACATCCCGAAACGATCTCTATGCTGGCCAGATGTCTGAGGGGATGTGGGGATGCTGAGGCCTGCACACCATGGCGAATTGACACGACTGTACAGGGGAACCCGGCGCAGAGAGCCCCGTCCCTCCGGGAATGCGCCATCGTGCGCGCAGGGTGTCGCATTGTTCGTGCCGAAGCGAAGGCCATTCCGAGTCGCTCGCAAGGCGAGGGCGATGTGCGCCGCGACGCCGCCGTGTTCGGAGGAGTATATTCCTGGGTGCTCACTTGGCCCGTCGCGTCATGATCCGAGGCCAGGGACTTGCACGGCAGCTGAATCTGCGAGGACTGATCAGTCGAGACCTCGAACAGCAGTCGAATCAGTGAATACATCTCGGACCGTGTGGCCCTCCGCGCAGGGCGTTGTGAACTTCGATTCGAGGCCAGGAACGACTCGGGTGGGCGGCGCGGCGCAAACCGTGCAACGCGACTTGGAGCAGACAGGGTCGACCCGCCTCCGAGATGTCCTTGGTCGTGGGCGTTGGGCGCAGAGCTGCGGGCGATGCGCGGGTGTCAGCTCGGACTGACCTTCATTGATGGGATGGGGTCTTCGGAGAGTGTTGTAGCCGCGTCGGCCTGCAGCGCAGGACATGTACCAGCTGTCCGTTGGCTGGGCATACTCTCCGGGGGGCGGCGGCGCAACGCCATCGAGCTGCTGCAAGCAACTGGTAGCAGCTGAGTGGGAACGACAATATCATACAGAACGAGAGGCTCGAGCGAAGCTGGGACGCTGTGAAATGAGAGCGACGGGATACGAGGCGGGTACCGGTCGCAGGTGCGCTTCGGGGGCGTTTGGGGATGCAGGGCCGGGGTGCGTCAAGGGAGAGTGTGGGCGCGCCCTAGTGCATCCGGTGACGTCTGGGCTTGCCACGAGACAGAAGGACGCGCTGGGGGCGAGCGGCATGGGCCTGGGGTTGTGCGAAACGCTCGGCACGATGCGCCGAGCAGAGCTGGCGATTTTCGTGTATTCTTGGCAACGCCGTCCTTGTCGTCGCCCCGCGCCGTCCGTTTCTGCCCGGGGCGGCTCGAGCGTTGTGGGACGGGTGTAGCGTACCCACCCGAGCATGCCCTCCAAGTTTCGCGGCGATGCGACGCGCCGTTGCGGCGAAACTGTCATTTCGGTGCCAGTGTATCCTCTACAATCCTTGGAATGTCACGGATTCTTTTCTGCTCCGAACGCACTGAACGTCAGCGATCACGTACGGTACGTGCGCGCAGCAATACATACGAAACGGGAGTGCGCGTAGACACGGTGTTGCGCCAGGAGGAACGATTCTCTGCACGCCGGCATGGGATTGCCCTGCAGAGTCGGATTCCAATTCGCTTCGGATCGGGCTGAAACTCCGTGAGCGTGTGACGTACATCAGTACGAGACGACGTACCAATTTGCGGGAATACGCGAGGAGAACGCGATCCGTGGCGGGCGATCGTCTTGCAACCCCGTGGTCTTCGAGCAGAGTCAAGATTGCGCATTTTCAGATGTGCTCGCGATGCTCTGAAACGTTGTGAGCATAGAGCGTTAGCTCGTACGAGACTACTCACCAAGTTTCGCGGCGGCACGTGGTGATCGTGAAACTCGGCGACAAACCGTCGATGCACATCCATGAGATCCCGCAGAAATGTTGCAGAAATGGAATTGCCCGTATCGCGCTGCGATTTCGTACGCACGTAGCGTCTGTTCGGGCGAAATGAAATCCGGAGTTGCGCGAGGAGGCGATGCGCGGCGAGCGAGGGAGAGTGTATTTTCGCGGGATGTCTTCGAAATGACGAGAAATGGCCGATTTCCCGACGTGCTCGTATCGGCCTGAAACTTCATGAGCACATGCGTGCTGCTCAATCGAAACGACGTACGAGGTTTCGCGGGGATCGGGGGAGAGCCCAGTGCGGCGCAAGCGATCGCATTTGCGCACACATTGAGATCGGGCCAGGCGGCGCATTTTGAGATTCGCTCGTGTCGCCTTGAAACGTCGTGAGCGCGTGCCGCCCATTCGTACGAGAGGACGTACCAAGTTTCGCGATGGCACGACGGGAGCGCGCCACGCGACGCGCGATCGACTCCGCACGTCCGCGAACTCGCCATGAAATCGTGCACAACGGCCGATTTCGGACCTGCTCGTATCGCGCTGCAACTTCGTGGGTGGGTGGCGTCCGTGCAGGCGAGACGGCGCCCAGAGTTTCGCGGCGATTCGTTGAGCGCGGGGTGCGGGGCGGGCGACGTATTTTGGCGTGGCCGCGACATGAGGCGAAGAGGCCGATTTTGCGACTTGCTCGGACTGCGCTGAAATCTTGTGAGCGCATGCGCGTTGTGCAGTAGAGGAGACTTTCAAAGTTTCGCGGCGGTCCGAAAAGAACCCAGGGCGGGGCGGGCGGTTTTCCCGGCATGTGCACGAAAATGCATGAAATTGGCGATTTTGGCACCTGCTCGGATCGCCCCGAACTCCGTGAGCGCGTAGCGTGTGTGCATACGAGACGACGTACGAAGCTGCGCGGTGGCGCGATGCGGGGGCGACGCGGGGCAGGCGATCGACGTTGCACATCCATGAAATCATGCAAAGTCGCCCATCCTTTGAATCTGCGCGGATCGCGCTGGAACTTCGTGAGCACATGCGGTACATCCATTAGAAAAGACGTACGAGGTTTCGCGTCGTTCGGGTGCGAGGCCGGCGCACGGCGTAAGAATTTGCACCCAGAGATTGGCCAAAGTCCTATGATGGGAGAGCACGTCGAGTAGACGGCTGTGCGCAGCGCTGGATCCCTCGGGGAAGTTCCTGGCAGGTAGAGACAGACGACATGCAGCCGCTGTCAGCCGGCAGCCTGTGCCGGCGAGGAACTGGAAGAGATGTGTGAGATTTTCGACTCGAGTGCGCAGAAGAAACCGCGCTGCTAGCGGACTTACTTTGCGACCTCGCGGAGGAACCTACACCTGTGCGAACGGCATAACAATACAATGATATCCCTGTTCGGAAACGGGCACAGTGCCGGGCGATGAACGGGGGACAGCAGGGGGAGGCTGTTAGGATGTGTTCATGCCTCCCACCCGAGCTGGGCATTGTCTGCGGCAAACGTGTGCGCATGCGTCACTTGCGTCACTGTCCGATGTCGTAGAAAGCTCCCAACATGGCCCACATCTCGACACATGAGCTCCGAGGCTCGAGGCGCGTCGTCGCCGCTATCTGAGCCTCGTCGGGGGCGCACACCTTTCTATTCGCGCGGTCAGCTATACGGTATATTCACACACATAAATGAGCGAACATGGAAGCGTCGCTGAGGAGTACAAGTGTGCTATTCGATACTGGGCACCCCGACGGCCTGTGCGCTCGAGCGCGTCGGGCACATCGCACGTGGTGGGGGCAGACGTCGGGTGTCGGGCGTCGGGCATCGAGCGTCGGGCGTCGGGCTCCGACAGCAGCACACGTGGTGTTGCGCCGCTCTCACTGGTTCGTTCTTACGAGAACGGATGCGGCCGAAAGGGGCGCTCCTCCGCGCTGGGGAACGGACCCTGTGTGGGTGGTGCCGAGTGTGTGGGCGCATGTTTCACCGTTCGTCCGCGGCGCACACTCGGCGGGCGGTCATGGTACCGTTCGTCCCTTGCGGCTATGGACGCGCTAGTCGGCGTGTCGCTCTCTCGTTCGCTCGGGCGAGGCGTTGTCCTCCGCCGAGCAGCGACCGCATGCGCACTGCGAGGACCGCGGAACGGCGGCCGCGGGCGTTGTCTCTGCGCAATACCGGCAAGCGGATGGCCCTCGCGTCCGGTTTGAAGATGCGCTTTGGGCGGCAAGGGTCCGTCGCGGGCGCAAGGGCACGGCGCAGGCGGAAGAGTCCAGAAACACTCCGACGCGTGACTGGGCGGATGGCCCGTGCACGGCGTCGTGTCTGACCTGGCGCCAGGGCAGCCGGGAGACTGCTTAAAAGCGGACGCTCCGGGGTGAGGAGGGCACAGACATCCCCTCCTCACCGCTCCTCTTCCTCCTCGTGTGTTCTGATCGCGCGCACAGGGTATCCACGTACCTGTGGTTCGCAGCCGGTACCGCTGCGCTTGGCGGGGTCCAGGACGGCGCGCAAACCCTTCTTCTCCTCGCCCTGCGTATCTGCTCGCTCGGGCCTGGTTCAGAGCCAGGCCAGGATCTTGTCTGCCGCGGTGACGGTGACCTCGCCCGGGACCGGCTCGACCGCGAGGTACGTGATCGTCTCGCCCTCCGTCACCGCCACGAAGCGCTGCGCACGATCAGCCAGAGGACAGGGCCGCGGGCGGGCGGGCGTACCTTGGAGCGCGGCGCGCCGAGCAGCTCGGACGCGTCGAAGAGCATCCCGAGCGCGCCGACGAACGCGGCCTGGTCGTCCGCAATAAAGTGGATCGCTGCCGCCCCGCACGTGGTTAGCACTGGGTTCTCACTGGTGAACGGCGGGAGAAAACGCACGGGTTCCCTGGGGCGCGAGCTGCTCCTTCCACGCCCTGGCCGACCGTTAGCGGGTAGCGCATGCGCACGGCACGCGCGGCGGGGGCACGCACTTCATCACGAACACGTCGTTCACGCCGACGACGTACACGCCGTCGACGCCCTTTGCCTTGAACTGGTCGAAGTTCTTGATGTACGCCGGGATCTGCGCGGAGCACGTCCCCGTGAACGCGCCGGGGACGCCGACCTGCACACGCGCAGCGTGCTCAGCCGCGGGCGAGAAAGGGGGCGGGGGCACTCACGAAGACGTTCTTGCCGGTGATGGCGGCGAGCGTGAACGGGGCGGACGCGTCGTCCTCCTTGATGTGCACGTTGGTCGGGATGGTCGCGCCGACCTTGGCCTCGGCGGCGCTGAGGAGCGAGGTCGCGAGGCTGTGTGCGGTCTTGGTCGCGGAGGCTAGGACGGATGCCATTCTGTGTGTATGCGTGCTGTTCGTCTGCGTGGGGAGCGGTGGGAGGAGCGAGAGCAGGGGCGCGTATAAGTAGGGGGGAGAGCGTGACGTCATGTGCGGTCATCCTGTCACAGTCGAAGCTGAGAGGATGGCGCTGCTCGATCAGAAATAGTCGTCACACGCGTGCCTTGGCTGAACTCGTCGAACGAGCACTGCACTACACTCTATTTCAGTGCGATCCAGGCGGGTTGCCCCGCTGATGAAATTCAGATGATAAGACAGCGATACTCCCAGTGAGAGACCCGCCGATGTGGGGGGAGGAAAGACAGGTGCGGATGGAGGAGGCTGACGGTGTAGGCGGGAATGCCGATCGAGGCGGGAGATGTCAGTTGGGCGTCGGTCCTCGGGACAATTCGGGCGTGGGACCAGCCTCATTGGGTCCCGGGGGCTGGCGTTGCGCGTTTTTGCGATGTCGCGGGCACGGGGATGTTTGGGTGGCGGGAAGGGCTGACGGGCGCGCCTGAATTCAGATGCATATGTGATGGTTAACCCGACCATACGCGGTAGCTACGTCGTACACACTGTGCTTGATAGACATACTAGAGAAGGTTAGCTGCTGGTAAACCACGGCTCAATACGGTACAACGTCGCATGCGCGTTGTTTAAACTTGAAGGCAAAGTTGACGACTCGAGGAGCGATCGGCGCATCCAGACTGCATCAGTGCTAGTCCCAAGGTGACGTTACACTTGCCACCACGGTCATGTCGCCGTTACGTCCCGTGCAGTCATCGTCTGCAATAGCGTCCCAGATGGTGGTGAACGTCTTGATCAACCGTCAAAGTACTGAGGCGTCTTCATTCTTGCATCTGTTGGGTTAGGGTTGTTTCTCCCACGTGCCATATGTCCTGCCATCCGTTCGGTCGAGTCGGACTTGTTTCCGAACGCAACACCTGCCGTGCGCTACCCGATGCCAGGATCTACACGACGCCGTGCAAGCCCTGCTCGATGATTGAAGGCTCTCGACAATGGCAGCTGACGCATTACTTCGTGGCAGCTATACGCTCACCGGGTAGATTCCTCGGGACATTCGAATTTCGCTCCGGCAATGTGCCTCTGCAATGGTCGTAGTATTGACTATTCTGGGTGATCTTGATTATGCTAATAACTGCGATCTGTCAGTCCGAGGACGTCAACCCAGATATCATCTTGAGACGGTACGTGTGGGTAGTATGGACGTGTCTGAAGAGATCTGACTGTTTACCCAAAGGCACGACATCCTTCATGTCTGTCGAACTTCAAATGGGAACACATATATCTCACCCCCGGCATACTTTAGCGTGTGGGAAGGTGCGCTGCGAAGTGGCAGCAGACTCGGTTCTGGTCCACAAGGGTCATCCTTCGCGCGGGCGTTCTTCATCCTTCTTCATCATGATGCCTCTCGGGGACCGCGTGGTCCCAGCTCGTCCGCGCGTTACGTACGCTGGCATGACCATGACGCGCCTCTAGAGTATATAAGCTACTACGCACCGGCACATGGAGCAGCAGGACGCCAGCCCTCTGCCTCAGCCGACATGTCCCCTCTCAGTGTCGGGGTGTTCCGGCCTCGCCGGTGCGCTCGCCGTTCTCCTGCTTGGACTCGCTGGGACCGATGCCCGGATCCGACCCACCAACCCGGTGCATGTGAAGCTCGCTGCCATGGCTGCTGCGAAGGCCCCGCAGGCCAGACGTGCGGACGCGCCGTCGTTCCCCGTCTACACGTTCACGCAGCCGCTCGACCATTTCGCGGAGACCGGACACACTTTCGAGCAGCGGTACTGGCTGAGCGATCGCCACTACAAGCCCGGCGGGCCTGTCATCGTCTTCGAGGCGGGCGAAGGTCCGGGGACGAGCGGATGCCCATCCTCGACACGGGCATCATGGACATCCTCGCAAACGCCACCAACGGACTCGCTATCGTGCTCGAGCACAGATACTACGGTATGCTGCATATCACCCGCCCACCCACAATGCGCAACTGCTCACGCGCCCCTTCAGGCGAGTCGATCCCCGTCCAGAATTTCACCACAGACTCTCTAAGGTACACCGGTGCCCCCCGGCGCGCATGGCAGCAGCTGACAGCGACTGCACCCAGGTGGCTCTCCAACGAGCAGGCTGCGGCCGACTCCGCGAACTTCATCGACAACGTCACCTTCCCTGGCATCCCGGGCGACCTCACGGCACCCGGGACCCCGTGGATATACTACGGCGTAAGAGGCTCCGCGCAGTCCGTGTTATGTCCGCAGCGCCTCACCGAGCACATGCACCCCAGGGTTCCTACGGCGCGCGCGCGCGGCCCACATGCGCGTGCTCTACCCCGACCTCGTCTTTGGCGCGATCATACACGCGACGATCGACGACTGGCGCTACATGGACATCATCCGGCAGTCCGCACCGGCCGCGTGCATCGCGCAGGTGGAGAAGGCGGTCGACGAGGTCGACCGCTTCCTGGCCAGCCCCGACCCGGCGACGCGGCACGCTATAAATCTGTCTTCGGGCTGCCGAATGTCACATATGACCCGGACTTCGCTTCGGTGCTATCGGTGCGTGTGTGTTTGTGCGGCAGGCGCGGGCGCGGCGGCTGAGGCGAGGGGTGGCACGGAGAGCAGTATGAGCACGATCCCCACCCCGCCATCGATGACACGGTACACGCGCTCCCCGTACGTACCAGCGGCCACGTCGGAAACCAGCAGAAGCGTGGCGGATTCTAGCTTGGACAGCCTCATGCGTCGCGTTGGACTCAATATCCCAGGCTATGGCACTTCGATCGCGCCGACAGGCCACGCCCAGGAACCTTCGCGCCCCCCTGTGTTCAGTAGCCTGTCTTCGACGTCCTCGATCCCTTCGTTCCGCAGCGCCGCCTCCTCGACACATGTGCCACAGCCCGCCGCGCCGCTCCCAGAACCCCTGCTGCAGACGCCGGAACCGCCTCAATACGACGACTTCTACGACGATGAGGTTATCGGACAGGGCGGTGGCATCGATCCGGACTCGTCGTCCGACTCGCTGGACTACGAAGAGGCGCACACACCGCGAACCGTCAGCGGCGTTCCTCTTCGCGGCGCAGCGCCCGTCGTACGACGACGACGATTCCTTCGACTCTTCCATGGACGATGACGACCCGACCGACGACGCTAACGGCGTGACGCCCGTTCACCCCTTCCTAGTCGGCCCACAGGGTCCTGACGACGATGACGGATTTGATGATGACTCGTTCGACGATGTGGCGTATGGGCCGGACGGGGAGAGGAGACCGTGTTCGGCGTTGCACCCGCTCAGAGGCTGCAGCAGCAGGCTCAGCACGCCGCACAGTTCAGGATGCTAGGCGAGGATCTGCTGCAGGATACGTTTGGGATAGGGTCTCGAATAGCGACGGCCGGGCGAGTGGAGGAGAGTCCGACGCCGTGGGTTCCTCCTGGTGGACATCACTAGTTGTGTATTCTTGACCGCGGTGATCTGACATGGCTCGCATCGCTGCGGACGCGTGTCTTGCCCTGTGTGCGGCAGGGACGCGGACGCGGCGCGCGCCGGGAGACCGACGGGCCGCGGCGGGCGTGGAGAAAATGCCGCGACAAGAGCGCGATACTCTGTCACCACAGTAGGAGGAGGTTCCCCCCGCAGGCACTGGAGGAGGACAAGTTCTCTCCGACAGCCTGTTTGCACATAGGACAATAGGTACGTCCCTCGCACTGGCATTAAGCATGTACATACGACAGGTAGCTCAATATACATGTAGTTATGCAAAGGACAATCCCCCCTCCTATGCGAGAGTGGTAGGAACCCCGCGCCCGTGTGCAGCCGCTGCCAGACAACTTGTATCCTGACCTCGTACGCAAGTCGCACTGCACCCGGGAGCGCCCCCTCGTCTGCCCCGCCCGCCGCACGAGACGCCGATCACAAAGGTGTGAGTAAGTAAGTGATGATTCGACCGAATGCACGTACCGGAAAGCCGCCGCCGCCCCCGCGCATACCGTCCCGCGCCGCCCGCTTGCGCCCAAACAACCCGGGTGCACCCCCGGCCGTCGTCCGTCTCGCTCGCTCGCTATCGCGGCCGCGGTGAGACGACTTGTGCTCTCGCCTTGTACGCAAGTCGCCGCGCTCGCTGCTCGCGCGAGACGCCAGTCACAGAGGACGCACCAGAACGCCGCCGCGCACCGTGCGTACCGTCCTCGCAAACGGCTGCTGCGGCGACGCATCCCGCACCTCACGTAGTATCCCACCCGCGCACACCCCGGCATGACGGGTGCGCCCCCTGCTGTCGCCCGCACCGCCCGCGCATACCGCAGATATACGTACTGAAGACCTGCCGCGCACCCCGCAACCTTCCCCGCGCCCGAAACTTCCATCGCGCGGCGAGCCTCTGTTTGTGCCGCGGCGGCCACCAGCGACTCGCGTCGCCGCGCACACCGGAGGTACCGGAACGCGGCCGCCGCGGCACTTCTACTCGCTCGTCGACGCCCGTCGCACGCAAGAGCGACCATCCTCTGTGCCGCGGCGCCATCCACCGCAACCGCCGGCGACCGCCCAGCCACCACCACTCCGCGCCGCGCCGCCGCCGCCGCCGCCGGATTCGCGCCCCTCCGAAGCCCTCCGAGCCGCATCCCTCACTGTGCGCGATGCGCTCGCAGAGAGTGGAACCCAGAACTCACCTCGCTCCGAGTCCTTCGGGAGGCCTCGCAGTACATAGGTCGAGGACGAGGACGGGGCGAATGCAGCAGCGGGAGGGAAAAGATCAGCAAGAGGTAGGGCCCCGGAATAGGCGCACTTTAAAGTACGCCTACTTGCTCACAGCCCTGACACCCCGTTCTTCCTCAGGGCACGCCGCGCGCACGGAGCAGGCCCACACAGATCCTCCCACCCGATCTCAAGCCCATGCCACAGAAGGCAACCGGTGTGGATGGGAGCGCCCGCCCCGCTCGCGACCCTTCCCTGGACTGCCACCGCCGCGGCGCCGCCCGCGGCCTCCTCTCGAGTCTCGCCTGGCAACTTTTTTTTTGCATCGCCGGCGCTCGCATCAATGCAATCAGGACAGCGACATATCTCCGATGCCTTGACGCCCTCCCTCTGGCTCTCACCCCGAACAGGTAACGTCCTCTTGCTCAGGCAACGTCCTCCTCGTGCTCATCGACCTGCTTTATTGATCGTCTACAGCACAGGCCTCGACGGCGTGCTTCGCTGGACTCTCACCTTCTAAGCTGCAGTCTTCGAAGAGTGTGCCGCAAGTCGCTCCGCGCGCTACTACTCACCCCACGTCGAGCCCAGACGATGCTCTGTCAATATCGTGCTATCGCTGCAAGCGAGCTGCTCGCTGTCTACTGTGTCGCCAAGCTGCGTCCAAGTGCAGCCAAGGCCCACAGCGTCGAGGGCAACCGGATGAAGCATGAAGACGTAGACGACAACTTCTCTTCGGAGGGCACACAGCAGCCGAATCCCGCCGGCGTCGTTCAGGTCTCGAAAGGGTATGTCCCCCCCGCCGCCTTCGAACATCAGCCTGCGTCGAGCGATGCCGTACTCGGCATATCGCCGTGTACTGTATCATATGCACCCGTGCATCCTCAGACCTTTCGCATGGCGCTCATGCATGCCCACCGCTCTGTTTCGGCGTCGAACACAAGAGACTTCACTAGCCTAACAGCATCGCTCGACAGTGACTCGACCTCCGTCCGCAAACAATCGTGTTCAGCAGTCAATACCGGCCCTGCTACTCGTCGAGTCGACGGTGATCCCAGCGAGAAAGCACGAGATCTCGCCCATGCGACTTCTACAAACACTCGGGCCTTCGCTCGTCCCGCGCTTCTCACGGGACATGGCCGCCGCCGCGGCGCAGTACCCGAGACCCAACACCGCACCCCGTGCAGGTACGTTCAGTTCTCGTTCGGTGCACGCTTCGTAGCCGCGCCTTGGGCAACGACTCCTTCTCCGGGATCTCTGTCTAGCACACTCGGCGCGTGGATGGGAGGGCCCTCTGCGGTCACATGTGGCGTTCCTGCTGCTCAGAATTCCTCGGCGGCGCAGCGCACACAGCAGCTGAATCCCGCCAGCGTCGCTCAGGTCTCGAAACGGTATGTCCCCCCGCCGCCGCCTTTGAACATCAAGCTGCATCAAGCGACGGTGTACTTGGCGCGTCGCCGTGTACCAAATCTCATGCACGTTTGGCATGCCCAAACCGTTCACATGATGTTCGCGCACGCCCGCAACTTTGTTTCGGCCTCGAACACAAGAAACCTCACTAATAGCATTGCTCGACAGTCTCCCGACCTCCGTGTGCAAGCAATCACGCCCCGAAGTCAACGCCGGCCCCCACTCCTCGTCCTCCACGTCGACGATGATCAAAAGGAACTGGCACGGGAAATCGCCATCGATTTCTACACACACTCGGGCCGTCGCTCGTCTTTCCGCGCCGGCGCGCTCATCCGCGTCTCTAATGGGATGTGGCCGCCACGCCACCCGAAACCCCGACAGCGCACCCTGTGCACTGGCAGGTACGTGCACCTGACTCAGTTCCCGTTCGATGCGCGCTCTGTAGCCGCGCCCTTGCGCGCCGCGCGGCCGCGGCTCCGCTGTGCTAGCTTCTAGCTCTCCCTACCGACGGCAATTCAGCGCCGATTCAAGACATCATATCCAGCAGCGCGGGCGCAAGCACACTGCGTATGTCTATTTTTCCATTCGTCTACGTCAGCCCCATATTCCCCGCGGACCCGCCGCGCGCTCTCTGTGTGTGAGCGGAGGGCCTTGTACCTGTATTGACGACTCCGCACTTCTGTTGTATGTACATGAGGAAATATATTTATTAGCGAGTACGAGTGCACCCCCACAAGACGGCGAGCACAGCGCCGCATGCCGGAGCTCGGGCGAAGCGGAGTACATGTCTTCTGACATCCAGGGGCGGCGTGGGCGCGCACCGGAGCGCGACGAATTCGTGTACGTCCCGCCACTCCCTGGAGACGCGAAGCGCGGCGTGGCGTGTGGAGCGCGCCCACTAGAAACAACCGACCCTAGGTACCTTATTAAAGTGAACACGGGCGCCGTAGATTGGAAGGCGTTGCGGGGATGAGTTTATTATTTGACTGCTCGACTATGTACATCCCGAAACGATCTCTATGCTGGCCAGATGTCTGAGGGGATGTGGGGATGCTGAGGCCTGCACACCATGGCGAATTGACACGACTGTACAGGGGAACCCGGCGCAGAGAGCCCCGTCCCTCCGGGAATGCGCCATCGTGCGCGCAGGGTGTCGCATTGTTCGTGCCGAAGCGAAGGCCATTCCGAGTCGCTCGCAAGGCGAGGGCGATGTGCGCCGCGACGCCGCCGTGTTCGGAGGAGTATATTCCTGGGTGCTCACTTGGCCCGTCGCGTCATGATCCGAGGCCAGGGACTTGCACGGCAGCTGAATCTGCGAGGACTGATCAGTCGAGACCTCGAACAGCAGTCGAATCAGTGAATACATCTCGGACCGTGTGGCCCTCCGCGCAGGGCGTTGTGAACTTCGATTCGAGGCCAGGAACGACTCGGGTGGGCGGCGCGGCGCAAACCGTGCAACGCGACTTGGAGCAGACAGGGTCGACCCGCCTCCGAGATGTCCTTGGTCGTGGGCGTTGGGCGCAGAGCTGCGGGCGATGCGCGGGTGTCAGCTCGGACTGACCTTCATTGATGGGATGGGGTCTTCGGAGAGTGTTGTAGCCGCGTCGGCCTGCAGCGCAGGAGCATGTACCAGCTGTCCGTTGGCTGGGCATACTCTCCGGGGGGCGGCGGCGCAACGCCATCGAGCTGCTGCAAGCAACTGGTAGCAGCTGAGTGGGAACGACAATATCATACAGAACGAGAGGCTCGAGCGAAGCTGGGACGCTGTGAAATGAGAGCGACGGGATACGAGGCGGGTACCGGTCGCAGGTGCGCTTCGGGGGCGTTTGGGGATGCAGGGCCGGGGTGCGTCAAGGGAGAGTGTGGGCGCGCCCTAGTGCATCCGGTGACGTCTGGGCTTGCCACGAGACAGAAGGACGCGCTGGGGGCGAGCGGCATGGGCCTGGGGTTGTGCGAAACGCTCGGCACGATGCGCCGAGCAGAGCTGGCGATTTTCGTGTATTCTTGGCAACGCCGTCCTTGTCGTCGCCCCGCGCCGTCCGTTTCTGCCCGGGGCGGCTCGAGCGTTGTGGGACGGGTGTAGCGTACCCACCCGAGCATGCCCTCCAAGTTTCGCGGCGATGCGACGCGCCGTTGCGGCGAAACTGTCATTTCGGTGCCAGTGTATCCTCTACAATCCTTGGAATGTCACGGATTCTTTTCTGCTCCGAACGCACTGAACGTCAGCGATCACGTACGGTACGTGCGCGCAGCAATACATACGAAACGGGAGTGCGCGTAGACACGGCGTTGCGCCAGGAGGAACGATTCTCTGCACGCCGGCATGGGATTGCCCTGCAGAGTCGGATTCCAATTCGCTTCGGATCGGGCTGAAACTCCGTGAGCGTGTGACGTACATCAGTACGAGACGACGTACCAATTTGCGGGAATACGCGAGGAGAACGCGATCCGTGGCGGGCGATCGTCTTGCAACCCCGTGGTCTTCGAGCAGAGTCAAGATTGCGCATTTTCAGATGTGCTCGCGATGCTCTGAAACGTTGTGAGCATAGAGCGTTAGCTCGTACGAGACTACTCACCAAGTTTCGCGGCGGCACGTGGTGATCGTGAAACTCGGCGACAAACCGTCGATGCACATCCATGAGATCCCGCAGAAATGTTGCAGAAATGGAATTGCCCGTATCGCGCTGCGATTTCGTACGCACGTAGCGTCTGTTCGGGCGAAATGAAATCCGGAGTTGCGCGAGGAGGCGATGCGCGGCGAGCGAGGGAGAGTGTATTTTCGCGGGATGTCTTCGAAATGACGAGAAATGGCCGATTTCCCGACGTGCTCGTATCGGCCTGAAACTTCATGAGCACATGCGTGCTGCTCAATCGAAACGACGTACGAGGTTTCGCGGGGATCGGGGGAGAGCCCAGTGCGGCGCAAGCGATCGCATTTGCGCACACATTGAGATCGGGCCAGGCGGCGCATTTTGAGATTCGCTCGTGTCGCCTTGAAACGTCGTGAGCGCGTGCCGCCCATTCGTACGAGAGGACGTACCAAGTTTCGCGATGGCACGACGGGAGCGCGCCACGCGACGCGCGATCGACTCCGCACGTCCGCGAACTCGCCATGAAATCGTGCACAACGGCCGATTTCGGACCTGCTCGTATCGCGCTGCAACTTCGTGGGTGGGTGGCGTCCGTGCAGGCGAGACGGCGCCCAGAGTTTCGCGGCGATTCGTTGAGCGCGGGGTGCGGGGCGGGCGACGTATTTTGGCGTGGCCGCGACATGAGGCGAAGAGGCCGATTTTGCGACTTGCTCGGACTGCGCTGAAATCTTGTGAGCGCATGCGCGTTGTGCAGTAGAGGAGACTTTCAAAGTTTCGCGGCGGTCCGAAAAGAACCCAGGGCGGGGCGGGCGGTTTTCCCGGCATGTGCACGAAAATGCATGAAATTGGCGATTTTGGCACCTGCTCGGATCGCCCCGAGACTCCGTGAGCGCGTAGCGTGTGTGCATACGAGACGACGTACGAAGCTGCGCGGTGGCGCGATGCGGGGGCGACGCGGGGCAGGCGATCGACGTTGCACATCCATGAAATCATGCAAAGTCGCCCATCCTTTGAATCTGCGCGGATCGCGCTGGAACTTCGTGAGCACATGCGGTACATCCATTAGAAAAGACGTACGAGGTTTCGCGTCGTTCGGGTGCGAGGCCGGCGCACGGCGTAAGAATTTGCACCCAGAGATTGGCCAAAGTCCTATGATGGGAGAGCACGTCGAGTAGACGGCTGTGCGCAGCGCTGGATCCCTCGGGGAAGTTCCTGGCAGGTAGAGACAGACGACATGCAGCCGCTGTCAGCCGGCAGCCTGTGCCGGCGAGGAACTGGAAGAGATGTGTGAGATTTTCGACTCGAGTGCGCAGAAGAAACCGCGCTGCTAGCGGACTTACTTTGCGACCTCGCGGAGGAACCTACACCTGTGCGAACGGCATAACAATACAATGATATCCCTGTTCGGAAACGGGCACAGTGCCGGGCGATGAACGGGGGACAGCAGGGGGAGGCTGTTAGGATGTGTTCATGCCTCCCACCCGAGCTGGGCATTGTCTGCGGCAAACGTGTGCGCATGCGTCACTTGCGTCACTGTCCGATGTCGTAGAAAGCTCCCAACATGGCCCACATCTCGACACATGAGCTCCGAGGCTCGAGGCGCGTCGTCGCCGCTATCTGAGCCTCGTCGGGGGCGCACACCTTTCTATTCGCGCGGTCAGCTATACGGTATATTCACACACATAAATGAGCGAACATGGAAGCGTCGCTGAGGAGTACAAGTGTGCTATTCGATACTGGGCACCCGACGGCCTGTGCGCTCGAGCGCGTCGGGCACATCGCACGTGGTGGGGGCAGACGTCGGGTGTCGGGCGTCGGGCATCGAGCGTCGGGCGTCGGGCTCCGACAGCAGCACACGTGGTGTTGCGCCGCTCTCACTGGTTCGTTCTTACGAGAACGGATGCGGCCGAAAGGGGCGCTCCTCCGCGCTGGGGAACGGACCCTGTGTGGGTGGTGCCGAGTGTGTGGGCGCATGTTTCACCGTTCGTCCGCGGCGCACACTCGGCGGGCGGTCATGGTACCGTTCGTCCCTTGCGGCTATGGACGCGCTAGTCGGCGTGTCGCTCTCTCGTTCGCTCGGGCGAGGCGTTGTCCTCCGCCGAGCAGCGACCGCATGCGCACTGCGAGGACCGCGGAACGGCGGCCGCGGGCGTTGTCTCTGCGCAATACCGGCAAGCGGATGGCCCTCGCGTCCGGTTTGAAGATGCGCTTTGGGCGGCAAGGGTCCGTCGCGGGCGCAAGGGCACGGCGCAGGCGGAAGAGTCCAGAAACACTCCGACGCGTGACTGGGCGGATGGCCCGTGCACGGCGTCGTGTCTGACCTGGCGCCAGGGCAGCCGGGAGACTGCTTAAAAGCGGACGCTCCGGGGTGAGGAGGGCACAGACATCCCCTCCTCACCGCTCCTCTTCCTCCTCGTGTGTTCTGATCGCGCGCACAGGGTATCCACGTACCTGTGGTTCGCAGCCGGTACCGCTGCGCTTGGCGGGGTCCAGGACGGCGCGCAAACCCTTCTTCTCCTCGCCCTGCGTATCTGCTCGCTCGGGCCTGGTTCAGAGCCAGGCCAGGATCTTGTCTGCCGCGGTGACGGTGACCTCGCCCGGGACCGGCTCGACCGCGAGGTACGTGATCGTCTCGCCCTCCGTCACCGCCACGAAGCGCTGCGCACGATCAGCCAGAGGACAGGGCCGCGGGCGGGCGGGCGTACCTTGGAGCGCGGCGCGCCGAGCAGCTCGGACGCGTCGAAGAGCATCCCGAGCGCGCCGACGAACGCGGCCTGGTCGTCCGCAATAAAGTGGATCGCTGCCGCCCCGCACGTGGTTAGCACTGGGTTCTCACTGGTGAACGGCGGGAGAAAACGCACGGGTTCCCTGGGGCGCGAGCTGCTCCTTCCACGCCCTGGCCGACCGTTAGCGGGTAGCGCATGCGCACGGCACGCGCGGCGGGGGCACGCACTTCATCACGAACACGTCGTTCACGCCGACGACGTACACGCCGTCGACGCCCTTTGCCTTGAACTGGTCGAAGTTCTTGATGTACGCCGGGATCTGCGCGGAGCACGTCCCCGTGAACGCGCCGGGGACGCCGACCTGCACACGCGCAGCGTGCTCAGCCGCGGGCGAGAAAGGGGGCGGGGGCACTCACGAAGACGTTCTTGCCGGTGATGGCGGCGAGCGTGAACGGGGCGGACGCGTCGTCCTCCTTGATGTGCACGTTGGTCGGGATGGTCGCGCCGACCTTGGCCTCGGCGGCGCTGAGGAGCGAGGTCGCGAGGCTGTGTGCGGTCTTGGTCGCGGAGGCTAGGACGGATGCCATTCTGTGTGTATGCGTGCTGTTCGTCTGCGTGGGGAGCGGTGGGAGGAGCGAGAGCAGGGGCGCGTATAAGTAGGGGGGAGAGCGTGACGTCATGTGCGGTCATCCTGTCACAGTCGAAGCTGAGAGGATGGCGCTGCTCGATCAGAAATAGTCGTCACACGCGTGCCTTGGCTGAACTCGTCGAACGAGCACTGCACTACACTCTATTTCAGTGCGATCCAGGCGGGTTGCCCCGCTGATGAAATTCAGATGATAAGACAGCGATACTCCCAGTGAGAGACCCGCCGATGTGGGGGGAGGAAAGACAGGTGCGGATGGAGGAGGCTGACGGTGTAGGCGGGAATGCCGATCGAGGCGGGAGATGTCAGTTGGGCGTCGGTCCTCGGGACAATTCGGGCGTGGGGACCAGCCTCATTGGGTCCCGGGGGGCTGGCGTTGCGCGTTTTTGCGATGTCGCGGGCACGGGGATGTTTGGGTGGCGGGAAGGGCTGACGGGCGCGCCTGAATTCAGATGCATATGTGATGGTTAACCCGACCATACGCGGTAGCTACGTCGTACACACTGTGCTTGATAGACATACTAGAGAAGGTTAGCTGCTGGTAAACCACGGCTCAATACGGTACAACGTCGCATGCGCGTTGTTTAAACTTGAAGGCAAAGTTGACGACTCGAGGAGCGATCGGCGCATCCAGACTGCATCAGTGCTAGTCCCAAGGTGACGTTACACTTGCCACCACGGTCATGTCGCCGTTACGTCCCGTGCAGTCATCGTCTGCAATAGCGTCCCAGATGGTGGTGAACGTCTTGATCAACCGTCAAAGTACTGAGGCGTCTTCATTCTTGCATCTGTTGGGTTAGGGTTGTTTCTCCCACGTGCCATATGTCCTGCCATCCGTTCGGTCGAGTCGGACTTGTTTCCGAACGCAACACCTGCCGTGCGCTACCCGATGCCAAGGATCTACACGACGCCGTGCAAGCCCTGCTCGATGATTGAAGGCTCTCGACAATGGCAGCTGACGCATTACTTCGTGGCAGCTATACGCTCACCGGGTAGATTCCTCGGGACATTCGAATTTCGCTCCGGCAATGTGCCTCTGCAATGGTCGTAGTATTGACTATTCTGGGTGATCTTGATTATGCTAATAACTGCGATCTGTCAGTCCGAGGACGTCAACCCAGATATCATCTTGAGACGGTACGTGTGGGTAGTATGGACGTGTCTGAAGAGATCTGACTGTTTACCCAAAGGCACGACATCCTTCATGTCTGTCGAACTTCAAATGGGAACACATATATCTCACCCCCGGCATACTTTAGCGTGTGGGAAGGTGCGCTGCGAAGTGGCAGCAGACTCGGTTCTGGTCCACAAGGGTCATCCTTCGCGCGGGCGTTCTTCATCCTTCTTCATCATGATGCCTCTCGGGGACCGCGTGGTCCCAGCTCGTCCGCGCGTTACGTACGCTGGCATGACCATGACGCGCCTCTAGAGGTATATAAGCTACTACGCACCGGCACATGGAGCAGCAGGACGCCAGCCCTCTGCCTCAGCCGACATGTCCCCTCTCAGTGTCGGGGTGTTCCGCCTCGCCGGTGCGCTCGCCGTTCTCCTGCTTGGACTCGCTGGGACCGATGCCCGGATCCGACCCACCAACCCGGTGCATGTGAAGCTCGCTGCCATGGCTGCTGCGAAGGCCCCGCAGGCCAGACGTGCGGACGCGCCGTCGTTCCCCGTCTACACGTTCACGCAGCCGCTCGACCATTTCGCGGAGACCGGACACACTTTCGAGCAGCGGTACTGGCTGAGCGATCGCCACTACAAGCCCGGCGGGCCTGTCATCGTCTTCGAGGCGGGCGAAGGTCCGGGGGACGAGCGGATGCCCATCCTCGACACGGGCATCATGGACATCCTCGCAAACGCCACCAACGGACTCGCTATCGTGCTCGAGCACAGATACTACGGTATGCTGCATATCACCCGCCCACCCACAATGCGCAACTGCTCACGCGCCCCTTCAGGCGAGTCGATCCCCGTCCAGAATTTCACCACAGACTCTCTAAGGTACACCGGTGCCCCCCGGCGCGCATGGCAGCAGCTGACAGCGACTGCACCCAGGTGGCTCTCCAACGAGCAGGCTGCGGCCGACTCCGCGAACTTCATCGACAACGTCACCTTCCCTGGCATCCCGGGCGACCTCACGGCACCCGGGACCCCGTGGATATACTACGGCGTAAGAGGCTCCGCGCAGTCCGTGTTATGTCCGCAGCGCCTCACCGAGCACATGCACCCCAGGGTTCCTACGGCGGCGCGCGCGCGGCCCACATGCGCGTGCTCTACCCCGACCTCGTCTTTGGCGCGATCTCGTCCAGCGGTGTCGCACACGCGACGATCGACGACTGGCGCTACATGGACATCATCCGGCAGTCCGCACCGGCCGCGTGCATCGCGCAGGTGGAGAAGGCGGTCGACGAGGTCGACCGCTTCCTGGCCAGCCCCGACCCGGCGACGCGGCACGCTATCAAATCTGTCTTCGGGCTGCCGAATGTCACATATGACCCGGACTTCGCTTCGGTGCTATCGGTGCGTGTGTGTTTGTGCGGCAGGCGCGGGGCGCGGCGGCTGAGGCGAGGGGTGGCACGGAGAGCAGTATGAGCACGATCCCCACCCCGCCATCGATGACACGGTACACGCGCTCCCCGTACGTACCAGCGGCCACGTCGGAAACCAGCAGAAGCGTGGCGGATTCTAGCTTGGACAGCCTCATGCGTCGCGTTGGACTCAATATCCCAGGCTATGGCACTTCGATCGCGCCGACAGGCCACGCCCAGGAACCTTCGCGCCCCCCTGTGTTCAGTAGCCTGTCTTCGACGTCCTCGATCCCTTCGTTCCGCAGCGCCGCCTCCTCGACACATGTGCCACAGCCCGCCGCGCCGCTCCCAGAACCCCTGCTGCAGACGCCGGAACCGCCTCAATACGACGACTTCTACGACGATGAGGTTATCGGACAGGGCGGTGGCATCGATCCGGACTCGTCGTCCGACTCGCTGGACTACGAAGAGGCGCACAACACCGCGAACCCGTCAGCGGCGTTCCTCTTCGCGGCGCAGCGCCCGTCGTACGACGACGACGATTCCTTCGACTCTTCCATGGACGATGACGACCCGACCGACGACGCTAACGGCGTGACGCCCGTTCACCCCTTCCTAGTCGGCCCACAGGGTCCTGACGACGATGACGGATTTGATGATGACTCGTTCGACGATGTGGCGTATGGGCCGGACGGGGAAGAGGAGACCGTGTTCGGCGTTGCACCCGCTCAGAGGCTGCAGCAGCAGGCTCAGCACGCCGCACAGTTCAGGATGCTAGGCGAGGATCTGCTGCAGGATACGTTTGGGATAGGGTCTCGAATAGCGACGGCCGGGCGAGTGGAGGAGAGTCCGACGCCGTGGGTTCCTCCTGGTGGACATCACTAGTTGTGTATTCTTGACCGCGGTGATCTGACATGGCTCGCATCGCTGCGGACGCGTGTCTTGCCCTGTGTGCGGCAGGGACGCGGACGCGGCGCGCGCCGGGGAGACCGACGGGCCGCGGCGGGCGTGGAGAAAATGCCGCGACAAGAGCGCGATACTCTGTCACCACAGTAGGAGGAGGTTCCCCCCGCAGGCACTGGAGGAGGACAAGTTCTCTCCGACAGCCTGTTTGCACATAGGACAATAGGTACGTCCCTCGCACTGGCATTAAGCATGTACATACGACAGGTAGCTCAATATACATGTAGTTATGCAAAGGACAATCCCCCCTCCTATGCGAGAGTGGTAGGAACCCCGCGCCCGTGTGCAGCCGCTGCCAGACAACTTGTATCCTGACCTCGTACGCAAGTCGCACTGCACCCGGGAGCGCCCCCTCGTCTGCCCCGCCCGCCGCACGAGACGCCGATCACAAAGGTGTGAGTAAGTAAGTGATGATTCGACCGAATGCACGTACCGGAAAGCCGCCGCCGCCCCCGCGCATACCGTCCCGCGCCGCCCGCTTGCGCCCAAACAACCCGGGTGCACCCCCGGCCGTCGTCCGTCTCGCTCGCTCGCTATCGCGGCCGCGGTGAGACGACTTGTGCTCTCGCCTTGTACGCAAGTCGCCGCGCTCGCTGCTCGCGCGAGACGCCAGTCACAGAGGACGCACCAGAACGCCGCCGCGCACCGTGCGTACCGTCCTCGCAAACGGCTGCTGCGGCGACGCATCCCGCACCTCACGTAGTATCCCACCCGCGCACACCCCGGCATGACGGGTGCGCCCCCTGCTGTCGCCCGCACCGCCCGCGCATACCGCAGATATACGTACTGAAGACCTGCCGCCGCACCCCGCAACCTTCCCGCGCCCGAAACTTCCATCGCGCGGCGAGCCTCTGTTTGTGCCGCGGCGGCCACCAGCGACTCGCGTCGCCGCGCACACCGGAGGTACCGGAACGCGGCCGCCGCGGCACTTCTACTCGCTCGTCGACGCCCGTCGCACGCAAGAGCGACCATCCTCTGTGCCGCGGCGCCATCCACCGCAACCGCCGGCGACCGCCCAGCCACCACCACTCCGCGCCGCGCCGCCGCCGCCGCCGCCGGATTCGCGCCCCTCCGAAGCCCTCCGAGCCGCATCCCTCACTGTGCGCGATGCGCTCGCAGAGAGTGGAACCCAGAACTCACCTCGCTCCGAGTCCTTCGGGAGGCCTCGCAGTACATAGGTCGAGGACGAGGACGGGGCGAATGCAGCAGCGGGAGGGAAAAGATCAGCAAGAGGTAGGGCCCCGGAATAGGCGCACTTTAAAGTACGCCTACTTGCTCACAGCCCTGACACCCCGTTCTTCCTCAGGGCACGCCGCGCGCACGGAGCAGGCCCACACAGATCCTCCCACCCGATCTCAAGCCCATGCCACAGAAGGCAACCGGTGTGGATGGGAGCGCCCGCCCCGCTCGCGACCCTTCCCTGGACTGCCACCGCCGCGGCGCCGCCCGCGGCCTCCTCTCGAGTCTCGCCTGGCAACTTTTTTTTTGCATCGCCGGCGCTCGCATCAATGCAATCAGGACAGCGACATATCTCCGATGCCTTGACGCCCTCCCTCTGGCTCTCACCCCGAACAGGTAACGTCCTCTTGCTCAGGCAACGTCCTCCTCGTGCTCATCGACCTGCTTTATTGATCGTCTACAGCACAGGCCTCGACGGCGTGCTTCGCTGGACTCTCACCTTCTAAGCTGCAGTCTTCGAAGAGTGTGCCGCAAGTCGCTCCGCGCGCTACTACTCACCCCACGTCGAGCCCAGACGATGCTCTGTCAATATCGTGCTATCGCTGCAAGCGAGCTGCTCGCTGTCTACTGTGTCGCCAAGCTGCGTCCAAGTGCAGCCAAGGCCCACAGCGTCGAGGGCAACCGGATGAAGCATGAAGACGTAGACGACAACTTCTCTTCGGAGGGCACACAGCAGCCGAATCCCGCCGGCGTCGTTCAGGTCTCGAAAGGGTATGTCCCCCCCGCCGCCTTCGAACATCAGCCTGCGTCGAGCGATGCCGTACTCGGCATATCGCCGTGTACTGTATCATATGCACCCGTGCATCCTCAGACCTTTCGCATGGCGCTCATGCATGCCCACCGCTCTGTTTCGGCGTCGAACACAAGAGACTTCACTAGCCTAACAGCATCGCTCGACAGTGACTCGACCTCCGTCCGCAAACAATCGTGTTCAGCAGTCAATACCGGCCCTGCTACTCGTCGAGTCGACGGTGATCCCAGCGAGAAAGCACGAGATCTCGCCCATGCGACTTCTACAAACACTCGGGCCTTCGCTCGTCCCGCGCTTCTCACGGGACATGGCCGCCGCCGCGGCGCAGTACCCGAGACCCAACACCGCACCCCGTGCAGGTACGTTCAGTTCTCGTTCGGTGCACGCTTCGTAGCCGCGCCTTGGGCAACGACTCCTTCTCCGGGATCTCTGTCTAGCACACTCGGCGCGTGGATGGGAGGGCCCTCTGCGGTCACATGTGGCGTTCCTGCTGCTCAGAATTCCTCGGCGGCGCAGCGCACACAGCAGCTGAATCCCGCCAGCGTCGCTCAGGTCTCGAAACGGTATGTCCCCCCGCCGCCGCCTTTGAACATCAAGCTGCATCAAGCGACGGTGTACTTGGCGCGTCGCCGTGTACCAAATCTCATGCACGTTTGGCATGCCCAAACCGTTCACATGATGTTCGCGCACGCCCGCAACTTTGTTTCGGCCTCGAACACAAGAAACCTCACTAATAGCATTGCTCGACAGTCTCCCGACCTCCGTGTGCAAGCAATCACGCCCCGAAGTCAACGCCGGCCCCCACTCCTCGTCCTCCACGTCGACGATGATCAAAAGGAACTGGCACGGGAAATCGCCATCGATTTCTACACACACTCGGGCCGTCGCTCGTCTTTCCGCGCCGGCGCGCTCATCCGCGTCTCTAATGGGATGTGGCCGCCACGCCACCCGAAACCCCGACAGCGCACCCTGTGCACTGGCAGGTACGTGCACCTGACTCAGTTCCCGTTCGATGCGCGCTCTGTAGCCGCGCCCTTGCGCGCCGCGCGGCCGCGGCTCCGCTGTGCTAGCTTCTAGCTCTCCCTACCGACGGCAATTCAGCGCCGATTCAAGACATCATATCCAGCAGCGCGGGCGCAAGCACACTGCGTATGTCTATTTTTCCATTCGTCTACGTCAGCCCCATATTCCCCGCGGACCCGCCGCGCGCTCTCTGTGTGTGAGCGGAGGGCCTTGTACCTGTATTGACGACTCCGCACTTCTGTTGTATGTACATGAGGAAATATATTTATTAGCGAGTACGAGTGCACCCCCACAAGACGGCGAGCACAGCGCCGCATGCCGGAGCTCGGGCGAAGCGGAGTACATGTCTTCTGACATCCAGGGGCGGCGTGGGCGCGCACCGGAGCGCGACGAATTCGTGTACGTCCCGCCACTCCCTGGAGACGCGAAGCGCGGCGTGGCGTGTGGAGCGCGCCCACTAGAAACAACCGACCCTAGGTACCTTATTAAAGTGAACACGGGCGCCGTAGATTGGAAGGCGTTGCGGGGATGAGTTTATTATTTGACTGCTCGACTATGTACATCCCGAAACGATCTCTATGCTGGCCAGATGTCTGAGGGGATGTGGGGATGCTGAGGCCTGCACACCATGGCGAATTGACACGACTGTACAGGGGAACCCGGCGCAGAGAGCCCCGTCCCTCCGGGAATGCGCCATCGTGCGCGCAGGGTGTCGCATTGTTCGTGCCGAAGCGAAGGCCATTCCGAGTCGCTCGCAAGGCGAGGGCGATGTGCGCCGCGACGCCGCCGTGTTCGGAGGAGTATATTCCTGGGTGCTCACTTGGCCCGTCGCGTCATGATCCGAGGCCAGGGACTTGCACGGCAGCTGAATCTGCGAGGACTGATCAGTCGAGACCTCGAACAGCAGTCGAATCAGTGAATACATCTCGGACCGTGTGGCCCTCCGCGCAGGGCGTTGTGAACTTCGATTCGAGGCCAGGAACGACTCGGGTGGGCGGCGCGGCGCAAACCGTGCAACGCGACTTGGAGCAGACAGGGTCGACCCGCCTCCGAGATGTCCTTGGTCGTGGGCGTTGGGCGCAGAGCTGCGGGCGATGCGCGGGTGTCAGCTCGGACTGACCTTCATTGATGGGATGGGGTCTTCGGAGAGTGTTGTAGCCGCGTCGGCCTGCAGCGCAGGAACATGTACCAGCTGTCCGTTGGCTGGGCATACTCTCCGGGGGGCGGCGGCGCAACGCCATCGAGCTGCTGCAAGCAACTGGTAGCAGCTGAGTGGGAACGACAATATCATACAGAACGAGAGGCTCGAGCGAAGCTGGGACGCTGTGAAATGAGAGCGACGGGATACGAGGCGGGTACCGCTCGCAGGTGCGCTTCGGGGGCGTTTGGGGATGCAGGGCCGGGGTGCGTCAAGGGAGAGTGTGGGCGCGCCCTAGTGCATCCGGTGACGTCTGGGCTTGCCACGAGACAGAAGGACGCGCTGGGGGCGAGCGGCATGGGCCTGGGGTTGTGCGAAACGCTCGGCACGATGCGCCGAGCAGAGCTGGCGATTTTCGTGTATTCTTGGCAACGCCGTCCTTGTCGTCGCCCCGCGCCGTCCGTTTCTGCCCGGGGCGGCTCGAGCGTTGTGGGACGGGTGTAGCGTACCCACCCGAGCATGCCCTCCAAGTTTCGCGGCGATGCGACGCGCCGTTGCGGCGAAACTGTCATTTCGGTGCCAGTGTATCCTCTACAATCCTTGGAATGTCACGGATTCTTTTCTGCTCCGAACGCACTGAACGTCAGCGATCACGTACGGTACGTGCGCGCAGCAATACATACGAAACGGGAGTGCGCGTAGACACGGTGTTGCGCCAGGAGGAACGATTCTCTGCACGCCGGCATGGGATTGCCCTGCAGAGTCGGATTCCAATTCGCTTCGGATCGGGCTGAAACTCCGTGAGCGTGTGACGTACATCAGTACGAGACGACGTACCAATTTGCGGGAATACGCGAGGAGAACGCGATCCGTGGCGGGCGATCGTCTTGCAACCCCGTGGTCTTCGAGCAGAGTCAAGATTGCGCATTTTCAGATGTGCTCGCGATGCTCTGAAACGTTGTGAGCATAGAGCGTTAGCTCGTACGAGACTACTCACCAAGTTTCGCGGCGGCACGTGGTGATCGTGAAACTCGGCGACAAACCGTCGATGCACATCCATGAGATCCCGCAGAAATGTTGCAGAAATGGAATTGCCCGTATCGCGCTGCGATTTCGTACGCACGTAGCGTCTGTTCGGGCGAAATGAAATCCGGAGTTGCGCGAGGAGGCGATGCGCGGCGAGCGAGGGAGAGTGTATTTTCGCGGGATGTCTTCGAAATGACGAGAAATGGCCGATTTCCCGACGTGCTCGTATCGGCCTGAAACTTCATGAGCACATGCGTGCTGCTCAATCGAAACGACGTACGAGGTTTCGCGGTGATCGGGGGAGAGCCCAGTGCGGCGCAAGCGATCGCATTTGCGCACACATTGAGATCGGGCCAGGCGGCGCATTTTGAGATTCGCTCGTGTCGCCTTGAAACGTCGTGAGCGCGTGCCGCCCATTCGTACGAGAGGACGTACCAAGTTTCGCGATGGCACGACGGGAGCGCGCCACGCGACGCGCGATCGACTCCGCACGTCCGCGAACTCGCCATGAAATCGTGCACAACGGCCGATTTCGGACCTGCTCGTATCGCGCTGCAACTTCGTGGGTGGGTGGCGTCCGTGCAGGCGAGACGGCGCCCAGAGTTTCGCGGCGATTCGTTGAGCGCGGGGTGCGGGGCGGGCGACGTATTTTGGCGTGGCCGCGACATGAGGCGAAGAGGCCGATTTTGCGACTTGCTCGGACTGCGCTGAAATCTTGTGAGCGCATGCGCGTTGTGCAGTAGAGGAGACTTTCAAAGTTTCGCGGCGGTCCGAAAAGAACCCAGGGCGGGGCGGGCGGTTTTCCCGGCATGTGCACGAAAATGCATGAAATTGGCGATTTTGGCACCTGCTCGGATCGCCCCGAAACTCCGTGAGCGCGTAGCGTGTGTGCATACGAGACGACGTACGAAGCTGCGCGGTGGCGCGATGCGGGGGCGACGCGGGGCAGGCGATCGACGTTGCACATCCATGAAATCATGCAAAGTCGCCCATCCTTTGAATCTGCGCGGATCGCGCTGGAACTTCGTGAGCACATGCGGTACATCCATTAGAAAAGACGTACGAGGTTTCGCGTCGTTCGGGTGCGAGGCCGGCGCACGGCGTAAGAATTTGCACCCAGAGATTGGCCAAAGTCCTATGATGGGAGAGCACGTCGAGTAGACGGCTGTGCGCAGCGCTGGATCCCTCGGGGAAGTTCCTGGCAGGTAGAGACAGACGACATGCAGCCGCTGTCAGCCGGCAGCCTGTGCCGGCGAGGAACTGGAAGAGATGTGTGAGATTTTCGACTCGAGTGCGCAGAAGAAACCGCGCTGCTAGCGGACTTACTTTGCGACCTCGCGGAGGAACCTACACCTGTGCGAACGGCATAACAATACAATGATATCCCTGTTCGGAAACGGGCACAGTGCCGGGCGATGAACGGGGGACAGCAGGGGGAGGCTGTTAGGATGTGTTCATGCCTCCCACCCGAGCTGGGCATTGTCTGCGGCAAACGTGTGCGCATGCGTCACTTGCGTCACTGTCCGATGTCGTAGAAAGCTCCCAACATGGCCCACATCTCGACACATGAGCTCCGAGGCTCGAGGCGCGTCGTCGCCGCTATCTGAGCCTCGTCGGGGGCGCACACCTTTCTATTCGCGCGGTCAGCTATACGGTATATTCACACACATAAATGAGCGAACATGGAAGCGTCGCTGAGGAGTACAAGTGTGCTATTCGATACTGGGCACCCCGACGGCCTGTGCGCTCGAGCGCGTCGGGCACATCGCACGTGGTGGGGGCAGACGTCGGGTGTCGGGCGTCGGGCATCGAGCGTCGGGCGTCGGGCTCCGACAGCAGCACACGTGGTGTTGCGCCGCTCTCACTGGTTCGTTCTTACGAGAACGGATGCGGCCGAAAGGGGCGCTCCTCCGCGCTGGGGAACGGACCCTGTGTGGGTGGTGCCGAGTGTGTGGGCGCATGTTTCACCGTTCGTCCGCGGCGCACACTCGGCGGGCGGTCATGGTACCGTTCGTCCCTTGCGGCTATGGACGCGCTAGTCGGCGTGTCGCTCTCTCGTTCGCTCGGGCGAGGCGTTGTCCTCCGCCGAGCAGCGACCGCATGCGCACTGCGAGGACCGCGGAACGGCGGCCGCGGGCGTTGTCTCTGCGCAATACCGGCAAGCGGATGGCCCTCGCGTCCGGTTTGAAGATGCGCTTTGGGCGGCAAGGGTCCGTCGCGGGCGCAAGGGCACGGCGCAGGCGGAAGAGTCCAGAAACACTCCGACGCGTGACTGGGCGGATGGCCCGTGCACGGCGTCGTGTCTGACCTGGCGCCAGGGCAGCCGGGAGACTGCTTAAAAGCGGACGCTCCGGGGTGAGGAGGGCACAGACATCCCCTCCTCACCGCTCCTCTTCCTCCTCGTGTGTTCTGATCGCGCGCACAGGGTATCCACGTACCTGTGGTTCGCAGCCGGTACCGCTGCGCTTGGCGGGGTCCAGGACGGCGCGCATGTCGGATGCTGCCACTGATGGTGAGTGGACATGCGCTGCCGAGTCGGAGGACGTAGCTGACGGCGGGAGTCCTTGGTCGCAGTCCGGGAACTGCGCTACCGTTGTAGTCGCAGCGCGGAGGGGCGATGCGGTCGCTTCCGCCGTCGTGCAAGGCGGAGAGGGCGACGCGCGCAGTGCCCTTGGCGGCGTGCAGAGGGATGCTCAGGGGCGATGGGGTGCTGCGCCGGGGGAGGGTGTGGGGAGACAAGCGTCGGAGCCCCGGGTGTAGACAGGAACTGTGTGGCCGGAGGTCAATCGATGAGGACGGGGCGTGGGCCACAAAAAGACGCCGCCAGGGCGGCGCGCAGGGCGAGTGCTTTGCGTGCGGCCGTCGAGGATCGCAAGCGCCCAGGGCCAGCAGAGGGGCAGTGGATGCGGCAGGAGCGACGGAACGCAGGAGCCGTCTCATGCGGACGTACAGATCCTGTTCCTCATCGGCTGGATCCATCGCGACATCAGCTCCGGCAACGTGCTCTTCTACAATGGGCGTGGTATCTTGGGGGATCTTGAATATGCCAAGAAGTTCGATCTGTCGGTGGGATCCTCGCCCTGCGTATCTGCTCGCTCGGGCCAGGATCTTGTCTGCCGCCGTGACCGTGACCTCGCCCGGGACCGGCTCGACCGCGAGGTACGTGATCGTCTCGCCCTCCGTCACCGCCACGAAGCGCTGCGCACGATCAGCCAGGGCGCGCAGGACGGGGCCGCGGGCGGGCGGGCGTACCTTGGAGCGCGGCGCGCCGAGCAGCTCGGACGCGTCGAAGAGCATCCCGAGCGCGCCGACGAACGCGGCCTGGTCGTCCGCAATAAAGTGGATCGCTGCCGCCCCGCACGTGGTTAGCACTGGGTTCTCACTGGTGAACGGCGGGAGAAAACGCACGGGTTCCCTGGGGCGCGAGCTGCTCCTTCCACGCCCTGGCCGACCGTTAGCGGGTAGCGCATGCGCACGACACGCGCGGCGGGGGCACGCACTTCATCACGAACACGTCGTTCACGCCGACGACGTACACGCCGTCGACGCCCTTTGCCTTGAACTGGTCGAAGTTCTTGATGTACGCCGGGATCTGCGCGGAGCACGTCCCCGTGAACGCGCCGGGGACGCCGACCTGCACACGCGCAGCGTGCTCAGCCGCGGGCGAGAAAGGGGGCGGGGGCACTCACGAAGACGTTCTTGCCGGTGATGGCGGCGAGCGTGAACGGGGCGGACGCGTCGTCCTCCTTGATGTGCACGTTGGTCGGGATGGTCGCGCCGACCTTGGCCTCGGCGGCGCTGAGGAGCGAGGTCGCGAGGCTGTGTGCGGTCTTGGTCGCGGAGGCTAGGACGGATGCCATTCTGTGTGTATGCGTGCTGTTCGTCTGCGTGGGGAGCGGTGGGAGGGGCGAGAGCAGGGGCGCGTATAAGTAGGGGGGAGAGCGTGACGTCATGTGCGGTCATCCTGTCACAGTCGAAGCTGAGAGGATGGCGCTGCTCGATCAGAAATAGTCGTCACACCCGTGCCTTGGCTGAACTCGTCGAACGAGCACTGCACTACACTCTATTTCAGTGCGATCCAGGCGGGTTGCCCCGCTGATGAAATTCAGATGATAAGACAGCGATACTCCCAGTGAGAGACCCGCCGATGTGGGGGGAGGAAAGACAGGTGCGGATGGAGGAGGCTGACGGTGTAGGCGGGAATGCCGATCGAGGCGGGAGATGTCAGTTGGGCGTCGGTCCTCGGGACAATTCGGGCGTGGGGACCAGCCTCATTGGGTCCCGGGGGGCTGGCGTTGCGCGTTTTTGCGATGTCGCGGGCACGGGGATGTTTGGGTGGCGGGAAGGGCTGACGGGCGCGCCTGAATTCAGATGCATATGTGATGGTTAACCCGACCATACGCGGTAGCTACGTCGTACACACTGTGCTTGATAGACATACTAGAGAAGGTTAGCTGCTGGTAAACCACGGCTCAATACGGTACAACGTCGCATGCGCGTTGTTTAAACTTGAAGGCAAAGTTGACGACTCGAGGAGCGATCGGCGCATCCAGACTGCATCAGTGCTAGTCCCAAGGTGACGTTACACTTGCCACCACGGTCATGTCGCCGTTACGTCCCGTGCAGTCATCGTCTGCAATAGCGTCCCAGATGGTGGTGAACGTCTTGATCAACCGTCAAAGTACTGAGGCGTCTTCATTCTTGCATCTGTTGGGTTAGGGTTGTTTCTCCCACGTGCCATATGTCCTGCCATCCGTTCGGTCGAGTCGGACTTGTTTCCGAACGCAACACCTGCCGTGCGCTACCCGATGCCAAGAATCTACACGACGCCGTGCAAGCCCTGCTCGATGAGTGAAGGCTTTCGACAATGTCGTTCGAAGCTGGTGCATTACTTCGTTGCAGCTGTACAGATTCATTTGTCCACCGGGTGGATTCCTCGGGACATCGGCTCCGGCAATGTGCCTCTACAATGGTCGTGGTATTGACCGTGGCTATTCTGGGTGATCTTGATTATGCTAATAACTGCGATCTGTCAGTCCGAGGGCGTTCAGATATCATCTTGAGACGGTACGTGTGGATAGTATGGACGTGTCTGAAGAGATCTGACTGTTTACCCTAGGGCACGACATCCTTCACTGTGTCTGTCGAACTTCAAATAGGAACACATATATCTCACCCCCGGCATACTTTAGCGTGTGGGAAGGTGCCCTGCGAAGTGGCAGCAGACTCGGATCTGGTCCACAAGGGTCATCCTTCGCGCGGGCGTTCTTCATCCTTCTTCATCATGATGCCTCTCGGGGACCGCGTGGTCCCAGCTCGTCCGCGCGTTACGTACGCTGGCATGACCATGACGCGCCTCTAGAGGTATATAAGCTACCACGCACCGGCACATGGAACAGCAGGACGCCAGCCCTCTGCCTCAGCCGACATGTCCCCTCTCAGTGTCGGGGTGTTCCGCCTCGCCGGTGCGCTCGCAGTTCTCCTGCTTGGACTCGCTGGGACCGATGCCCGGATCCGACCCACCAACCCGGTGCATGTGAAGCTCGCTGCTCTGGCTGCTGCGAAGGCCCCGCAGGCCAGACGTGCGGACGCGCCTTCGTTCCCCGTCTACACGTTCACGCAGCCGCTCGACCATTTCGCGGAGACCGGACACACTTTCGAGCAGCGCTACTGGCTGAGCGATCGCCACTACAAGCCCGGCGGGCCTGTCATCGTCTTCGAGGCGGGCGAAGGTCCGGGGGACGAGCGGATGCCCATCCTCGACACGGGCATCATGGACATCCTGGCAAACGCCACCAACGGACTCGCTATCGTGCTCGAGCACAGATATTACGGTATGCTGCATATCACCCGCCCAGCCACAACGCGCAACTGCTCACGCGCCCCTTCAGGCGAGTCGATCCCCGTCCAGAATTTCACCACAGATTCTCTAAGGTACGCCGATGCCCCCCGGCGCGCATGGCAGCAGCTGATAGCGACTGCACCCAGGTGGCTCTCCAACGAGCAGGCTGCCGCCGACTCTGCGAACTTCATCGACAACGTCACCTTCCCTGGCATCCCGGGCGACCTCACGGCGCCCGGGACCCCGTGGATATACTACGGCGTAAGAGGCTCCGCGCAGTCCGTGTTATGTCCGCAGCGCCTCACCGACCACATGCCCCACAGGGTTCCTACGGCGGCGCGCGTGCGGCCCACATGCGCGTGCTCTACCCCGACCTCGTCTTTGGCGCGATCTCGTCGAGCGGCGTCGCACACGCGACGATCGACGACTGGCGCTACATGGACATCATCCGGCAGTCCGCACCGGCCGCGTGCATCGCGCAGGTGGAGAAGGCGGTCGACGAGGTCGACCGCTTCCTGGCCAGCCCCGACCCGGCGACGCGGCACGCTATCAAAGCTGTCTTCGGGCTGCCGAATGTCACATATGACCCGGACTTCGCTTCGGTGCTATCGGTGCGTGTGTGCTTGTGCGGCAGGCGCGGGGCGGCGCGGCTGAGGCCGTACTATGACATAGGACCCCCTCGGATCGTGGCAGGATAACAACTGGGATCCCGCAATCGGCAGCGACTTCTTCGCTGTGCAGCTGTGTGATGTCCTGGGCACGCCGGACGACAGCACGGTGCACACGGCGCAAGGCATCACAGTCAGCAACGCGACCCTCAACTACGCGAAAGTCATCATGAAGGTACCAGTCACTCCTACGCTGCTAGGGGGCCCCCACATCGCTAACGCGCCCCTCAGCACTACGCCGCAGGGTGCAGACCCCCCGCGACGCAGGATGAAGTGAGTGGGCGGCTATCCGTGCGCACCCCCGTATACTCAACGCTCGCGCCCACGCACCGCCGCGGCACAGTGCTTCGGGACGATCACAGCCCCGGAGTCGTTTGCGGCGACCGACATATCCCAAACCTGGCGCGCGTGGCAATACCAAGTGTGCACCCAGTGGGGCTTTTTCATGGTGCGCCCCCCTCCAGGGTCATGCTCGTGCGTCCGGCCTAACGAGCTCCCACCGTGGCCAAGACGCCGCCCCCCGACCCCGCCATCCCGCGCATCATCTCCAAACTCATAACGGTGGACTACGTCGCGCTGACATGCAAGCTGGTACGTCTGTCCCCCGCCTCCATGAAAGTCACGCACGCCGGCTGACAGGTCACCCAGGCGTATGCGCCGGGCGAATTCAACACAGTGCCGGAGCGGCCAGACGTCGCCTCTGTGAACAAGCTGGGCGGGTACAACATCGCCTCCGACAGACTCGCCATCATCGACGGACAGGGTGCGTGGCGTGCACACCGCCGCTGGGGCAGTCCCGTCCCGTCCACACTAACGCATGTCGCACGCGAGGGCAGACGACCCGTGGCGGGGCGACACCCCGCACAGTCCCGCCGCGCACCCGCGCGCGGACACGACGCTCCGCCCGTTCAAGCTCATCCCCAGTACGTGTGCAGCAGACGTGGCGCGGGAGTCGGGGCTGACCGGGACCCGCGGCGGTGCTGCCAGATGCGGTGCACCACTACGACGAGAACGGGCTGGCGGACCACAGCCAGGAGCCGCCCGAGATCCAGACCATCCACCAGCAGGAGGTCGCGTTCGTGCAGGCATGGCTGAAGGACTTCAAGGCACCGAAGGCGTGAATTTCTGGGAGACCGACCGGACTTGTGGTGGTGCTGCCGTAGTGCGAGAAAGAATAAATCAGTGGAAGGAGTCTAAGCGGGCCGCGTACACCAATGATTTGTTCAAAAATGAGCGATCCCGACGTTCCAAACGCTCGCCGCATGGGTTGTTTACGACCAGGCAGGTAGGCATGCTTGAGAGCACCCTCCAACGCCTGCGTCAAGGCCGGTTACGACCAGCGAACGCACTCCACCGCCAATGTGATGTGCTTTAACTGGTTCGTAGGCTTGCTAGTTCGAGACATGACAGCGTTTTACTGCGTTGCAATTATCTTGTAGACGCATATGCTTGTGAAATCACCGTACCTTCACCGGCAGGTCGCTTACCCGCAAGCTTCGCACTGGCTAAGCTCTTTGGTATAAAACACGCTTGATACGAGATGAACCGACATCTTCTCTGCAGAATCAACGACAACCGCAAGAGCACAAAAACAGACTCTGATTTGGGTCCAAATACAGAATACACCGAATAGCACGGAACAAGCATCTCACCCACTTGCATGCGTTGCAGGCAAGGTGAGGGCGCGCGAGTATTTATATAGGCTTGATCTTGAAGTGGAGCGAGATGAGGGAGAAGATCAGGCACTGCACGTAGTAACATAAAGAACGTCAGCAAACACTTGCGGGAAACTGCAGCGAGGAAGCGCACCTTAAGATCCTGGACCAGGTAGTAGAACACGCGCAGGCCCTCCGGGTCCTCGCTATCCTGGATATCAACCAGCGAGCCGATTTTTGCCGTCTGAAACGCGCGAGAAGGGGCATGGGTGAGAAGTTTCAGGACAAAATGGCAGGACACTTGCCTCGAACGCGATGTGCTCGTTCCCAACGCGGATCTCAAGCTCCTGCTTGCCGACGATGTTCTTTTTGGGCCAGTTCATGTCGTCCTCCCTGTGAACCGCGCGGGGTGCTCAATATCTGCGCGTCCAACACAACATCGTGGAGGGAAAACTCACTTCGTGATCTCGCTCGACTCGATGATACGCTTCAGCTCCTTCACGACCAGCGGGCCGACCCACACTATCCATCACCACCGATTAGTTCTCTTCGCAGCACAGGACGGCATTCGTGCGCGACAGGCCGGGCAAAAACACACTACTCACTCTCTTTGCGGATCAAGCTGTCGTTGCGGTAGTTTGAGTTGTTCGCATACCGCAGCCGTCCGTGCGAGTACTCAAACTCCAAGAACTCGTGACCATGCTTTCCCGAGTGTCCTGTACTGCATCACGATCAGCATGCGCGTTTGCTGCTGCACGGGCCGCGTCGGGACTTACTAGTATCTGAACGGGGGCGTGAGCAAGACTTAGTCCTGCACACGCCTGCGGCTTTCTTCATACCTCAGGTAGAACGGGTCGTTTTCGTATGAGGACATCGTGAGCGGGAAACACAGGCGGTGGCGGTGGTGTTGGTGGTGGTCGAAGACAGAGGAACGCACGCACGCCGCGAGCCAAACAGCCAAACACGGGCGGCAATTCTCTCCCACGTGGCTTTCCTCACTTTCTCAAAGACCCGTAGCGTACCATAGCACCGTGGGTTAGTAGGTCTCTCGGCTCTGTATACATAATGCGAAAAAGCGGATCTACAGGCATAGATGGCGCCGGCATGTTGTAAGCAGAGAGACAGTCATTAATGTGTATTAACGGAGCAAGGTACGCCCCAAGATATGGTGGTCTATGCCGACTCTGCCTTCGCGGTGACCGCACTCTCCTTCGCAGTACTAGCCGCCGCCGCAAGCTCCTCCTTGACAATCTGCTCACCCAATGCCTTCACCTTCTCCGCCCGCACCTGCTGGTCGAGCCGCAGCTCGCCCATAACCGACTCCAACGTCTTCCGACCTACACCCACCGGCGCCCGCGTCCACTTCACGGCGCGCATCCCGACGCCGGCCGCGAGGTGCTTCTCGAGGTACTGCACGAGCATGTCCACGGCCTCCGGGTTCGCGTCCCACGCCTTGATGAGACGCTTGTGCGTCCGCCGCTCGAAGTTCTCCTGCGACTTCTTGTGCACGAACGGGCCGCGGATGACGGTCCACAGCCGCCGCTGCGTCGGAAGATGGACCGGCTTCGAGACCGGGATGCCGAGCGCGGTCGCGGCGTGGCCTACGAAGTGGACGAAGAGGTCGAGCAGCCGAGGGTGGTAGGAGCGCAGATGGAGGGTTGCAACGGGGATGCCGTGCGTTTTGGGCAGCTGGTAGGGTGGTCGCAAGCTTCGGCCGTCCACGACCCGCGAGGCATACTCGGGCTCGGTCAGCTGCGGTATTGGAACCATGGCAGGCGTTGCGGCGGACGCGCTTGCAACGGGAGGCCTGCAGTCGTGACATGGTCAGTCTTCCGCAGTGTGGCCATAGGAGCGTGTGACGTACGCGGCCGAGGTGCTGTTATACCGCAAACATCCCCTCACTGCCGAGACTGCGCTCCTGCACGTACGAGTAAACATCCTCGCGAGCCGGGCGCGGAGAATGAGTGGTGGAAGACGGGAGGGAGTGCTGACGGGCGTCTATGCGCGCGACAAAGTGTTCCTCCTAAAATGGCAATTTGATCACAACCACTCGTGGTTTACGTTCGGAGTTCGCTGGGCGCAGACGCCACTGGACCGTGCCCATTGTGCTCACGGTATCTAGCGAATGCGTCTGAAAGCAACATAATTTACCATAATACATGTCCGAGTCGTGGAATATCATAAGGGTACCGTGTCAGAACTCGATCTGCCTCTCCAATAATTTGCGAATCACTCCTATAGTATCCTGACGCACCACAGTCGGCACCTCATCTGCTTTAAACAAGCAAGGTAAGCTCAGATGTACTGTCCATATGTTTTTCACGCACCCTCGGCTTGGGGCCACAACTCGGTCATGAGCGTCTCGACTGACACACCGCCAGTCGCTTCCGCCCTCCGCGCTGTCTCTGCCAAGAGAAAGCAGTCAGCAGCTGCCCGCGGGGCCTAGTCCCCTACTCACCCTTGCTGAGGTCTCTGAACCTGTCTATCCACCCCTTCTCATTTAGCTCCCGCGCCAAACGTGCCGCGATCCTATTGAACATCGAACACGCGTGTCACCAGTCGTGACGCGCTGCCGGTCGAGCCGGACACGCTCACCTGTCCCAGTCGCCATTTTCAATCATGCGACGACGCAACGGCGCGTAGAGGGACGCGCTCCTGTTGTCTCTGGGGACGGAAGGCATCGCGGCGGCGAGTCGTCGTGGTCCGTGTTCAAGCCACCTCGCCACCCGGGCCGCATTGGGAACATTGCACAGCCACAACTTCCTTGTCGTCGTCGCGAGTCTCGAGAACCCAAGTTTTGCCTGCTCCTACTCTGGTCAACTACATGTCGAATGCAACAATTTATCTGTGGACCGGCGTCGTTTATCTACTTTCAGTCGCATGCGCGACGTTTGTCCGGCCTCGTCTCCTTCAAGGCCGTCGATCTACTAGTGTTCGTCAGGGACGAGGTTGCTCGCTACGCGCGTGAGCAGTCATGCTACCTCCAGTATTGTTCAGTAGGATCGCAGATTTTATATGCAAGCTATATTTTCTATTCACTCCCCATGGTGGTAGAGCAAAGCAACGTGTGTCGGGGCCACAACATATACTTGGCGCCCGCACGCGTCGTGGGCGCCAAACCACAGAGCACCCCGACGACCTTCATCGGTGTTGTAGTTCCATTGATTCGTGTTGGTATACCGCCATTCCTAGCTGTTGAGCATGTATAGTACGTACGAAATGGTAATGGGGTACCAAAATTGTATCTGAATAGGTTCTATCGGAGTCATAGCGCAACAGGCCCTTTAGCCACCTACAAGTTTGCGAAGCGGACAATTTGTATTTGTTTGGTTGCTTGAATTCACCCAGAGAGATGCTCGCTTCGCTCGCAACTAGGACTCGGAGTGACCTAACGGCGAAAGGAACCTGGTACCAAGTGTGACGAAAACATCGTTCCCCTGCGGCCTTGGAGCTAACACCTATTCAATCTGGTTGCGGTTGCTCATCGTTAACTTTGCCTTCTACATCGCCCATGCAACAACCGCATGAACCCTATTATACCATGATCTAACAGCAGCTCACTTTTGGCTTTAGGTCTATCAAGCAGTGTCCGCGATGTAGGTGCCACGTACATTTGTTTTGACCACCATGCATCTGAAGTGGAACGCTCCCGTCAGCTTTCGTCCCGCCACACGAGACATCACCATGCCCGCGACATCGCAACAATATTTGCGTAATGCCAGCCCCCCCGGGACCCAATGAGGCTGACCCCCGCGCCCGAATTTTCCCGAATACCGACACTCAATGACATCCCCAGCCTCGATCGTCATTCCACCCTATATAGCTTACGCCGTCAGCCTCCTTTCCCCTCACCTATCTTTCCTTCCCCCATTACCTCACCGCACTTCCCCGCACTTCCCCCACGCGCAGCATGATGTCCACAGTTCACAGCTCCATTGGCCAGTCCGGACGCAGGTCGTCCGCCCCCCGGTCCACGCTCCGGTCGCCCCCTCCGAAGCCCAAGGCTCAGTTCGACCGCCCCCCTGTCCCCGCCCTGCCCCTCCAGTTCGTCCAGCCCCAGTCCCAGCTGCAGCCGAAGATCGAGGTTGCGGTCACGGTCAAGGTCGAGGTCAAGGTCGAGCGCTGGGGGATGCCCGAGCCCCGCCGCCAGCCCCGCCGCGACCCGCGCCGGCACGACCACCTCGTCGACTTCCGCCCGAGGGCGGGGATACAGTTCCAGTCCATGAAGTGCAAGCTGATTGCGCTGCACGAGGCGCAGAAGCGCGCCTCGATCGTGTACCATTCTGTGCTGTCCGTTTGAGCGTTGATCGCCCTTTTGTTTCCTGTCGAGTCCTAGCCCATGGTTCCCAAAGGCCGCCATCCAGCTTAAAGACAGTCGCGCGCGCAGCTGAAGACCCCGCTTGGACGCCGGAAGCCGGCTTGGAATGCTCCCTCGGCCGGATTGGGGGAGAGGTGAGGCTGACGGCGGCGGCGGGACGTCGGGTGAGCGGGGACGTCATGAACCCCCGTGAGCTCGGTGTTCTTCCAACGCTCGACGCCGCGTTGCGTTTCCGGAGACAGTCGCATTTCGTTCTTCGCTGCTCTATCCTCCCCCACAGATATTTGTCACGGACTGCCAAGCGGACGGACACCACGACGCGGCCCCCTCGGACTTGGACGGGACTCGGCGTTGGCGAGGTTGACGGAGGGCTTGGATCACCCGACGATGTCAGCCTCCCCGGCATTGCCGCGGGAGTATTCGGTTCCGTTTTCCTTGGTCTCCTCTGCGTGTCTCCGTGACCCCTTCTAGACTGTCAGCCACGTCAGCCTCATACGAACGCCGAACTTCTAGGTACGCCCACCATCACCTCACGCTCACTTGATCGCGGCTGACATTATCATTTTCTTTCTCTCCGTAGCGTTCCGATGGGGTTGGCTCGGAGGCGGGGACGAGGCTGACTGTGATAGTTTCTGTGTTTCTTTTGCTTGCTGGTGGGGTGGGTGGCAGCGGCTGGAGGGTGTCCGTGCAGAGGGGAGATGGCGCCCTCTCCTCTGTGTGGCGGTCTTCGGTCGTCGTCTCCCGTCGGAGCGAGGGTGGGAGTCTTCGGGCCCCTTCCCTCGTGCAAGTCCGACAAGTGAGTTCATGTTCTCAATTACCGTAACGACTGGACAGCGCTGACGTTTCTACATGCCACTTTGTAGGTTTGGTGAAGTCAAGTGCACCAGCCTCAGGAGGGACGCGCGAGCGGGCTGCTTTGACTTTCTCCATTTTTCTTTCCTTTCTACGCTCTCTCGCTTCTCTTCGTTTGCTTCGTCCGTGTTCCATTTGATTGTGATTGCGAGCGTTGCGCGTATTGGTTGGGTCGTGTGGGGGAACGGTTCCTGCGGGAAGGTCGGCAAGAGGGGTAAAGGCCTGCTCCTCTTGCCGTCCTTCTCGATCGTTGCGAGGGGTCACGCTTGGGCACGGTATGATAGGGGCTGCCGGGGGAGGCGGGAGGCGATGAGGGTTGCGGGCCTCTTCCCTTCTCCCATGGGTTGCGAGCGACCTCCTCTTTCTGGGACACCCGTTCATCAGTGCGCAGCATATATATACGGAGGAGAGCTTCCACAGACGACACACTTCTTCGTATAAGAATATATAATATCGGTACTCCATGCAAGTTAGTATGCGATCGACAAGCAGATGACAGCGGCTGTCGGCGACTCTTCTCATCAATATTCACCGGCCTTGACCTCCATGATGTTCGGTGTGATTACCACCACTTCATAGATTGCACTGTCCGATCGACCGGGTGAGGTTCTGAGCCCTGGCGAGGCGCATTGAATGTGGCTTGAGGGTAATTATAGCGGTGTAATACGAGGATATTTATTCGTGGCATAGGCTGCACTGGTAAGTGATATGTTCGCGCCACAATATTGCGGTCTCCGTTACATGTACGTGCAGTGCTCTAGATCTTCATAATGCATCAGAAAAAGTGAAAGACACTCGCCGACGAGGGGTGTCTGCTCGCTCACATTGAGGGGCGGCTCAAATTCATAGAAGATCTAGAGACGGCGAGAGCCTTCATTGACGACAACGACCATCGAGCAAGGACTAGAATCGTCACTACAACTCTATGTAGGGTCGCACCTATGAACATGAAAGTCCGAGCTGATTCCGGGTTTTGAAGGTGTGATCATGAGCAAGACACGCCGGTGGTCCTGAGGTTCCAAGTCCAAGCAAAGCTACTATTATAGGTGTACTGCGTACGATAATGCGACGCACAGCAAAACCAACGCCCGCAAGGCACTCACACAACCTCCCCCATCGTCCTCCACCGCGCCGACAAGCTCCTCTCCACCAAACCTCCCCCACTAGCCTTCCGTACGCTTTCCCGCATGCCCAACCCCGCCTCCTCCAGCCGCTCCAAGATCCGCCCATACACCTCCTTGCCCGTCGGGCCCTGCACCCCACGCGCCCTCACACCCCCATCGAGCACATGCAGCGCGGCAAACGCAACCGGCATCCCCACCGTGCGCGCCATCGCCGACGCCTCCCCATCGCCATACGCCACGAGTTCCGACGTATGCACCTCCTCCGCGCCCTCCGCGCCCTTCGCCCGCGCGACGATCTCGTGCGAGAGCACGACCAGGTCGCGCTCCCCCGGCGCGTACCGCAGCTTGTGCGCCAGCAGCGCTGCGAACATATCGAGCGGCGCCGTCGGCGTCGTCGGGAGGGCCGGCAACGACGCGTCGTACGCACCATACGCGCTCTCCGCGCCCGTCCCGCCCACCGCAGGGGGGACGATGTCCAGCCACCGCAGCGCGCCGAGCACGGCGTCCCGCTGCGGACCGGGCACCACGTCCGCGAGCGCCGCGCGCACCGACGCCGGGTCCTCCATCACTAGCGTCCCGAGGCGCTTCTCGAGGGCCTGGCGCGCGAGCGCATGCCAGTGGTGCGGGTTAACCGCCGCGGCGGGGTCCGCCTCGAGCAGGCCGATCGCGCGGAACGCGTGCATCAGGTCTGCGAAGCCGGGGTAGCGGAGCGTGCCGCGGAAGACGGTGCGCGCCGCGGGCCCGAGGCCGTATTCGTCTGCGTACGGCAGGCTGTCGCGATTCGCGAGGCCCTCGAAGCGGAGGACGTTCGAGAGCGGGACGTCGGGGAAGTAGCGGCTGAGCAGGTTGGCGCCAGGAATCTCGCAAACCTGATTCGCGCAGGTGCGGTCAGCGGGATGACTGGTGTGGCTGGAGGAGGGGGGCATACCTCGTTGCGGAGCTTGAAGCGCGCAGAGTTCGATGCGGCGCTCAGCACACCCTTCGGGCTCCAGCTGAACTTATATCCGAGCGGAACATCTGCGCATTCTGGTGCGGGCAGACCGCCACAGAAAGAAGTGAACGACACGACCTCCTTTCCCTGCGCACGGAGGGAGTCTAGCAGGGACATCGCCGAGCAGTGGTCAATGCCCGGGTCGAGCCCAATCTCGTTCATGAGCACGACATCTGCTTGGACCGCCCTGTGAATGCATAGCGTCAGAGTCAAAAGTAGCAGTAGAGCGGGGAAGAGGCCGACCGTTCGTGCAATGAGCGCATCGCGGGGGAGATATACGACGCCGTGACGAGATGCTTGCCGTTCCGTATGCACAACTCCGCCACAGACGGATGGAAGGGCACTGGTAACAGACTACAAGCAGCGCCGTCAGCAACGCGGTCATCGGTGCCGCAGTCATTCGCACCTGATAACAACGTCGGAGCCAGCAACGAGTCGCTCGACCGCTACCGGGTCGCTGACATCCACCAGAACGGGCGTCGCATTCTCATACGGCGCGGTTAACCGCTTCGCATCTTCTAACACGTTGCTCGCTACCCCGTCGGTTAATATGTGCACATATTCACAGAACCGCCGAGAGAACTGACCAACAACGAGCTGCACATCCGGCCGCTTGCAAAGCTCCTTTATTGCAGGCGGCGCGACCATCCCGCTGCCCAACATCAGCACTTTCTTGGGGTGCATCCCAGTAGAGGTGGACTTCTTCGTAGCATCCACAGCCCCAGAGACAGCCTCTGAAGATGCCGAAGCTTCCAGTGCATCCTTCCAGACCCCTAGCGGGCCCCTCAGCCACTCCCATCCCTGCCGCAGCTCTCCCCCGCTCGTCACCGTCGCGCGGTCCAGCGCCTCTGCTTCCCGCGTCTTCCCGCTCTCCTTCCCCTGCACATCAGAGGACGAGTAGCCCGCGAGCACCGAGCGGAGGTAAGGCAGGAACGCCTTCGAGAAGTGCTGCGACGCCTCGAGGGGGAGCGCCGTGGGCAGGATGTCCACGGCCATCGTCGTGAGCGAGGGCAGATGCGCGGGGAGCGTCGCCGGCCGCACTGTGTAGAACGGCGACGACAGCGTGGTGTGGCGCGTGAGGAACTCGAGGCCGCCCTGAGTGCCTCAACGGTAAACATGCGAGGCTGAAGTGAGCGGATGCATGCAGGCTTACCTCGACGTCGCAGCTGATATCGCCGACGCAGGCGAAGCGGCCCTTGCCCAATGTTTGTGCGATCTCGAGCGTCGTCGTAAGCTGCTCGTTCGTCATGAGTCGAGGGAAAGCGGGCCCCCAGCCTGCCCCATGGAGAAGCAGGGACAGGTACGGTGCAATCTGTATACAGTGCGCATTTAGTGTTTGGTAGTTATCAGCGCGCGGGCGGGAATGGACCTTGGTATGGAACTCGGACACGTATGCGTCGGGGTGCGCGTAATAGTCCGCACGATCGAATGAACGACCGTCGCGCCGCACAAAGTAGTCCTTCGCGTGGGCATGTACAACATATACCTTTTAAATTAATGAGCATGGTGCAAGAACCGGTACCTATTTGCGCACCTTGTGCATGTCGGTATCTGAAGCGAAGGTGGTGACAATGAGTGATCAATCCTAAGGAACAGAGAAAAAGTACCAACTTGGATCCGTGACAACACTGTGCAATTGATCAACAGTAATCCTCTGTATCGGTAGATCCTCGAGAATGTCCAAGCATCCTTGAGCGACCTTGCCCGTTCTATCAAGACTGATCAGTACAAGCCATGCCAGCACGTCGAATATCTGCATACCCGGTAACACCGATCACAATGGGCGCAAGGCTCTTCGGAGTGCCCTCCGAGGCGATCTGGGCTCCAACAACATTTCGGAGAGTGGTTCGGATAGACGCGAGGGAAGGCTGGGTATGTGGTCGTGGGGTATACTATCACATAGCTAAATTCAGAATCTGACATAGCAGAGCGAAATGCATCCACATGTAAACTCACTAGAAATGGGCTTGCTACACCGAGTTCAAGATGCGCATGCGCCATAGCACAGAGGGCCTCCAGGGCTCCCGCGACTGGACGCACAAACGACATTAGCCATGTCGTTGACACACGGGGGACGGACCATGTGCACAATTGACACATGAATTCTCTTCACTGACGTGGTCATGCGGCGGCTGTAAAGGCCACCCTCACTAGATTGCGCACAACCGTACTCCCGGACAGCAAGCGCTTGGGTGCCATGCGACAAGGTACCGCACCGATAGTCCAGCGCCAGGTCTCGAACAAAACGAAAGGACTCACCGCCTGCAAACCAGCCAAACCCGACTGTGCGCTTGCCGTCCTCGCCCGTGAGGAGCTCGTAGTCGACGAGACGCGGAAGGAGCGCGCCATCCGCTGGGGCGCTCCGGTTCTCGGAGGCGAGGAACTTGGAGAGGAGCTCCATATTGTAGAGCTGTCCCTTGATGGTATGGGAGAACATGAGCAGAGTGCGCGGGACGAGCGGTGACTGGGCATCATCGCGTGGATGAGAGCCAGGGGCAAGTAGGGGGTCGGTGAGGACTTCGGGGAGAGGCGTTTCCTTGATGCCGACTATGACATGTGCGGGTTGGAGGGTGGGATGCAGCTTTGCGCCGGCCTGGTATATCAACGTAAGTTCAACACAAATGTGGTGGTTGTGTATCAGCGGAGCAGTATGCGGACCTTGAGAAAGTCGCTGGAGGTGAACACCCTCCGCTCGCATGGCTGCACGAGGACGTCTACGCCATCCTTCTCTACGAGTTCCTGGACAGCATCCGGGGTGAGTGGACAGCGCCGTTCCCATATACGCTCAGGGTCTTCACGACGGATACCGATGGTAAGCTTGCCCGGTTGTGTACGATGATAAGCCCGACGAGTGGCAGGCCTGAGAGTGAACGGAGCACGGCGGAGGACGGTCATGTCAATATGCAGGTAGACAGGTAGCAGGTAGTGGGTGGTGGTGGTCTCAGAGAGTGAAAGGAGCTCATGACAGGGAGAGGGCGCGTAGGTCGAGTATGATCCGAGCCGCGGGAGGAGGGCCAACTTACGATCGCTACACGCGGGCGTCCCGCCTTGTATCCCCGCCGGTCCTGCTTGTCCTCATGGCTTGCCGCTAGAGATATGAGTGCTATGCAGTCCACACGCAGTCGGTCGATGGTAGAAGAGAGAGAGGACGCGTCTGGCCAATGTTTGGACCTCGAGTGCGCGTCGCGCACACGTGATCGAGCGACTTCCTCACACGGCAGCACGCGACCCGCTCTGGCCGGGATCCGACCAGCTGCATGGGCTCGTTAACCAACCTCTGGTTCGGTCATGAAAGAGACTGAGAAGGCGGCCTTGAAAAGGGCTCACCAGGCAGCGGGGCGGATCGCTGAGCGTACGCTCACTGAGAACGCGAATACTGCCAAAAAGGTCCCTCATCTTCCAGAGATCTACGCATCTGACTGCGACCTCACCCGCATCTCCCTGTTGCCGGACGGCGTTCGTCAGCGCCTTTCAATGCTCCAGCCCAACACATTTGCCAGGGTGGAGGACACGATATCCACCCGAATCATCGTGTTCAAGCGCTATCTGCCGCTCAAAATCCGGCTCGCCCAATACCCCGACGAGCTCATCGATATGGTCGACCAAATGACCGATGGTGCGCACATGTTCACTGCCAGCGAGCACCTCATGCTCATCGCTCGTCTAGCATTGCATGCCCTGCGCTACGATGCACTCGTCCTGCACCGCGACGTCAGCTTCACAAACATCATGTGGGATCCGGAGCATGAAGGCGACGGAGCGCACTTCGTCCTCACTAACTTCGACCTGGCGGTCAAATTGGACTCGAACGGGACTGCTAAGGGTGCGACGGCGCGGCACCGAGCTGGGACGCTTCCGTTCATGGCCATCGAGCTTCTGAAGGACATGGCCGAGAATCCCAGGAACCCGCAGATTGCGCACGAGTTGCGCCACGACTACGAGTCGCTCTTCTGGGTGGCCGCCTGGAGCATGATGAAGACCGAGGACAAAATCGAGGACGACATGAAGACGAAGATCAAGGTTACGGTCGCGGAGTGGGACACAGGTGATTACCAATCCATGGCCTACCGCAAGGCAGATCTCCTCCTCTTGGGGGATGGGCTAGACGAGTTGCCGTTGACACCACGTTTCAAGCATTTGGATTCGCTTCTACTGGCGCTCTCCGACGTAGTCTTCATGGCGGCTGTGGGTGGCTTGATCAAGGCGCAGATGAGGGCCATGGCCAGTAACTCAGCGCCACCCAACGCTGCAGCTGTACGAGAAGAGTGGATCAATCGTGTCAAGATCAAAGATGCTTTGGCACAGGCGAGAGGCATGATGTAGAACTCGCAGGACATTGCTTAGCTTATGGAGTCGAACACCTCTTCCTGTTTGTAATCCTCAATTCAACGCCAGTTAACATGCCCGACGGCTAGTACGCGTTGTGGCCTTCAACAGCTAACTTGCCCGGTGTATACACGGCCGCCGGCCCTCTAGGCTCCTTGGAGAAGGGTTTTGGCATGCCGCGGAGCGCTATCCCTGAGGGTGCCGAAAATTTTTGCGTTGTGCAGGGTTCTTGTATCATGGTGGATCCAGCGGAGCGGTCGCCCCTACGAGACTTTCAGGTTCGCGGTGCCGACCAGACAGGTTCCTCAACCCTTCGCTATTGCTCAGTGTTATGCTCCGTGCGCTCCGTAGCTCCGAACTCCGGCTTTCCCGCGCTCCGGACTTCATACTCCGAGTTCCCGCGCATCCGAACCTCCGAACTCCGACTTTCCCGCGCTCTGGAACTCCGGAATTCCGGAATTCGGTGTGTACATTCTTTTACGATTGCGTCATTCTTGCACCATCTTGCTCTTTGACAATAAGCTGTTTAGGACAACTTGTTGTCGTTGGTCTATGCATAGCACTCGAAGTTTCTGCGCCGTCGCCCAAGCGCCCGCTTGGCCTCCAACTCAAAACCGACTCGTCCCAAAGAGCAATTTGAGCTGCAGCCTTGCGCTTTTCCCCTGCCATGGCTGCGGACGCTTTGCGCGGAAGTGCGCCTGGTCGCCGCTTAGACAGACTCTCGTTCTACTATATATTCGGCGTGATCAGTACTATAGTGACTCCATCCCCTCTCTCACCCGCGTGCTCGAAAGGTAGTGTAGTCCTTGCGCTCTTACATCCCCTCTCTCACCCGCGTGCTCGAAAATCACGGCTCCACGCCGACGCGAACAGCCTCAACGCGGCCCCAACGGTCGTTTCCTCCCTCGCGAGCCCACGATTGCACACGATCCAATGGCTGGCACCGACAATAACACCGTGGGCACACCTGCCCACACTGAACCGGCGTCCCTCGCGAGCGGCGGGCCATCGACCGCCGACGGCCTGCTGCCAGCAGCAGCCACATCCGCCGAGCAAAACAGCGCTGGTCTGATGTTCACACCCGCACAAGTCGCGTTTTTGCTCAGCGGCGGGTTCGGTTCTCAGGCAGCCACCTCTGCATTTTCCGCAAACACACCTACCACGCCCGTCACACCCTCCTCGTTCCCGCAATTTGTGCCGCCTACCAATATCCCATCCCCCGCCGGTACGTCACTTATCAAGCTTTTCCCTCACATTGAGGCAGGCATGCTCTTGGAGATTGCGCGCCACGAGTTCAAGCCTTCCGATCTGAGCAAACTCGACTCTAAGTCACGCGACCGTAATGCCCGCTCCGTCCTCGAATTCGACGCCGGAGCCGGGGGCTTCACCTTCCGCGACCCCTCCGCAAAAGACTACCCATCCTTTCATGCCATCTTCACCCCACTCGCCACCTACTTCCACATCCTCACCATGTTCGCGGCTTCCAGCGGCAGCCTAGCAGCGGTGTCCCAACTCGTTACCGGATCATGGGCTTACATCACTCAGCTCGAGCAGTTCAATGAGGAGTACCAGTGGTCTGCTGTCCTGGCCTATCATATGGACTTTCACCACAAGCAGCGCAGTCTCATGGCGGATGGCGACTACTCTGGCTGGGACATTATCGACTCCCGCCTCCAGTCAAAGTACCTCATCGGCAAGGAACGCCCCCGTATGGCTGCAATGCGCGGCAACTCTGCAAAAGCCCAGACGCCAAGCGGCAGCTCTTCCCCCACTGGCACCGAGGTTTGCAGACTCTTCAACAAAGGGGTTTGCACAACGCCGTCCCGCTACAAGCGCATTCACAAGTGCGCTAGCTGTGGCGCCACCGATCATGGACAAATGAGCTGTCCGAAGGCGGCTAACTCACCCTCTTGAGGCGCTGGCAGGACGGGCGGCCGCGCTGCTCTCTCACCTGCTGCTCATCCTCACCCAAAGGACACAGCGCCCTCGGTCACCTCCTTCGTCACCCGGTCCCCTCGCATTTCCTCTCTACCCCACTCACGCCTCTTTCCGCCCGGTCCGCCACCCCCCGCTTGGCCCAATACCGATCCCCGCTGCAACTCCGTTCGTCTACGCTCTGATGACCAGCACCACGCACATACATCCCTTCAGCGCGATGTATGGGCTGTACACCTCGCCGATTATCCTGACCCTCACTTTGTATCTTCATTACTTCATATAATCGATTATGGTGCTGCACTTGGTTTTACGGGCTCCCCTAAGACTCAAGACTGCCGCAATCTCACCACGGCCCATGACCATCCCGCGACAGTCTCCGCCGACATTTCTGCACTCTTACCCCGCCAACGGATACATGGTCCGTTCCTGTCTCCTCCTCTGGAACAGTTCCGAACCTCCCCCCTGGGAGTCGTCTCACGCCCACGCAACCCTGCCAAACTACGCGTCATCCACCATCTCTCTTGGCCGCACGGAGACTCTGTCAACGACGGCATACCTGACTCCGAAAGTCACATCACCTATGAGTCCTTCGACTCCGCTGTCGCAGAGATTTGCCGCCTGGGTCCTGGCACGCTGCTTGCCAAGCTCGACCTCAAAGACGCCTTCCGTCAGATCCCTGTGCGCTATCAAGATTGGCCGCTCTTGGGTTGCCACTGGCTCGGCAAGTTCTACTACCATGTGGTGCTCATCTTCGGTGCCAAATCCGCCCCTTACATCTTCAATCTCTTCGCCAAGGCTCTTCACTGGATCATTTCCCGCCATATCCCCGCATCCTTACGACATTACCTCGACGACTTCCTTCCACTCTTCCCACCAACAACATCCACTACACTCGCCCATGCAGCTATCGAGTGGATCATGGCGTTGGGCTCCCAGCTAGGGCTCGAGTTCCAACAAGCAAAGACTATTTTCCCATGCACCGCCCTTGAGTTCCTCGGACTCGAGCTCGATACCATTGCAATGGAAGCTCGCATGCCGGTGTTACGGTAAGAGGTGCTCTGACGGCCGATAGCCGAGAGGTAGAGGACGTCTAGGTGTGTGATGAAGGGGAGTAAGGTCTCGAGCTCCCTAGGTTCGCTGGTAGGCCGGTCCGTATACTGTTCGCGCGCGAGCAGGAGGGAGGTCTCTCGCGCACCGGGTGGGAGCGCGCGCGGACTCGCGCGGTAGAAGGGCGCGCGCGGAGGTAAACTCAGTAACGCAACGCGCGCAGGAATAACGCAACGCTCGCAGTCAGCCACGGGGCTTCGCAACGCAGTACGCACGCAGTGAAACGCAGGAGCAACGGGATAGACGCAATATACGCAACTGACGGTACGCTGTCACAGCGGAGAGGTCTCCAGTCGTCCTGCCTTGAAGGGGAAGCTGTTGCACGTCGCGAAGCGCGAGGGACACGTTCCCAGCAGTTGAGAGAGTGAGGGGTGGATTGTCTGGGGGGTTCGAATGCCCCGAAATGACTATGTACAAGAATGCCCGCAGGCTGAATCAAAAACACGTGCTACCACACGGAAGATAAGCGGAAACCGGGCCCGGGATGCCTCGCGCGCCGGGCGCACTCGCCGCGCGCGATCCGACTCTTCGCGCGCCTCGTGCGCGCGCCACTGATGCGCCCAGCGGACCCGCGCGCGCGAGCAGCTAGGGCAGAGGGCTCTGGATAGCGACAGGCATCGCGCGCGCCGTGGTAAAGTGCCCCGCGCGCATCTTGACCTTGCGCGCGATGGGCTACGCGCACTGCGCGCGCGACGTAGGGGGTACCGAGGTGTGCGGTGGGCTCGGCGCGCGCTGTGGTTGGCGTGCGCGCGCAAGGGTGGAAAAGGAGGGTTTCTGGCCTGGAACGCCTGTGGAGCGTATCATCTCCCCCCCACTAAAATCTTGACCGTCCCTGGTCAACCCGATCGACGCCATAGAGCCCGGGCAGTATAAAAGCCGGGTTGAGTGGAGGATAGTGGTGGACCTCGCCGCCACCATGAGCATGACACTAGAACAACTCTTGCAAGTCGGTGTCGAGCTGCGCAGCCTTCATCCTGATGCCACCCTGCCTCGGATCGACCGCGCGACCAATGCGCTGCGTCGGGTCGTTGAGGGAGGACGTGGATCGGAGGAGGGCTTGCGCGCGCGCATAGCTGCCGTGGTGCGCGCCTTTGTGAGTCGCGCGCGCTGCCTCCGCGCGCTGTTGCTGACCGCGCGCGCAGGAGGCCCACTATATCGTCTACCCGCGCGGGACCACGCTTGCGGAGCGCGTAGAGACCGTCGAGGGGATCGTCGCGGCCATTCCGCCCGAACTTGGGCTTGCGCGCGTCTTTGAGGACGAGTTCTACGCCATGCGCACCAGAGTCGCGCCGATGATCTTCAATCAATGGCTGCCGGTCCTCGCGCTGCTAGAACACCGCGCGCGCGAATATCGCGACGCTCTTGTAGGCCTGCGCGCGCTGGATCCAATGAACGCGCCAGCTCCGTCGACCTTGGTCCGCGTCGAAGGGCACTTGCAGGACATCCAGGACTTGAAGCGCGAGCTAGTCAACGCACAGTTCGCCTATGGGGAGGGGGACTTGGACATCTTGGAGAGTAACGACGCCCATGGTGACGCGCGCACGGTTCCGCGGACCGCGGAAATGTAGAGGGCTGCGCGCGCTATAGGGAGGAATGGTCGCGCGCAACTGTGGGGCACCGGGGACGCGGACTTCGAGAAATAAACGCGTTTGTGACGTCATCCTTGCGCTGAGTGCTTCAGATCCTCGGATTTGCGTCCCGGAATGGCGGTTGCACTGTCTGCGCGTCGTTCCCAAAGCCCGGTAGGTCCGTCAGGGTCGCCAACGGGCAGGCGCGCGCTTGAGCCCGTCGCGCGCGCGGCTCCGCGGAGCTCGCGCATTGCCGCGCGCGTAGCGCCTAAACGCGCGCTCATGCAGGGTCGCGCGCGAGGTCGCCGCGCTATTGTCCTCGCCTCAGAAAAGGCCTGACCTCCCTCCGTCGTTTTTCGCCTCCTTCCTCCTTCGCCCCACCTTGCTCGCTTCGCTCCCGCCACCTACTCACTGCCGCAATGCCCGCCCCCTCCGCTTCTACTCAAACCTGGGGTGGCAAGGATGAACAGCTCGTCCGCGCGCTGGAGACCTCGATGGCGCCAGTGTGGGATGTGGAGCCCACGGACGATGCGACGGGGAGCGAGTGCCGCAAGTGGGCTCGCCGCGCCGCGCGCGTACTGGTACGCCCACGCGTTCTACCTTTTTTCTCTCGCGCGCTGACCATCTTCCTCCATAGGACGCGGCGGAGAAAGCGTGTTGCCCGCCCTTTGTCCTCGACAGCCACGCCAACGCGGTCTGGGACCGCGTGGAGGACGCTTTCGCGTTCGAAGACGCCGAATGGCCCGAGTGGGCGCGGGGGCAGATCCTCGCTGCGCGCGACCGTCGCGTTGCCGCGCGCGAACGGCGCGCCGCTGCCCGCGCGGCTGAGCGCGAGGACTCCGACCCCTTCGGCGCCGCCCTGCGCGAGATCCAGGCCGCGACCCCGCCACCTCGTACCCCGTCCGCACGCAGTGGCCGCTCGTGCGCCAGCGCCCCCTCTGTCGTCATCAGCTCGCGCGGCTCGAAGGCCTCCAAGAAGCGCGCGCGCAGCCCGTCGGTCGAGATCATTCCGCGCGACTCGGCGTCCTTCAAGCCGGATGGCGACGAGGACGAGACGGACGATGTCGAGATCGTCGACGACCCCGCCGCGGACGAAGACGACGGCCCCGCTAGCGGCGACGACGGCGCAAACGCCATGGCGGTCGATCGCGCGCCCTCCACGGCCTCGACGCGCGAACTTCGCCCGCGCGCGCCCCGCGCGAACCCGCCGCCGAGGAAGAGGACGAAGATGATGGTGCCGCGCGCCGCGCAGGCCGCCGAGCCCATGCTCGGAAAGCATTGGCGGGTGAGTACTTCTCCGTGCCCTTCCCTTCGTCGCGGTCGCACTGACTTGTCTATAGCAATACGAACGTTGTAACAATTGCCGCAAGTCGGCCCTCCTTTGCATCCTGGGCGAAGGGGCGACGAAGTGCCACAGGTGCCACCGTCGGCGCCAGAAGTGCAACACCCAGGCGGAGGAGGACTACGCAGAGTGGTACGACGAGCAGGGCTTCGAGCGCGGTACGTTCTCCGTGCTAACAGCCCCTGTTGTAGTTCTGATGTATCAGGAACCGTTTAGGACTCCGCGCCGCTTTACATCAGGAACAGGAAGCGTTCCTGATGTATCACGGGCGGCCGGGAGCGCCAGCGCTGCCCTCCGGGACCTGCCTAATATGGTAGGCAGGCCCGGGGGACAGCGCTGGCGCCCCCGGGAGTCTCTAATCTGTTATCTATTGTAGATTGCGTCCTTATCACATTTGCCTGCTTTCCCGCGCGCGCCTCTGCCTCCCTCTCAGCCACTTCCCAATTAGGCAAGCCTGCCTTAGCCACCCTCCCCTCCCTGCTTGTTCCGCCTCTACCTCGCTCGTTCCTGCTCCGATTCGCTTCAAAATTAGCGCGTCTTACTCAGGAGAGCCCAGGCTACAATCGCGCGCAAACGGAACGGAAATCCGGTAAGTACTAACCGCGCTACACTACATACAGTAACAGGGTAAGAAAGGCGACAAAGAACGGGCGATATCTCGTCCGTTATTTGTCGCCTCGGCGCGCAAAGTACGTTCCCATGACGGGGGAGTCCAGCGCGTTCGAACGAGCCGTAATGCGCGCGAATCGGCCGACGGACGGTGGAGTTGCGCTCCGCCCACCCCGGGGGGAGTGCAGCTCCTCCTCCTGTGCTTGTATTTCATTCGTTTTGGCTCGCACTTGCTTTACTCATTCACTAATACACTCTACTCCACAGGTAGAACATTATCTGAACAAACCACAGCCCAAAGACACGTCGAGGAGGGTGGGTAGTAGTCCCACTACTACCCACCTTCCTCGACGCACAGCGCTACCGTTCCTGATCGTATCGCCGCGCAAAAGGCACCGCCAGAAAGCGGCTTAATGCAGCTTTCTGTCGGTACCCTTTGCGCAACGATACGACCATGTAGCGCGTCGCTATCTACATGTGCTCCTCCTCCCCCCTCCAGCTGCTCACCACCCCTTCTATCTCTCCACAGGGACTCTGGAATGCTATGTACATGTCTAGTAACATCTTATGTAGTGTATATACCTTTTCAATAATGATTTGTACTCCTATGTGCTGCATAAATAGTAGACTGAGCAAAACTGAGCAAAACAGCGAGTTTTGCACACTCATTCCGTCCCTACAAAGCTAGGTAGACCTCCAATACATCTGTGGAGTGTATAAATCGATAACTCGTGTAGCGCCGACAAGCGGCAGTACCCGCTACCTCGACCCTAGAACCGCGGGTAAATGCGCGTCGTGTAACATCCCGTGTCAATGATAGCCATGCCGAGCTATGCTTACAGTGAGAGGGCTGTTCGAAGCGCCCAAGGCCGGTGCCGGAAACGCGTCGGGAGCGAGCGCCCGTGGGCGTACGGTCATGTGAGCGATTCGTGCGGTCAACAACGCGCGCAGGCGCCCGCGCGTCGGTATAAGGCCGCACGGCTGGCGTCTCCCCCGCGTCCCTCCCCGCCCCTGCGCATGCTGTCCCTCCCCGGCCCTGCGCCCGCTGTCCCTCCGCCCCGCTGTCGCGCCGCACTGCCCTCGTCGGCCCTCTCTACATGGACCACAGGGCCAACGCCTCGGCTGCCGGCACCACCCCCCCAGGCCCCGTCATACATGCCCCTCGTCCCAGCGTGGCCTCCCAAGCGGCGCCAGCTGGCAATCCGCGGTAAGCACCCCCTTTGTGTTGCGACGGCCGCATGAATGCCCCAGCATGGTGCGGCATGCATCATGGTGGCGCACCCATGGGGGATGCCTGCAGCGCCTGCCTGTCTCCTCCGCCCCGCCCCCTCCCCCTGCCTGGTCTGCAGGCGCTGGTTGCTGCGCCGCACATGCGCCTGCCCGCGATGGGCAGGACCACGGCCCTACGATGGCGCGGGCGCAGGGGCCCATCCCCCCCTCCTCACACCCTAGGCTGCCCCCCTGATGCCTGACCCTTGCTCACGCCGCCGTCGCCAGATGGCCACTTGCCCCGCCGCCGCCCCGCCCCGCCTCCCCGCTACGCCGCGATGTGGACGCCGCGGCATTCATGCTGCGTGCGCTGAGTGGGGAGCCTCCGGATTGCCCGGTCGAGGATCACCTGGAGCCCCCCAGCCCCCCACCATCCCCCTCGCCATCCCCCTCCCCCCCTCCCTCGCGTGCACAGACGCCGTCCTCGCCGCCAGGATCCCCCCAGCTCATCGTCACCCTCCTGGACGATGCCCCTGCCCCCAGCGGCAATGCTGGAGGGGAGGGTGCCTGCAGCGATGGCCATGCCGCGCCCGCACAAGCCCCCGGTGGTGGCAACCGGTCACAGCGCGGCAAGCGTAAGCGTCGCGCCGCCCGCCGCGCGGCAGAGCGCGAGGACCCCTCCACCCGGAAGGTTCGGTCCTCAGCCACGCGCTATGCGGCGCAGGCCTCTGTGCTGCCCACGCCTGAGCCCGTTCAGCTCAAGAGGATGGCCAAGGGGTGCTTTGTCGCCGTGCGTCACCGGGTGGGGAGCCGCAGGCTCAGCCAGCTGGACGCGCTGCGCGCACAGGGCTTTACGGTCTACGATTGGGACGGCGTGTGAGTCCCCCCATCCTTTCATATGCCGCTATATTGCTCATACGGTGCTTGCTAGCACCACCCAGGCGATATTGGACGGCGCCGACCGCATTGTCGGCGTCCTCGCCGGGCGTCCCGAGGACCCCGCCTGGGATGGCGTAGTTCATGAGGCAAACATCGCGATGCACCGCGCTCGTCGCCGTTGCCGCTTTCGTCGCCCTGACGTGGTGCATCGCCGGGGCAGCTATCCAACGCTGGCCCACGGCGTATCCTTTGGCGGTGGGCAGCGTGTAAGCAACGCATGCATCTGTGTATTTAACATACTAATTCATGCACCCAGGCCCCCCGTGGGCTCAAGAACTCTGCGGGCAACGCATCAGCGCTATCTGACCTGTGTGCCGACCCCGCCATGCGGCGCATTGCCGGCTTTGGAAATCGTAAGCGGCCACTCCCTATGCCATGCGCCAGCCCTAACAACCGCATGCTCGCAGACATCCTTGCCACGTATGCCCCAAAAATATATCGCCACATGAACGCCGAACTGGGCAAGCTCCTCCGCGACAACCCGGACCTCACGCGGCCGTTCAACACCAGCATGTACCCTGCGGCCAGCTTCAATTTTGGACCCAACTCCGTGTGCTTTGAGCATACTGATTCGCTCAACGACCCGTGCAATTGGATTCATATTACGGCGCTGGGCACATTCAACCCAGACAAAGGAGGGCACCTTATTCTCTACGACCTACGCCTTGTCATCCGGTTCCCGCCAGGGTCCTCGATCCTGTTTCCCTCGGCACTTCTGCGCCATGGCAACCTTGCTGTCGCTGGTCATGAGCACCGCATGTCGTTTACGCAGTACTGCGCAGGCGGTCTGATGCGATGGGTGGCTTGTGGGGGGCAGACGGTGGGCTCGTTAAAGAAGAATGACCCAGCGGGGTATGCTGCATATCAAGCGTCCCTTCCAAAGCGCGCTGAGGAGTGCATGGCCCGCTTCTCCATGCCTGCCAGCCTCTTACAGGACATCAGGGGCGGCAGCAATTAAAATGCGTAATTTCATGTCATCCCATGTACATTTTGTGTGCACATTCAATCCCATAGTTCTTGACGTCATACATTCCCCCGATCCCTCTCTGTTTGGCCACTGGCATTCACTGCACAGTGCGCGGCCATTGTGTTAGATGTCGCTCTTCGCGAGACCGAAAGACGGCCCAGATACCGGCGAAAAGGCATTCGCGCTGGGATGGGCCAACATGGAGGCCAGGGCGGCAATGTTATTCTTAAAGGGCATCAGCACATGGGCGCGCGCAGAGCGGAAGGCAGCATACCTGGGCGCAGGCATGGGGCGTGCGCCTGGGACATTCAACGGGGTGCGTTGGCGGGGCGGCGGGAACAACAGAAGAGCAGAGACGAGGGAGGCGAACAGGCCGCCATTCTCGCCCATGCATTCAGAACACTGTTGTATACATGTCAGCACACCGTTGCACATAAACGCTCCGCCCGTTGCCCCCTCGCACCGTCCGCGACAGGGCCAACGAGCTCGCCAGCGTCTCTTTCTCTGCGGTAAAAACCCGCGTAAGGGCTGTAGCGCCTCTGGACAGCGCTGGTATGTTCGCATTCTGTCCTCATCTGTTGGCACTGGTCGGTGAGATTCAATATTTCTGGTCTTTTACAATACATACAATACAGAATAGATAGATAGCGCGAAGAGGGATGAACGCACAAACGGAAATAGTGCGCTATATCATAGCTCGTAACATACACGTCTGATCCACTAGAACAGCAGGCATGACGTGAACGCCGGGGGGGAGGAGAGGGTCGGCTTCTCTACAGAGTGAGGTGCATGGCCTTCTGTCGCTGAGGAATCTCCAACAGATGCCCAAACCGTAAGGCGGCTGTTGTTGCAGACGGAAGTGGTCGTGTTCGTGTCCGACGAGGTCGAATACGGTGAGCAGGGAGCCTGCGTCGCCGAAAAATCTTCCCTGATCGGGGCAAATGTTCCACGCACGCAGACAAGGTTGCTGTGTCTCCGAAGCAGCGGGATCGACACGTCGTCCCCAGTCGTTCCACAGATGCGGTTCAGCGGAGATGTCGAAGCCGTTATGGTCAAGTTGGGTGTAAAGGAGTAACAGCTCGAATATGAAGTCGACCGGTAGGCGGACAATTGAACGTCGGTTCAGGGTGAGGATAGGATAGCCGCACCCGAAAGCGTACGGTGACAACCAGCTGTTGAGTGCGGTAGCAGGACTCGCGGCGACAGGATCCAACGCGGTTTCGGAGGTGGAGGTGTAGATGGTGATGGAACGGTCGTTAAAGGTGTCGAACGTGGTTACTCGAGTTATGCGCGCGAGTGTCACAGGGGAGTTGGAACACGGGTGGGGGGATGTTGTTGGAACGCCAAGTAGGAGTTCTTCGTCTTCGTCGAGGAGCTGTTCCAGCTGCTCGCTCTTAGAGGCGGGGACGAAGATCTCGAGGGAGTGTGGGCGGATGGATGGATCCCGGAGCAGAAAACTCAACGCGGAGAAACCACCAATGACGGCCTGCGTTTCGGACAGATGTTCAAGGAGTGATTGACAGTGAGGGACGTAATGATGCAATAGACTGTCGTGTTCGGCTAGGAGCATGTGCTTCACAACGCCACAAAGGACACTGCACGAACGACGTAGCGCAAGGATTGAGGTCATGTCGCAGTTGACGATGACATGCCGGACGACGTCCGCAGGCAGTCTGAAGGAATGAATGTCAGAACAGGTCTTGGGACAGCAAAGGACGTCACGAGAGCTTACTGCAGCAACGGGAATGATAGCGGTCGAGACTGTAAGGGCATAGCGACGACGAGGATTTGGCGGGATATTGGAGATGGGCGGTATTGCAGAGGGGTATATAACGTTGAAGCGATAGCGTAGGTGTGGCGGTCGACGCGGCTAGGCTGAGTTGGTGAGCAGAAGCTGGCAGATAAACTCACCGTGAGGCATGGAGTGGAGGTCGCCACGAGCGGGTGTCAGTGGGACAGGAACCCTGAACAAGCCCAATATGAGGCATATTAAACGACGTCACTCTGAACAACGACACGGAGCAAGCATAACGGTCCGTATCATGTATGTGACGGCGTGTCATTGTGAGTTATGGTTACAAGGTACCAGTGAAGCCGCTGTCGTTCAGAACGGTTTTACCGCGGGGAGCACGAACCAAAAGCGACAAAGCATCTAACTCGAAAATGCAGATCCACCGGTAAACGAGTATGTTGTTCACGAAGACTTGACGGCGTTCTCTTCGGCAGAAAAATTCAACGAGCAGTATGTCGTCTAACACGAGGTCCGTAGGCGGGAGTCGTGGCATGGTATGAAAGGGGCCATAACGATAGGTGGCATCAAAAATGGCATCAAATGTCTGAAAGTTGTTCGCAGCGTTGATGAGCGTTCCGCGTTATGTCCGCGCGAAAGTGGGACTCACTACAGGGCCGTGTGTGGATGTCGTAGAAACATGAGAGGACTCGAGTACGGAATCTTCGAACCCTGCTCCATGTAAATGTCAGGCAGGTATCGGACAGGGAGGATAACATGCGTACAGTGACGAGGTAGGGAGTGGTTGAAGGTGTGTAGTTGTTGGGCGCTTGATCTGTCTATATCGCGCACGAAGCTGAGATTGATGGTGAAGCGAGAGTGGCGATGGAGGCAGTTAATGTTAACATCCAATTTGCTCAGTGATCCTACCGCCCACACTCTGAGAGGACCTGGCGATTCAGGACTACAAAGGTAGCTGGTGTCGCGAATACTTCTCCACAGGCGGTCACGCGGAAGCTGTGAGATATAATATATGTTGTTGGTGGTGGAAGTGTAGTCGAGGAAGCGATGGAGCCGTCTGCGAAGCATGGAGATGAGCCAACGCTATAACTTGACGGAGGTAAGCACTGACCTCTGAAGACCTGGGGATATTTGGTATGACAGTGGAAGCAGCATGGAGTACGGGTCTCTGAGATGCAGCACAATTGAACACTCAGATGCTGTGATAAGCAGTCGCCACTAACCGATGGGCCTCGCAGGTCATGATAGTGATGGCGGTGGGAGTTCGGGGTGAACGCGGACGACTTTGGCGGAGAGCACAACTTATATGACCGAAGGAATGAACGTAAATATGGACATCGGCAATGCAGGAAATTATGCTAGTACTCAGCACAGAACGGAGCATCGAGGGACAAGTCAAATCATAACTCGTAACTGCAAGGTCTGTTCAATGACGATTACTGGCAACACCGTAACGTTCTGTGGGAGAAACGGATCTCGAAGCGTACAAAGAGACGTACACGGTCTGATGGTCCACAGTCTCCACGCGACGGCCACTCCGTATGGAGCCTGGTGTAGAAGACGCAAGTTATGGAGGTCGGTCCCGAGGAGGTCGTACGTGGTGACTAACGATCCCGGATCTCCGAAGAAACGTCCCTGATCAGGGCACAGGTACCATGTACGTAGACAAGGTTGTTGCCAGGCGGTCTGTGAAGGAGAGACTCGGCAGCCCCAGTCAGCCCATCGATGAGGCTCAACCTTAACGCTGAAGTCGTGCCGAGCGAGGTGCGTGAAGATTCGTATGAGCGATAAGTCGAAGCCAAGAGGAAGTCGCACGATGGAACGACGGTTGAGGGTGAGAACTGGGTAGCCGCACCCGAAGGTGTGAGGTGAAAGCCAGTTAACCAGTGCAGTGACCGGGGCGGATGCGATAGGCTCAAGGGCCGTTTCCGAAGAGGAAGAGAAGATAGAGATTGTGCGACCTGTCGAACGACAAACGAATGTCGTCGTACGCGCGATGACTGCACGTGTGATTGCGGGGCGGGGGAGGGGATGGGGGGAAGGAGGCACGATTTGCAAATGTTGGTTATGGTCTTCATGCAGGAGTTGTACGAGGAGGTTGCCAGTGGACATCGGAACGAAAATGTCGAGGTTGGTTGGACAGAGAGAGGGGTCACGGAGGATGTAGCTTAGTGCCGCGAAGCCGCCGATAACAGCTCTGGTTCTGACAAGGACGGTGATGAGAGCGCACACGTCTGGAACGTAGTGGTAAAGCAGCCGATCACGGTCGGAGCATAGCACGTCTTTGGCGTGAGCGCACAGAAGGCGGCAGGACCGTTGCATGGACAAGATGGAAGTGAGTTCGCATGAATCGAACACTAGGCGGATAATTTCGGATGGAAAACTGTGGACGGTGAACGGCTAAGTGAGGGATGAAGAGATAGCGAAGTCACTGTGGAGCTCACCTGAGGAAGTTAAACACGTCGTGCTGCGACTGGGGTAGCATAGCGAACAATGATGCTGGATGTGTTGTGTGGTAGTAGGTTACGTTGTCCGTAACGGAGACGCAGAGCGCAGGCAACATATGACAGAGAGCGCGAGGGTGTGAAGTGGGCGACGTTGCGCGCAACGCGAGAGAAAGCGGGGGTGAAGTAATAGTCATACGCAGCGGTGTGATACATTCTTCTGTGTACATGAGACAGTACATAATTCATAACCAAACGAAACTCTCGAAGACGTCATCGTACATTTAGGGCACGAAAGGCAGAACAGTGGAAAGGGTGGTGATGGATAATCGAACATTCTACACACGCGAATAACTGAACGGGTTGTAAGAAGGATATCAGAAGCAGTACGGAGCGCGCTTTCACAAGGGGTAGTGACCGGGGAAGGCAGCAGTTGTAGCGCGGGCACTGAGCGCCACTGCACGGTGGTCGGAAAGTTTGCACCGCCCACCGCAGGGGTAGCCCCCACGGGTCCAGCGCACCGTAAGGAGACGGTCAGGAAGAGAAATGAAGGCGTCGGGAAACGGGGTAGGAGTGAAGGAGCCGACGATACAGTAATGGTCGCCAAAAAAGCGACTGGTGCGCGCACAACCAACGTCGGCGTCACATTCGGCGAGTGGGCTATCCCTCCACGCCAGAGGGCGAGAACGGAAGTCGTATCCGCGGACGGAGTACTTCTTCATGGCATTCAGCGTCCGCGGCGGAGGTAGTTGGAGGTCGATGAGCTGCACCGGTGATAGCAGGCCCTGCCCAGCGAGGGTGTATTGTGGATAGGCCATGCAGTACCCGTCCGCAGTGAGGTAGTTCATAAGGTGGGACGACCAGAAGTGTGGGATGGGAAGGAGGGGCGAAGGAGAAGAGGATTGAATGACGTCGATTTCTTTCTGACCCCGACGAAGGTGAATAACGCGTTCGATCGCCGGATTGTCGTACAGGTAAACGGTGTTGTCCGCGGTGTGAACGACATAGGATTCCTGCAGGCGAAGGTAGTCCAACATAGGTTGCACGGCGTGACGGGGTGTGTAGATGTCGAGGTCGGCAGGCTGCCATGAATGAGAGCGGGCGAAGTCGAGGACGTGCAAAGCTGAAGAACCGGAGACAACGGATGATGTCAAGCGGAGGGCATCGCGGAAAGCGAGGGGGTGGTCGAAGAAGAGCGACAGCATGGCGGTGTAGCGTAAGTCGAGGGTGTGCGCAGCCGCGGTCTCCGCCATGTTGGAGAGAGCGCGCCAATCATGAAGGGCGCGGAGGTCCATGGTGGTGGCCTCAGACATGTACGCAGCACTGTGGTGGAGTAGAATGATGAGCATGCTACATGCATACAAACGTCAAATCACGGTACCTCTCTGACTGCACACAAAGCTGGTCGTCTGCAGGTTGGAGGAGGGGATAAGGGCTCTGAATGTGAGAGCAATGGGGCGGCGGTGGTGAACTGGAACGAACATGGAGAAGTCAGGGCCGATAAGTGGAGGGGCGAAGTTTAGAGTGTGCGATGCGTACGAGTCAGGAGACATGTTACTTCACAAAGAACCCAAGTAACGCGTAGATTGCGGACGAAGGAACGGCGCAGAAGCAACACGACGACAGGAGGCGAAGAGATGCGAGCTTAGCAACATAAACGGCATTGGTGGGCACTATAAATACATACACTACATCGTTAACGCCAAACAAGCAGGGGAGGAACGAAAAACGCAAAGGAGAGATGGTAAAAATTGTGTGAAATGTTACGAGCATTCTAGGACAGTATGGAACATTAAATCGTCAAGTCCTCATTCTGGGGGCCGTTCTCAGCGCCCACGTCCTGTACCTCTTCACCGACGACTTGCTCGACCGGGAACACTTCTCCCCCTCGAACGACACGAATGTACGCAGAGCGGAGAATGTTGCATCTGCGCACGCGAAGAAATTCCACGGTCACTTCCAGCGCCCCAGCAGTGTCCTCACGAAGCTGCAAGGCGCACGCAACGTGATACTGAAGAAATGCAAGTAAGTATCATGGAATAAGCCCAATTAGGAATGCACGCACTGATGTCCCGTACCGGTTGCGGCGCGAGAAGATGACGTAAATGGGCATGTCGAAAGGTTCCCGGGGGATGAAAGTCTGCACGCCGTCGCGACGCGGAACGACAATACGAGGAGTGGTGGAGGCGTCGTTGATGGGAGTGTCAACGGTGTTCCAGCACGTCTCGAGTCGAACATTGTCCGCTCCGACACGCAACAGGTAGACGGTCACCAGCAAATGGCGCTGAGGGAAAGGAAGGTCAACGAGGCGAAAAATAGAGACAGTGGAATACACCCACGTTATGGTCCTGACCGGGGTGCGGAGGGAGTTGGACGTAGATGGGGAACGTGTGGATGAGATCTGAACTGTCGGAAGAAGACATGACACGAGAACGACGATGTACTGCTGGTGAAGGAAGACCATGTGCATGGGGTGAATTTATACCTCACGATGTCAGCGATACGACGGACGAGCTGCAATGGTACGCATGGGTGATGGGTAACATTGCATCGACGCTCGACAGAACGGTTGCATACGCCAAGGACGCGGGACGGAGTGTTCGACACGGTAACGCTGTGCAAGAAGTTATCTCGAAGGGCAGTCCCCTCCGTCAAATGTCATTGATCGCTGATGTTGAGAACTCGGAGCACGAAGATAGCGGTAAAGCTATGCAGAGGAGGAATATGGAGGGCGGCAGATGATGAATATAAAGATGAACGACGCACGACTGACGTGTGCGACCATGTGCGTACTTTGCGCACAACGTAGCTGTGGCAATGTACATTTTGACCATGTCGATCGGATTCGGATCATCTGTTGGGGCGCGTTAACATCAGCGAAATGCAACGATCCGGAGGTTCAGTGCGAACCGGAAAATGAAAGACGTGCAGACAGCGTACGCAGTGAGGAGCTGATAGACGGATAACGGAATGAGAAATCGCGCAATGAACGGCTGCAGGTGACGAAGTTGTATGGAGAAAGACGCCAAGTAAACCAGAGGTAGGTCAGCTGAAGTCCTGGTGGTAGTACGGCGTTATGAAGAGCAGCGCATTGGTATGACGGGTAATGCTCTGCGCTTGAACGACGGACCGGAGGACGACATTGCAACTGGCAAAGGTGGAAACGGAGAGAAGCCACATAGAATGGATGTAGGTCAGCCGAGGTCTACTGGCATTTCGGGGTTATGAGGATTACAGGAACTGTACGGCGTGCAATGTTGAGTGCAAGGATGACATTCCGATGGATGCTGTTTGACGTTGCGAGCGTGATGCACGTAACGAAGTTGAATACGGAGAGGCGTCAGGTAGAATGGACGTACGTCAGGCATTGTACTGCTGGCATTTTGGGGTGTTGGAAAGCAGACCACTGGCATGAATGTCGTCCGCACCAGAGAGCGACTGTTGGAAACATTTCCCAGTGAACCGCTACCGGTGCAGCGGTGAGAACCATTTTGCATCGTAGCTGAAAGCCATAGAGGTGGAAAATCGCAGGGCGCGGTCGTGGAGAAGTCGACCTATGGAGAAGTCAACATATTGGTCTGTATAAAAGGACGTGCGTGATACGCAGCCAGATTGGAGTAGAATTCGACGTCACAACGAAGACAGCATGTCACTTGTAACAGGTGAGTTTGTATAGGCACGTAATGGCGATGGTTGGTTAACAAACCTTGTCAGTCAACCGAGCCGTTCTGATGTCGGCGTGGCCAAACAATCTCGGCCGCGCAGCGGGACGTAACGGTGATCATCAAGTGCGTAGCAGCTGGCGATTCATCCCAGAGGACCGCGATGAGCTATATGATTGGGCCACCGTCGTCGACGATGACGCGGAAACATTGGACGGGCGGGTGTTCAAGCGCCTCGTTTATGACGCCTCTGTGCTCCCCGCTGACGCAGAGGACGGGCTTTTCGAGGTTACCCTACTTCTGCAGGGTTTCATGCGCGAGCACGCGTTGTCCGTCCTAGGAAACTGGTCGGGGTATGTCTTCATTAATTCTCGAAGAATAGCGTTACTCACAATTTTTAGGAGAGAGAGAGACGCCACGCAGGCGATGCAGTTCCTTAAACTGGACGGCGGACGATTTGGGACGTTGTTCGCAGCGCAGCGCCAAGCGCTGGATAACATACGTCATCTAATTCATCTGCACGTCGGAGGCGAGCCGGTGAACGCAGACGAGGACGACCAGATTGTGCTACGTCGGCCTGTATTCACAAAGGTATGTGGTTTTTGCAGTAGACGGTCGCAATTGACCTCATGCCTGTTGGTAGGTACGCGGCGCGGGCGTCCAAGCGGTAGGAATTGCGCTGGACGATACAAACGATCCGTTCGGAGCTGCACGCAGAATTAGCCGGCGCTGGCGTATCGATCATGCGGTGGAGACGTTTGTTCGCCGCCCGAACGGGTCGAAGATGCGTGTTTCTCCCGAAGCACTCCGTACCGGCGATTTCGTTGAGGCTACGGTCACCGCGAACATTCGGATCTTGCGCTCTCGTAAGCATCGCAAGACGGTGGTCGAGTTCGAGATGCATGAAGTTGTCCGGCTCTGGAGTGCAGGGGAGGTCAACGTGAGTTTTTTGTGCAAGGCGGCGGGAAAAGCAAGTCACTAACGGTGCTATAGAAGATCTGCACTTCGACCGACGATGTCGACACTCCTGGCGCTGGAGGTTCGCGTTCGGTGCAGATTGTTCGGAAGGGTGCGTCGTTGCTCGAGGGCAAGGTTGATGTGGAAGAGGGGTTTCGCATGAGGGATTGAACCCCGCACACGAACGTGGCTGTCTATTGAATGGACTCTGATTAGCAGTGTTGTACTACTAGTACGGGGGTGTTGTGTTATTGTTGGGCTCCAATGGCAGAAAATTTTAGACGAGCGTACCCGAGTGCCCCAGCTAGAGCATTGTCCACCAGCGATGCGTTTTGCCACATTGTTGAAATGAGTACGATAGCGTGGGGCTGACGGTGAGCACATCTTCGACACCGCCCGAATTTGGTTTTCTTTCGGAACTATCTGGCACTACCGCCTCGCAAGCAGAGCCAGAACGGACATCTGTCGGACGAAACGCGTACGTCATGGCCGTGTTGCACTGTAGAGATGAAGTAAGTGTTAAGCGTGGTGAAGGATGTCAGACAGATGATTACGTTGACAAGTGTCGAACGTCGGAGTCGAGTAGAGAGAGCTGAAGCGCTGATGAGCATGAGTTGAGAAGGTGACGTTCAGTGCTCAGCATTCAAGGCTTAGCGCTCACGTCGCGGTGAACTGCTCGTCAGATGCGAAACCAGTTGACGTCGTCAACGCGGTGTATTGGAGACAAACAACACGTTGTGTTACAAGGTACAGTGTGAGCAACACAGCACGACGCCACAGTGAAAGCGAATAACGTGTTTGTAGAATGTCTGCAACACGAGCTGCGGTTGACAACATGGCTATGACGGCACTGGATAGCAAATGTTACACAAAAGAGCCAAAATGTCCGAACTACAATTCTGCACTGAACGCGGATGTGCGATGGCACATCATAACTACAAAAACTTCAGTGCCAACGAACGCGAAACAGAGAGGAACGGATGCGCACCTTCACAGACTGATGTTACTCTCATTGGGCATCAATTCCGCAGGACCGGGGCCGCCGAACAGTTGCGCGATACGTAGCAACTCAAAACTGACCCCCCACCCGTTCCAAACCTGTCGACTGTTGCTGTCCTTAGATTTGAATCGACGAACGTAGCACTCCACCAGGGCAACATCGGTCTTGCGCAGAGTGTCGGGCAAGATCTTATCCATGGAGTTCCATGGACCGAGAACGTCGATGGCATTGAAAACGTCTTCGAACGAAGACGACGTGTGTTCTCCTCGCGTAGACAGGAAGCGACTGGCAAAGGTGGTAAGCCCTGCGTTGGTAGGATCTGGGGTTTGAGGTGAGCTACATTCGTCAACACAAGAAGTTGCCACTCACCACCGGCAGGTTTCACACGACCGAACTGGACCAGTCTCGCAACGTCGTGATCGCGATCGTTGAGCAAGCGCAGACCAATGCTAACCCGAGAACCCTCGGTAGGAGTGAGCCAAATGGACGTGACAACACCTGCCATCCACAGCGTCACCGGACGGCCATCGAAGCACAAGTACTTGTCAAGACCGCTCCCATCACCCACAGGACCCCACTGCGCGGACGGAGGCATGAGACCAATCGAAAATCGATTGGCGGAAGCATCGACGAAATTCAAGATAGGAAGGAGTCGACTGCGATGAAGGAGGAAAGTCAGCGGGTTGAACAGGTATATCCCACAGTTTCACGTACGCGATAAATTCCTCGGTGATGTACTCCATCTCCTTGGTAAGGAAGTTCAAGTGTGTTGCGAGTACCACCTCGCCCTGGCGCGGGGATGCGACTACAACACTCGGATCAATAAGCTGACTAGAAACAAATCAGAACACAAACCGATAGAATGACCAGCGACGCCTGCAGGAGCGGAAGCAGATTGCGGAGGAACAGCAATGCGTAACGGATCCCTAGGGATACGGGCCGCAGAGACAGCCGCATGCTGGGGAGCTTAGGTAATATGAGCGTAAGATCGCGAAACACTCCCTCAGTTGAGGCACGTACGTGAACTCCCGTCTACAGAGGAAGGAACAGCGGCCTCGATACTAGAAATGGTCGATGCGAGAGAAGGAGCGAATTCATTTGCAGGACCCGATGCGTTGTCATCATCCGCAGTGTCCGAAGACGAGGATGCTCTGGTGAGAGGCTTCAATCAGTTGCTGGAAAGATAATCATAGCGCAAAGTGCACAGACCGAACACGTTTAGCGTCGGGGGCGACGTTCTCGGCGTCCTGCTGGCGGTGTTTACGCGCCATGATTGCGATGAATGAGTGGGCGAAGTATGCACTGCGTGGTGTGCAAGAAGAAGGGGAGCGGGCGGGAGGGCGCGGGCAAGGGCAGAGGGAACGAATGGTTCATATAAGGGTTCATAAGTCAACGACAAGCCGACGCAAAGTGTGTCCATTTTGCGAGACGCACCGCGGAAGTAGTGGGGATGACGTCCGATATGTAAATGCTAAGTGGTCAGCAGACGACGTAAAAATGAAAGGCGATCGGGACTTACATTCCAGGGATATGTACGAAGGAACAGAATGGAAGAAGGATGAGCCGAAAATGGAGCATAACGTGTAACATTCGAAACCCAATGAACTTGTCATGCACAGGGAGCATGGCGCGTGAAGAACGTAAAAGTTGGCAATGAAGCATTACAGGTATTTATTGACCACGAACGGAGCGTACGAACGTAACTAAACCTGCGCGGATACGGCCCGCGTGCGAGGGGCACGTACGAGGACCGTCATCGAACTGAGGCCGTAATGAATGGAGGGCGGCTTGTTGGAATGAACATCTACGTTCCGCTGAATGACACTGCATTCTAGCCACACCACATCTCCAGCACAGACGTCGTGCACAGTGGTCCGACTGATCTGGCGGCGGTGGACGGTGAAAGCAGTGGCGTCGTAAAGGGAACGAAATATCTAAGTCACGATCAGAATTTCGGAAAATGACGAAGGGAACGCAATGGTCACCTGCTGTTGATCTGGTAGGTGGTCATTGCTAGCGACAAATATGTCGGGCTCAGCTGAGACATAGAGCGCATGAGACGCGTGCGTGCAACGAGCTGACAGAACAAACTCACTGAGGGAGGTTGCATGCAAAGAACGTGCCTGTTCGAGGAGTCGCATGCTATCCACCGGTCGGATTAGCTCCAATTCAACGTGAAACGTTGCTCGTTGTGTAACGCGGTCTATAGAGACCAATAGGGCCACGAGTTCGCCCACCACTGTGAGGGTGACCGGAGCTCCGTCGACACATGCAACGGAGGCAAGCGGACCCTCGCCCCAGGCGAGCGTACGCGGCATTGTGGTGGGGGAAAATGAGTTGGAACGGCCGACGAAGTCGAGCATGTGCTTGATCGTAGTCCTATGAGATATCAGAGACAACTACATGGCGCATATCATCCTCCTACATACCGATATAACTGAGATGAAACGTGAAGCGGCAAATACGGCGTGTACTCCGTCAAGTCTGAGAGGTCTAGTTGAGATTGCGTGGGAGGATCGACCGTAGATGTAGAGTGAGTGCTGTCCACACTACGGATGAATTGCGGTTAGAAACGATAGGCAGCTGTGATTGCCGTACGAACCTGGACGTTTCACGCTCTGGGGAGTGCTCAGAAGGTGTGATGAGGTGCATGGATGTTGCGTATGGGACGGTAGACAGTAAAGAGTGTGCGCGAGACGAGGGGATGAACGGCTTTATATCTGTTCACAGGAGCGCGATATGACAGGGGGGAATCAAAGGGAAACAAAATTTTTGTTCGCAGGTGTATACATTTCCGGAAAGCAAGCAATCCATTACAACTGGAGCAGACGTACATGTATGGTCAGGCCGTAGACGAAGTATGCACGTCATCATACTGCGGAGTCGGAAACGGAGTCATTGTCAGAATCGTCTATGAGAAGTTGACCGTCCTCTGCAGCATGCGCGAAAGCATCCGGGATGCGTACGTTGGGGGTGCCCGATGCTCCGGTTGACGTAGCAGGAGTGCCCTGCACCGATGCAATGCATTGTTCCCAAGTGACTCCTTCAATGGTGTCCGTGCGAGTGCGGAGGCTGACGTGGCAATTCGGAGGGTCTTGTTCGCTCATTGTTACGGCAAACTGCAGACGAATGACTTGTACGAACTGCAGATAGGGTTATCAGGGTCGATGCCATACTGCAAATCACAACGCACTTACTGGATCACCGGTGATATGTACCCTAGACACGACGATGTACAACGGGGCTTCAAACAAGTCCTTCGGGAGGAAGACCTGTGTCCCCGGGCGGTCCGGGTAACTCGCAGCGACTCCCATACGACCGTTCGTATTGCCTGGGACGTGATTGATCACAAGACATTGGGCATGAGCAGTTCCCGGGGTGTCGCCGTCGTCATTGAGAGACACGTTAACCAATACATGACGCTGACAAGTGTTATTAAGTGAACATGATAAGAGTGTTGCTAAGAAACTTACCACATAGTCGTCGTCAAATGAATCGCTCACAACGCGCAGATACAGCGGAAGTTGGTAGGGTAGGCCTATGGGGACATTCAGACGCAACGGCATCGTGGGAGGAGCTCAAAGGGTATGACAGACAATGCACGGAGACGTACCCGTTATATGGTGGTAAACGGCTGAGACATTCACGCAAGCTTCCACTACCAGTCTTCGCTGCTGACAGTAGTTATGAACTGTTCACAGCCGCTTGCGGTACGCGTAGTTGAGTCGGCGCTTGGGAAAGATGCTCGCACGAAGCGCAAGATCGGCGCCTGTGACATGCATACTACCTACCTCTTCGACCGCTTTTTCGGGCTGCCTGACTGTTTATCGCTGTCGGGAACAATTGGTCTTTTCTTTCTATCTGCGCGCAAGTATTCCGCATTAACATGTTGTTGAAGGCGGGCCAGAACGGAGTGCCGATCCTGTGGATGAGAAGGAATACTTCGGATCGTGGACACCGTACGTCCTTCCTCATCCACTCGCTGCAGAGCGCCTTTCCGACGCAGTTTCTCCTCCGCGACTGTCTGCTCATCGACGGAGCCATGTTTAGCAATGGTTTGTAATGCTAGGATTTCCAGACGAACATTCTCCTTCCGAATGTCTTCTGACTGGCGACAACAGATCTTGGACTTGTCGAAAGGCCGCAAAATAGTGACGCCGCTGAGAGACGTTGCACGCGACAGCATAACATACGGAGACTCGGTGCCCATACAACCTGCCAAATCAACAATGATTTCATCGAAAGTCTGCCCTTGAGCCTTATGCGCAGTAATAGCGAAAGCAGGTTGTATTGGTACTTGAGTGCGTTTAATGGTGCATCTTGCTCCACTATGAGGATGGGTAAACGTCATGCTAACGGTGTCTTCCAACACAGGGAACAGGCCAGCATCGAGGTGATCCATGGAGGTCGCAACGGCGTCATCAAGCCTTACTACACATGATTTAAGGTAACGCTTGCCAGTAAGTTCGTCTTCAGCATACCGTATGGTGTCTAATGTGCCTATACTACCATTGACTATTCCGCCACCAACATCATAGTTTTGAGTAATGATCACGGGCATCCCAAGAACTAAAGGAATTTTTCCCAACCTATGTGATGTCTGACCGGAATGCATGTCGCCCAATGTGGACAGCAAAGTCTCGTCACGTATAGGTTGTCCCGAGTGAACGTCAAGTGCGTAGTACCAATGCAACTGCTGGCCAGTCGCCTTAGCAAATGCAATAGCAGCGCTGACGTTCATCGCGTCTTTTGTAGCGTTGTCGTATACTATGATATGAGCTTTACCGGACGACTTCCGTCTGCGTTCACCGTCCCCATTGCCCAGCACGCGGGTACACAAAGCTCGGTAATCGTCATCCGTACAGCGTCCTTCACATAGGCGACTTAATAGCGCAACAAATGCGGTATCTCCGCGCTGGCGCATGACCTCGCGAAGAATGACCACAACGTCGAAGGACAACCATAATAATTTACCCATCACGACGTCCTGGCCCTTGGCCAGAGATGCATTGCGAGCAGTGCGCACCCACGCATATAGTCGTGTTTCGGACACAGGAGGAAGCTGCGCAAAGTCTCCCGCCAGGATGACGTTCACACCGCCAAAGGGCGAAAGGTCAGACTTGGCGTCGTTAAGAGCTTCGCTGATTCACGCTAGTAGCTTACAACCGACCATAGATACTTCGTCGATGAGCAAATAATCAACACCGTCCCACATTGCTTCCAGATCGCGCTTTGTCTTTTGATTAAATTTACCGTTCTTTCGCTGATCCAATCCTAGAGCAGCATGTAGCGTGGTGCCGCCAATGTTCCGTGCAGCGACACCCGTGAAGGCGGCAAGGCGCAATCGCCGAGCTTGGTTTCTTGCAGCAAAGAACGAAGTCAACGCTTGTATAACACGAGACTTTCCCGTACCGCCAACCCCTCCCAGATACATACGCAACGGTTCGGGATTATTCTGCATCGAATGCTCTGCTACGATTCGGAAAGCACGAGCCTGTTCTGTATTCAATTCCCACTGAAGTATATGTTGTTCAATTTCCACAGGACGTTCAGTAGCAGCGAATATAGGGTCACCCACACGAGCAGCAGTTACGTGGCCCTGATCACTGCCAACATGTCGGAGCGACGCCACGTCGCGCAAAGCGACACTGACATCTTCAGTATGTTCTCGCATATGGAATGGTTCGTCGTTCTCTTCTGGCGAAACTTTTGTCGCTAACAGCTTCTTCCATTCTTTTCGCCGTCGCTCGTACTCTGAACGCCATTTGTTTTCCAGATCTCGACCTTCATGAGGAAGGGATGATATATCGACAACATTATGGTGCGTTTGTGTTATGACCTTGTCGCTCGTCTGAAATAACCCGAACTTCTCAGCAGCCAGGAGACATGACTGTACTCTCTCAGTCTCCTTTCCTTTTTGCTGTGTTCGTACAGTAGCCATCGATTCGAGATGTGCAAGAACTTGCTCGTCGTCCCCTTCACTCAGTAACCCTGTCAAATCAATAGCATTCACGGACTCATCGCCTTCTACTCGTCCAAGCGCACGACACCGTTTTCTTTCACGGCCACGCTGTACATGATCGTTCCGACTATCACGGCATTCGTGTAGGAGCTGTAAGTTATCCATCACAGACAGTGCTTGTGGCGAAAAGTGATTGCGACACCTGCTGAACGCATCCTCCCATGTTTCTGCAGGTGACTTAAGGTCTCTCGGATCTCGCCACGGATGGAAAAGGATGAGCATCAGTCGACAGTAACGTTCGCGGTCAGCATCACGATCTCTCCTTGGAATGCTTGGCCCAATCAATACGGGTACGAAGCCAGATTCCGCAGTCAAAATTGTAGAACACTTCCGATCGTGCTCACTGTGGCCCGGTAAAAACAGCACTGACACCTTACGTCTAGCATCCGGAACGTTGTCGTCGTCAACAGCTTCATCATCTGTGGTACTGCCTTCATCGTCCGTCACTTCCACCTGACGTGTACGGACGTTGTCTTTCCGAATGGTAGCAACGTAATCCCATACAGACAGCGCTCGCAGAGAGTTCCCCCTGTGAGTGTAATCCATCAACTGCGAACTCAGCTGAACGATTGTGCCATCAGGAGTTGATGATATTGCCACTTCTTCTAGCCCAGCGTCGTCCCCGGTGATGCTCGAAGGCATCGGTTCAGGATCGTTAGAATCTGCGCCGTTTCCAGCATGGTCGGCATCCAAAGGCGCATCGTCAGTGTGCTCGTGACTGCTCGAGCGACACGGCTGTACATGATCTACGAAACGCTCAAAGGACGTCCAATACAGGTTCGCATATCGATGGCTGGTGAAATGATCTTCAAACTCCATTAAATACGATGCAACTTGAGGTGCGGACAGCTCTTGGTTGGAAATCAATGCAAACGCGGTGCGCTGCAAAAGTCTTTTTGATCGTTCACGTGAATCCGGCAGAGAACCACCTGAGCTATCCGTCTCAGCCAACCGCCGTATGGCAAGTTCGAGCGCGGCGTATGATACGTGCGCCTTCAGCGGAGATTTAGTGATGTAATCTGTTATGTAGTATATCACTGCCTTCGCCTCTTCCCCTGATCCAATGAATTGGATGTCCATGTTGCAGCGAAGACCTTCCAACATGGTAGGATTATAGTTGTTGATCATTCCATTAACTATTCGCAGTGTGAGTTCGCCCGTTTCACTGTCAACCGTGGTAGTGGGAATCACGTTTTCTTTCTCTAGGTCAAAGCGACATTTACGCGGACCGTCTCCACAGTACTTGTAGCAAGTTGCAGTATGTGAGTGTGATTGGTTAACTAGCACGAGTTCCCGTATGTCACGCTTACGGAACGCATCCAGAATGGGTCCTTCCATGTGGAGGGGGAACCCTCGATGGCTGTCTGGATGAACGGCTGGATACGGTGGATCATCAACACTGTCTGGGGGCTCATCTGGTACGTCATTGGATATAACGTCATCGAGGAAGTGTATGAGTCGTTGACCGAATTCAACCCCATCCTCCCCCTTCAAGCGTTGTTGCAGATCGTTCGGACTGAGCCCGCCTTCTATCCAAACCATCATATGACAGTGAAGTGTGCCTCGGCCCTGGGCTTCGACACAACCATAGTAAGCTTTTACATTGCCAAGCACGCCACCCGTTTCATCTTTACCGGATGGATCGAACCCAAGCAGCTCTCGAATGAAAGCCTTCATGTACAAATTAAAAAACCGCGCTCCTACAAAAGGATTGCGGGCGATCATGATTGACTGTTCCCATGTATTGGGTACGTGTTCGGGTAAAAGTGCGTCGATGTCTATGTCAGAACCACCTAACACTTTCACAATGGGGTTATACAGGTCTGCGGGGTTAATGGTTAGGTAAAAACTCGGCATACCGTGCGTGGCCATCAAACCTCGAATCTCGTTCCGCATGGCGACCCGTGCTGCAGCAGAGCCTGGTACGTTTCGAGTAACGACCTGTACCTCTTTCATTAACTGCAACACTTTCCGTTCCTCGTCGTTTTCAGCGGTAGCAAAACCACTCTCTGCTACCCGTGAGCATACCCGAGCGACACTCTCCTCTGAAACGGACGCAAAACGGTCCGCGAAAGATTGAAATTCTTCCTTACGAACCTTCAACCCGGTGTTCAACAAAACTGCACGTCGCTGCAATATGTTGAAGACAGTAAACAAAAACGTATGATGGGTTTGGAAATCCTTGTAAGCTGAATTCATTAGGTGACGAGCGTGCCTTTTGAACGACAGTGCGCTCGCTCGGCTGCGATCCTCAAAGCCACCAACCCCGTAAGGGAAGAGAGTGGGATAGATCATCGGGAACAGTGACGGATTACAGAACTCGTTAACAGGGTCTCTTTCGTGAGGCAATTCAACATAACCTCCGCCTTTTTGTTTGATATGCCGTATAGCAGCAGCACGCAACTGGTTAGATGGCGCTCGACCATCGACATCTGTGATAACGACCTTTTGAAACTGCACCTCACGGTGCTCCAGATCGCGTGCCGATATCTCCGCATGGACATCCATTGGTGCATCAGGGGCCTGCTGCACGTCGGATATAGACGGGCCAGATTGTGCAGGTCCAAGTTGGGGATCGGTGAGCGGTGGTCGATCGACACGTTCAATCTCTCTGTTTTTGTGCTCGAGCGGGGAAAGAGGTACGGAGGTCTGTATTCCATCACCGCCGGAGTGAGGCACATCGTATCGCGACGTCAGTGAATCAGCGGCAGCATCGGAAGGTAAGTGTTCTATGTCATATGGCAGAATCCCGTCCAAAGGCAACGCTGCCAGCCTATCGTCGTCGATGACCACCGTGCTATATAACGGATTATTGTTCTTCAACCAATACAGGGCTGCCCGTATCTTCTCCCGTCTAACGACCAAAGGTTTTGCCTTCTTTTCCAGCCACTGCTTGGACGGAACTGTAGATCCTACAAAGATAACGCAAATGGGAGTAATAATGTCATCGATAGACGGCGGCAGAATCGTTGTTAACTGTTCCGGGCGCTGAGGATGGATTATGATGTGCCCGCGCATAGCGCGCTGCGTATTTGCGAGGACGGGGGCATCATCATCTTCGCCGTCCGTACGGAGGTGTACAATGCAGCATTTTGCTCTACATCGCGCGATGACCTGCTCCTCGATGAACGTCAAGTCCTGTAGCTCCTTTGGAACAGGACCACGATACAGCTTATTAGCTAATGCTAAAGGGGGCGTCGACTTCTTAACCAATGCCGCAGCACATTCCGTACACAGGTCGGCGTAGCACGCGCCATCATCCCCAATGTGCAAGCCACCGTCGTGTAGCAACACTCCAGGAGGGATAGCAAACTGTTCTAGGTCTGGCAACTTCAACGTCGGAGAGCTCTCTAGCACATCGGCCGGGCAGCGTAGAAGCTGTAACGGAAGTTCGGAGACCTTAACAACTTTCTTCTTCCGTGCAGGACTGCGTCCCGCACAACAGGCGCATGTTACTTCGCGCAACGCTTCGGTGCCCGTCTCTCGACGAAAATTCCGCAACAAGTGTTCTTTCACATCAGGACGCACTGTCGTCGGCCATTCTTGTTTACGTTGGTCGCTGCGCTGCTCGCGCTGGATAAGTTTCTCGGCCTTAGCGTCATGACGTTCACGCCGTTTATCTGAAAGCCGCTTTCCTTTTCGAAGGCTTTTGATGTGCAATTTTAGAATGCGCCGCAGCGACGCCACGCCTGTACCCTCAGAGAAGCGCACCGAATTAACACGCATTACTCGTTTCAAAGCACTGCTACTAAGTCTCGGAAGTAGATGAGTTAATATCCTTATTTGCACGTCGTTGACACCGCTCGATCCTGGCTCTCCTTCCGTACTATCCACTACCGTCTGGCAAGCAGGGCCAGACCGGCCATCTGTCTGACGAAAACAAGAACCATTTGAGATATGGGCAGCTATGAGAACCCGGAGTTCTTCCCGCCTTGTGGTAGAATGATACTCGATTGCGTGCGCGTCTGCGACAGTGCGAAGGGCTGCGAGCGTCATTCGTTCAATCTCATTCAAAACGGTTGCATCGTTCTGCGGGGAGCACGTCCGCACTGCACTGTCAAGTCGTTCACTAATGGATCGGATAATATCGGGGTTGGGCATGCCAAGCAGGACGGCGACGCGATCCAACGTTTCGTCCGTGCTGTTTGCCATGCCATCCTGTATGCAGTGCAGTACATGCGATCGGTACTCGTCAGGCTGGAAACCAGAGATATACGCCTTACATCTAACAGCATCGCAATTCAGACACTCGCCGCTGACAACATGAAGAGCGAGTTGGGACTCGGGGCTCATGCAGTCAGTGTTCACTACTCCGTGTAAAACGGTGTCATTTCCGTCAAAAGACGACGTCTCAGAACTCGACATAGTAAGGAACATATACCGTATGAATTCAGATACGGTGGCACGCTCTGCTTTACTTCCCTGGCCAAGGGAGGACGATATCTTACT